>RPOG01000980.1:26568-113423 GCA_008086565.1 Thalassoma bifasciatum | reverse complement strand
AAAAAAGTCAGAATTCTGAGAAAAAAGTCAGAATTCTGACTTTTTTCTCAGAATTCTGACTTTTTTTTTTTTTTGATTTTTTTTTTTTCTCAGTTGCCCTAATCCTCTTCTGTAGAACACAAGTATTCAGATGTTTAACAAAATAAAAAATAATCACCTCTCTTAAGTCGGACACTTACACCTTAGTTAGGAAATTGAGGTAGAGAACCATTCTTCAAGATAACCTCCCAATTATCAGTTACGTAAAAATAGAAATAGTGCCTCAAAATATTGAACAGAAAGAAAAAAGAGAGGTAGCCTATTCTTCAATGTTTTGTTGTGGTGATATGGGCTTGCAGATCGTTGGAACCATTATTAGCCACAGAGACATAAGTTCCAGCTTTGCAGACTGTACATTCTGCCTCCCATTTGTCCCGAACCGGACGAAAACAGGGGAACTTTTTTCGCATTTCATCAGTGAAATGACATTTGCGTTTCGGCATTTTCTTTCTGTTCGAGTGTTCTCTCGCAGTGTTCCTACCTGCCTGTCAGCCTGAGTGAGTGAGAGTGGAGAGCCTCTGTACTGATTTGTGAATGAATGAATACATGTTCCGGGGTTCGGCTCAAACTCCACCTCTCAGAGCGTGTTTCCAAAGGAACCATTCAACGTGAATGATAAATACACTGGTCTGTGACGCGCTTAAGCAAGGCAAGATCAAAAACCCGGACATTTGAAGGATTTTATAAACCCCGACCGGACAGGCTCTTAAAAGAGGACAAGTCCGGGCAAAAGAGGACGTTTGGTCACCCTAGTCAACACTGCACCAGCTGATGATGGTTAGCAGTGAGAAGAGAATTCTTTGATTCTGCTAAAACAATTTCTTGGTTATATTAAGAAGTAATAGTGGGAGCAGGAGCTTCACTGTCTGACAGAAAAAGGGACAGAAGAGCAGAAAGAAGCTAAACAGGAGAGTGATAGAACAAGAACTAGAGGCTGAAACACGAGTTAAAGGTTCAACCCATAGACTGTATAATGAGTGGACGTAACAACGTTCGGCTCAAACTGAAGCCCTGAGCAGATGCTCCGCCCCCTGGTGTCTGGCTGCAGTATAGGTCATAAGCCCCGCCCCCTGGTGTCTGGCTGCAGTATAGGTCATAAGCCCCGCCCCCTGGTGTCTGGCTGCAGTATAGGTCATAAGCCCCGCCCCCTGGTGTCTGGCTGCAGTATAGGTTATAAGCCCCGCCTCCCCATGTATTCCAGATATGAGCCGGGAAAACTTTAAAAAATTACGATACCTGGTAGAAACGTTTCTCTCATCCTTACACTAAGGTAGTATGACGATTTCATCTGGCTGCATGGTGTTCAGGTGTTTTTTTTACTGAGAAGTTAGTTTCTCATTAGTTATTGGACGTTAAAAAACCGCGATGTAAGTTTCGTTCTATGATAGTTGACAGCTGCCGTTCTATGATAGTTGACAGCTGCCGTTCTATGATAGTTGACAGCTGCCGTTCGTGAGTAGTTTTAATCGGGGATATAAGAAACTTCAGGAAAGAGCCAAAAGGAGACTAAACCTTCTGAAGAAGAATAAATAAATATTTTTATTTCTCTTTTTTTACTTGGCTCTACCAGAAATTCTCTACTGCGCAGACTCTGGTAGTCTGCAGAAACAGGTTTTTTAAATGCTAAAACACGGACTAAAGGCTAAACCGCTGGCCAAAGGCTAAAACACGGACTAAAGGCCAAAATGCAAGCCAAAGGTGAAAATGTGAGCTCGTCTAAATGATTAAAGTCACAAACAGGAGCTTAAATCTATAACAAAGACTAAAGGATAGAACATGCACTGAAGGCTAAAACACTGGCTGAAGGCTAAACCCAAATAAAAGGCTGAAACACAGACTTAAGGCTAAAGTACAGAGTAAAAGCCATAACTCAGACTAAAGGGCAAACTGCAAGCCAAAGGCTGTTATACAATTAAAAGCATGAACAAGAGCTAAAGGCTTTAACAAGGACTTAAGGATAGAACATGGACTAAAGGCTAAAACATGTATAAAAAGCTTGAACAGAGACTACAGGCTAAAAAAAGGGTGAAATGTTAAAATTTGGTGAAAAGTTAAAATATAAGCTTAAGGCTTAAACCGACTAAATACTAAAAAGTGTTCTACAGGCTAAAACTTTAATGTTGCTGAAAGGTTTTTTACTGGCATGTTTACTTTTCAGGTAGTGTTAGATCTGCTCAGGATACTTTACATTTGCTCATCCTCACAACAACTCTGCTTCTCAAGAATGGAAAATAAGTAATTTGACACATTCACACACTGACTATAAATTATTTTATTCATATCTCAATACTTTAAGGAGATATCACGATACATGAGATATATCTGGAACAATTGGGGTTTCCTCCAAAGCATTAAAGCAAAGGGTTTCTATTATTTACTTTCTTTTCAGAGGCAAACTTGTACAATAAAACAGTCACTTATAAGTTTAAGCCACGTGCCAAATACCACACAGGCACTTTTATCAGCCTTCATGGGTCAAGAGGTCAACTGACCACTTTTGATTTCACTCTGATAAAACATTTTGTGGTATAAGAACACACTGGAACTAAAATACCAAAAAAGCCATTGACTTTCTCCTCATAACATTGTGCATCCGTACTCTTCACCTCATCTTTTCCTCATGAAATAACACTTCCTAGTCAGTCCTACCCTGTAAAGTTGTTAAAAGTATATCTACGATAACGTCCTGCCTCCAGACTGTGTTTTGTCATCTTTACTTTTTGGCGTTTGGGATTTCTGTGCTTATACTGGACCCACCATCTGTCACTCCCTCTCATGGATGCTGAGTGACCCTCCCCCTCGTAAACATTGTCGAGTCTGAGTGGCTTGACCTCGATAAAGAGCGTCGGTTTTGTGTTTTGCTTTTTTCATAAACTAGGTAAAGATTTTCACCCTCCACGAGTGGTTCTCCTCATCCTCTGAAACACGCTCTTTGTGATTGTATCAAACAAGAAAAGCAGGTTGATTTATTTCGGAGTGAATCTGGATGTAACGTTTAGGTACGGTGCAGGTTTTCAGTGTCCTCTGTGAAAGATTAAGTCAAGTGCCGGTGCACTGGAGCGAACACAGAGGTAACAAATAGCTTTTGGCATCTCAGGCGATGCAGGAACTGGGAAGAAGGGGTAGCCCGTGCTGCCGCTGAGTTCCTGCTCCACTTGCTCCCATTTGTAAATTGTTGTTCCTTGTATGGAATGTGAAATCCAGCTCACATGATTCTTGGCTTTTTGTCTAACAGTCTGTCTGCAGCACCTAAGCTCCTTGGTGTGGAGGGTGGTTCTAATTCCCCAGTTCTTCCTGCACAGCTGTTCCTAGATCTGACGTCACCTAAAGAGCTTCAGACTCAGATAGTTTAGTAGCCTTCGATTGATTGGACGCTGTTCAAATGTAGGTGAACTGCTGTTTACGTGTGCACATTTTGCTGTTTCACCTGAAGCTCCTTCTATAAGCTGCGTGATATTTTTGGTTTCTGCAAAGTTCACTATTAAAACTTTCTTTTTTGGGCTTTGCTTAAATTGAAAATGTGAATTTAAGGCTCTCAATGTAGATGTAGACTGTTGCTAGAGGCTAAAACACAGGCAGAAGGTTAAAACATGAGCGAAAGGCTAATCATGGAGTCAACACTTAAACACAGACTAAAGGCTAAAACACAAACTAAAGGCTAAAACACTGACTAAAGGCTAAAACACAAACTTAAGGCTAAAACCCAGACTAGAAGCTAAAACACAGACTAAAGTCTAAAACACAGACTAAAGGCTAAAACACAGACTAAAAGTTAAAACACAGACTAAAGTCTAAAACACAGACTAAAGGCTAAAACACAGACTAAAGGCTCAAAAACAGATGAAAGGCCAAAACACAGAATAAAAGCTTTAACACAGACTAAATGCTAAAACACAGACTAAAGTCTAAAACACAGACTAAAGGCTAAAACACGGACTAAAGGCTAAAACCCAGACTAAAGGCTAAAACAGACTAAAAGTTAAAACACAGACTAAAGGCTAAAACACGGACTAAAGGCTAAAACACAAACTTAAGGCTTAAACACAGACTAAAGGCTAAAACACAGACTTAAGGCTAAAATACAGACTTAAGGCTAAAACACGGACTAAAGGCTAAAACCCAGACTATTCCGATTTTGTCTGATTTTCAATTTTGTGTCTGATTTCCGATTTTGTGCCTGATTTCCGATTTTGTGTTTGAATTCCGAATTTGTGTCTGATTTCCGATTTTGTGTCTGAATTCCGATTTTATGTCTGAATTCCGATTTTGTGTCTGATTTCCGAGTTTTTGTCTACTTTCCGGTTTTGTGTCTTATTTTCGAAATTGTCAGACTAAAGGCTAAAACACTGGCTAAAGGCTAAAATATAATAATAATAATAATAATAATGCATTTTATTTCAAGGCGTCTTTCACGACACCCAAGGTCGCCTTACAAAGGGTAAAAAACACATAAAAACAAAATATAGTTAAAAACAGTAACATAAAAGCAATAGAATAAGGAAATAAAATTTCCTGTGTGTGCATTTTGGTCCTGATTCAATATTACACATAAGGGCTTTCTAGGTTTAAATGTTCCTGAAAATTGGTCAAATTTGGTCACAAGCCCATGGAGTTATGAGAAATCTTTTAATAACTTTTCATCATCAGTGCGTCTGGTAAACACATGTCCAATTTAGAGTTGAACTGATAAAAAACCTGGGAGGAGATTGTTCAAGTACATACCCTGGGAATCTGAAAATTATAACTTCCAGGTTCATTTCAGAATTTCACCAAAGCAGTATTAATATTTTTATTTATGTGTTAGCAATATAGATGTGTACAAAAAATTGATGCAAATTTGAGTATGTGAAAGTGTCGTCATTTTTGGCCGTGCCCGTTGACTTATGACGGCTCTTTAAAAAACTTTTCATCACCAATGCTTCTCACATACATGAGCCACATTTGGAGTTGATTCTCCAAAAAACATTGGACTAATTTGCATAAATACATACCCTATAGGATGTCAAAATCCAACATTTAACTCAAATTTCCAACTTTCTGTTTGGATTTCGCTAATGAAGTGAGAGACTTTTTTGTAGATCTTTGCAGGAAACTTTCGCACAAATAATTTCAAGCATGTAGGTAAAAGTAGCAGAGGGGGCTGCAGTTCTCTCTTCTCTTTATCATCACAAAAGTACCAGAATCATAGATTCTTTGCTGGGAAAGAGGGGGAAGGCGACTTTATTTAAGATAAGATAAGATAAACCTTTATTAGTCCCACAGGGGGAAATTTCAGCTTTACAGCAGCAGCAGGATACAAGAGAAACATAGAAAGATTTACAAATGAGACTATAGGTAATAGAATAAATTGACAATAAACATACATTTGGAGTTAAAGGCGCGAAAGAAAGAAGGCCTCAAAATTGATCTATGGCTAATTTGAATGAAAAGTGACTTGGCTAAAGAAGTAGAAAAGTGATAGTGGAGTGACAGGGAAAATTAAAGGTAGAGGGTGTAAACTTTTAATGAAAACAAAGCAGTGAAGTGGTTCATGTCTTACAGGGAACTGCAGGGAAACTAGTGTAGTAACAGCAGTATGAGTAACTTTCTTTTTCTGCTCTTCGTCTGCAGATGATGTGCGAAGTGATGCCCACCATCAGCGAGGCCGAAGGGGGAGGCGGCGGCGGCCGTCGGGGCTCGGGCTCCCCGCTGCAGTCGGACTCTGAGGGTCACTTCGAGTCGCTGATGGTGTCGATGCTGGAGGAGAGGGATCGTCTTCTGGACACTCTGAGGGAAACGCAGGAGAATCTGGGCCTGACTCAGGGCAAACTGCACGAAGTCAGCCACGAAAGAGACTCGCTGCAGAGACAACTCAACACTGCGTTACCACAGGTGAGTGAGACACGCACTTAAATTCACCACCAACAGCTGCTGCTCACGGCTCAACCCTCCAAATAAAGTCTACTGTTTTTGGAATATTCATATCACAGGGTGTCCTTCCATCATGAATTGAGTATTTCATCACATGTATTTCTTTATTCTATGAAACCTGTGTTATTTGAACACATCTTTAAACTATTAAAATAAAACATGTTTTTTTGTGTTTTGGTTCCTCAAACCCCCAAAATGTCAGGTGGTGCAACCGTCCTGACAAGTATCCACAGTAATTAAACTCTGAAAATTGAATGTCAGTTATTGTAAATGGAATTTAAAAATACAGTGGCATTATTTTATGCTTCAACCTTTTTAAATAAAACATTATTGGCAAATAAAAAGAATTATGAAAAACCCATACATGTATTATTAGATAAATAAATAAATAAATAATGAGAAAAGTGGCAAACAAAATAAAACAATAGCACTAGTAGTAATGATAATTATGATATTACAACGTAATGATCTTGAATTATTGCACATAAAAATTGACCCACACAAAATTATAATGTAATAAGTCACTGCAGATGCTCGAGAGATACTTGCCAATAATTTAATGTAGAAAAAATATAAATATATTTACATATATTTGGTTGCACCACCTGACATTTTAGGGTTGGCTGAGTTAAAAAAACTAAAAAAAAAGTATTTAGAAAATATAATATGTTGGTTAAATACTGAAATCTTTTGAAACACACAAAAATGTATTTTTTTTAATCCATCCTGTTGTCCTCAGATTTACTCTGCACCATTTGTTTTGACTATTTATAAAGTAGAAGGTGAAAAATGTCCTCCAATTATGACTTTATGGACTTTAATTACATAAAATATACCTCTTCTTTGAGTAGAAAAAAGCAAAAATTCTGATTATTTTTCACCAAAGTTTTATGATTAGAATATGTTGATGTAATATCACAGACGGGTTTCAGTCAAAGTGATGGCAGGATGTTGTTTTGAAATCATTTCAATTTCTTTTATGGCAGGAAAATGCTGTAAATTTACATAAAACATCTTAATTTAACAATATTAGTCGTAACTAATTTTACATGTAAATAGCATTAGTCAAATTAAGATCATGTCAGATTGACTCAAAGAGAACAGAAGGGTTAAAAATGCTGTTTTAGACCCTCAGTTTGTCATTGACCCGTCTATAAAACACTCTCCTCGTGTCTGTTAAAGCCGAACAGAATGTGAAGAGAACTGTGATCCAGACTTGCTCCATCTGCTGCAGGTCTCTGTTTTATTAAGGACTCATGTTTCAGCCCTCTGGGGTCCCGCATTAAAAACAAAAGGATCAGGTGTCCTGTTTTTAATGATGCATTAGAGGCTGCTAATAATTTAAACGTCGATGTTGTTTGCATGAGTATGCATCCAGTCTACGAACTGTAACAAGATGTTTTTAATCAGGGGTTAGCTCACATTCGATAAAACGATTGGGGGGAAACCATGTGGCGTGCAGACTGTGAGCGATCACGGCTAAGAGGATGACACATGACAGATCCCAGTGCTGAAAGCAGAGAGCTCTGAAGATTGGGAGAGAGAGAGAGAGAGAGAGAACCCGCTGAATTCAGAAAGCAGCAAAGATTACACAGAGCTCTGACGGATAATATCCCAACTTTCCTGGAACAGACAGTTCGAGATGATGCAGGACAAACTTGTTGAAAAGTGTTTTCTGGGAGGAAAAGTCACTTATGTAACTGCATGTGAATGTGAATGTGTTTGAGTCACCACATTACGATAAACATTAGGGATGGGAGGCTTCACAAAATCCACGGTTCTGTTGTTTTTGACACCCCAAAATACCAAATATCCCAATAATCCACTGTCAACAGTTTCTCTAATCAATTATATCTTCTATATTAGGGCTGAACGGTTTTCTGGCAGATACAGCGATTTCAGTTCGATTCACGATTTTCTTTAAATCAAACTTAAGTGAAATTTTCACAATTTAAAGTCAATTTACAAACTTGACAGAAAATAACATCAAACCATTGAAACATCAAAAGCTTTTACTCTAATATGAGGATGAAAATAAAAACTGAAGGTAAGAATTGTTTCAAACTTTGAGATAAAAGGTCAATATTTTGATATGAAAAGTGGAAATTTTGAGAAATAAAGACAAAATTTTCCAAGTCCCCCATTCAACAAACACATCGTAAGAACTGAACATTGACATTAATTACGGCACAACAAAAAACCATGAGATTTCTTTTTGGCACACATGACTGCTTTTTGCACATTTTAGCAACTTTATACTCTTTTTTATGCCTCTTATGGACCATTTTTTTGCTTCTTTCTAATTAAATTTGTCGAATCTCAACTTTCTTGCCATTTTTTTTGTTGACTCTGGCCAGTTTTACCTCTTTTGGCTGCGGTTTTGGTCACTTTTTCTCACCATTTTTACTCTCTTTTGATTAATTTCCAAGTTTTTCCCAATTTTCTTACCAATTTTAGTTGCTTTGTGTTCTTTGCCACTTTTGGGACATTGTTTTTCCTTCTCCTGACAATGTTTTAAGTTTCATCCCAACTTTCTTGCCATTTGTATTGTCACTGTTTTTGTCACTTTCCCCCCCTTTTTTGCTCTTTTCTGATTTTTTTTCAAGTCTTCTCCCAATTTTTTGTCGCTTTTTGGCCATTTTTGCCACCTTAGACTAAATTCTATTTATTTTTATTGCTACTCTTGGCTGTTTTTCTCTATATTTACCACTGGAATTGTTGCTTTTGCAATGGTAGTTTTCAACAATTTGTCTCTTTGGTTGAGCAGGGTTGAGTTACATTGGACAAAAAACATGACTGCAAAAAAGTTAACCGGTTTTCTGACACATTTGCAGCTGGTCATATAGTGATTCAGTCTAATTTGCAATTAATTGCCCAACCCTACTCTCAATATATGCAGTTTTTTTCAATTAGCTGCATGTTATATGAGAGAAAAAACAGTTTAAACTGAAGAAAACACAAACACAGAATTGGATGTTAGAGGTTTAGGGAAGAAAAACACTTCAATTAAACAGAGCAAACACATTTTAAAGGATAAACTGAACATTTGAACATTCACAAACACATGTACAATAACATTAATGAGACTTTTTCCTCTTGTTTTATAAAAAATAGGTATTCAACAGCATCACTAGATCCTCCAGCATCTCACAGCTTCTCCTTTTTTTGTGCACACAAGCCACTTAAAGATGTCTGCTCCTCATCATGAGAGAAAAACTGAAACTGAAAGTAGAGGAGGAAGATATTCAGCTACTCATGTTTATTTCACAGAACAAACAAAGCATGGCACATTATTTATAAAGATTAGCAACAATACAAGCCTCAAATCTTGATCACACAGCATCAGTTAGACTTGAAACACAATCCTGAAACGGCAGAGAAACTTCATGTGCATTGGAAGATATTAAATCTGTAATCCTTTTAAGAAGACTAACATTCATTTATTTTTACTTATACAGCATTATCCTTTGATTTGGTTTCTACACGTCCCTGTCAGGCTCTCACCTTCAGCTCTCACCTTCAGCTCTGTTAGAGTTTTTCTGTCCTGAGTATCAGTCGTAGCGTCAGTAAAGCTGTGTTTATGCTCCTGATTCTCTCTGTGTCTGGTCGTGTGCGTGCACGCTGCCGCTCCTGCAGCTGTGATGCTGTCAGCTGAACATCTGGCTCTCTGCCCGGGCTCTTGGAGTTTGTATCTGGAAGGCATGAAAACGCAGCTGTGAATAAAAAGAAGGCTCTTTAAACGTGTTATTTCTCTCATGGTTTCAGTACAGTTTGCTTTAAAATCTCTGATCCTGAACTTCTTTTTGAGGAATGTCACTTTCTTAGGGATCGTTTTTATTCTACATTTACTTTATCTATATTTTACTTGTGATCGCCAAAGCTGCTTTCCTTGGGATTGTTGTTGATTTATTTTCTTCAACTTGACACAATTAAGGATATTTTGCACTACATCATTTTTAAAAGTTAAGAGTCAAAGATAGCTCTTTCTGTTCTTCAGTTTTTATAACTAAAAATACAATTTAAAAAGTCCAGTTTAGAAAAAAGCAGGAATAGGTTTTAGACTCAGGATTTTGAGAAGAGTCAAAATTTAACAACTAATTGAAAAATCTTATTTTTAAATTGTTGTTTTTTTTACTTTTATCCTAAAATTTTGTATTTATTTCTCATAATTTCGACTTAAATCTTAGAATTTTGACTTTTTGTGTCAAAATTTCAACTTTTTATCTCAAACATTGCCTTTGTAGACTTTTTATCTTAGACTTTTGTCGTCTTAAAATTTTGACCTTGAATGAGAAAGTTTGTACTTTTTTCACATAAACTTAAACTGATTTCTTAAACTTAAGAAATTTCATCTCAGAATCTTGACTTTTTGTCTCAGAATTTTGTCTTTATTTCTCAAAATTTCCACTTTTTATATTAAAATACTGCCCTTTTATTTAAAAGTTTGAAACCATTCTCACCTTCAAGTTTCATTTTCATCCTCACATTAGAGTAAAAGCTTTTGATGTTTCAATCGTTTGATATATATTTTTGTCACGTTTGTAAATGTTACTGTACATTGTGAAAACTTCACTAAAGTTTGATTTAAAGAAAATCGTGAATCGAATTGAAATCACCGTATCTGCCAGAAAAATCGCAATTAGATTTTTTTCTAAAACTGTTCAGCCCTAGTTAAGACAGGTTAAAGAAATATTACATATTTAGGAAATGTTTTGTATTTGGGTCAATGAGATGACGTCCCTTTTTTTGTGTCTGAGTGCAATATTTCCTTCCATCATGAATTGAGTATTTCATCACATGTATTTCTTTATTCTATGAAACCTGTGTTATTTGAACACATCTTTAAACTATTAAAATATAACATGTTTTTTTGTGTTTTGGTTCCTCAAACCCCCAAAATGTCAGGTGGTGCAACCGTCCTGACAAGTATCCACAGTAATTAAACTCTAAAAATTGAATGTCAGTTATTGTAAATGGAAATTAAAAATACAGTGGCATTATTTTATGCTTNGGAGCCCAAATGACATTTGTGACCAAGTGGAAAAGTTTGTAGATTTCTCTGAAATACTGATAAAAAAGGTTTTTTCACTTCATTGGTGACTGGAACAATTTCCATGTCAGGTGGTACAACCAATGTAATAATGTGAAATGTTATTTTAACATCAAATTATTTATCTTATTCACAAATAAAAGAAATGAAACACACAAAATGAAAATGTATGAGTCACTACAGACACTTGAGAGATACTTGCCAATAATTTCACACAGAAAAAATAACAGGAACATATAAATATATTTTCATATATTTGGTTGCACCACCTGACATTTTTGGGTGCTCAAATTAAAAACACTAAAAAATAATGAACCTAAAAACTTTGAAATGTTGGTCAACGACTGAAATCTGTTAGAAAACATAATTCTTCACTCAGAAATATGTTTTTATCCATTTTCAAAGAACTTTTACAAAATACGTTTTTAGACCCTCTTTTTGTCATTGACCCATTTATCATAATTAATAACAAGTGCAACAGTTTTTTTTGGGCTCATGCTTCATTTATTGACATTTTATTGCACAAATAAGTTTCTCATGACGGTGACGTGTTCTGACCAAAGATGAACTCTGCACAAAGCAGAGAGAGCAGTGAACCGTCGGCTCAGGAAAGTCCCAGTAACCTGGCGTTAACCCGCTTCCATCTTGACCTACTGTGTTGGATTAAGTTGAGTTTCTCTGGCTCTTGGAGGCAGGTGAAGGGGAGGAGCTTCCCTCTGCGTGTCCCCTCCCTCCCCCCCTCCCTCCCTCCTGGTGAGCGTACCCTTCAGCAGGAATGCTCAAACATTCCTCAGTAGTTGCTCACACGTCAACAGCTCTTTCAAACTCCAGCTTTTCCCAGTGGGATGGTTCTTATCTGGTCTTTAGTTTCCTTTTTTGTCCATTCTGATGGCGACATTCGTTTGGTTTTCCCACATTTAAAAAACACATGTGAATTTCTCATCCACTCCACTTTCTTACTTAATAGTTTCGTTTATCAAACCAAACATCATAAACTTGTTCTGTTACTTGTTTATTGTGATTTATTCTAAAAAGAGCCACCTCATCACTGCGTGTAAACTCTATATTCTGTCAACAACAATGGCGTGGATTGAGATTCCTCAGACGCAGAGACAAAGAGCGACACTGTTGGACGCAGTGACACATGAGTGACACGGTGGTGTTGCCTTTTGACTAATTTGATCTGAATTAAAGACAGAAGCAAGAAAGAGAAGTCAGGGTTTTGTTTCCCTGTTTGGTCAGACAGAAAACAGCAACCTCAACTTTCTGCAGACGCGACAACGCCCCTGAACTTTTGACAGGATTTACTTCTCATTTAGAAGCAGTTCCATGACCCAGTGTTATATCTTAAAGCTGCACGGATTGTTATTAACTCTCACCATAAGATTTTGTGTTTTAGATGAAAAGGAAATAAGGTCTTTCAACTCCATGACTATTAATTTACAATTTACAATTTACATAATCTTTGGAAATACTGCTGTAAACAAATGATTGTAGATATTATTACTGGGTCAATGACAGAAAGAGGGTCTAAAAACGTATTTTTTAAAAGTTCTTTGAAAATGGATAAAAACATATTTCTGAGAGAAGAATTATGTTTTCTAACAGATTTCAGTAGTTGACCAACATTTCAAAGTTTTTAGGTTCATTATTTTTTAGTATTTTTAATTTGAGCACCCAAAAATGTCAGGTGGTGCAACCAAATATATGAAAATATATTTATATGTTCCTGTTATTTTTTCTGTGTGAAATTATTGGCAAGTATCTCTCAAGTGTCTGTAGTGACTCNCGGGACAAAAGTTTTTTACATTTCTCAACAGCTTTAAAATTCTTTTTATTTGCAAATAATGTTTTATTAAAAAAGGGTTCAAGCATAAAATAATGCCACTGTATTTTTAATTTCCATTTACAATAATTGACATTCAATTTTTAGAGTTTAATTACTGTGGATACTTGTCAGGACGGTTGCACCACCTGACATTTTGGGGGTTTGAGGAACCAAAACTCAAAAAAACATGTTATATTTTAATAGTTTAAAGATGTGTTCAAATAACACAGGTTTCATAGAATAAAGAAATACATGTGATGAAATACTCAATTCATGATGGAAGGAAATATTGCACTCAGACACAAAAAGACCAGCCCCCCCCTGCTGTGACTCTAGCATTGAGCTCTGACCTCAGTTGAACTTCTGCGTGTATGTAAACATGGTCAGTGCCTCAGGATTTGCTGTCACTCAGGACCTTAAATGACCTGCAGTCGACGTTACTCACAGATTCTGAGATGTTCTGATGTTGTTTCATTAGAAATATAAACTCAGTGTTTTGTTTCACTGATGTGAGTCTGCATGGATTAATGAAACTGTAACGATGAAGCGAAGAGTTGGGTGAGGATGTAAAGACTCTGAGGGGAGACGGTGCAGACTGGTTTTGGCTCACCTCTGTTTAATGAACTTCTTCTCTCTGTGTGTGTTTGGGCAGCGGTCTTCGCGGCCCTGAATGGGAGCCTTTGTGGTCTCTAATTAGTTAGTGACGGTGAGTCCTCCTCCAGGAGAACAGATGCCCTCTGCACAGTGTCAGATTTCAGCGCCTGCTCTAAGCTTTTAAGAAGAGCTAAAGTCATTATGTAGGAGGGAGGAAAGGCCGGTTCTGACTCCACGTCCAAATCCACAACAGTCTGACCTGAACCATTTATCGTTTTCTGATCGAAATCGTGATCATGTCATCGCCAAAGCTGCGATTTTTTTCCTGCTGTTTCACACACACACCTGTCTTTAGTGTAAGACTGTTGGGAAAAAATCCTTTTTTCTTTGGGATTGTTGTTGATTTATTTTATTTAACTTGACACAATTCAGGATATTTTGCGATACATCATTTTTAAAAGTTAAGAGTCAAAGATGGTTCTTTCTGTTCTTCAGTTTTTAAAACTAAAAATGCAATTTAAAAAGTCCGGTTTAGAAAAAACAGGACAAGGTTTTAGACTCTAGATTTTGAGAAGAGTCAAAATTTAACAACTTATCGAAAAATCTTATTTTTAAATTGTTGTTTTTTTTGCCTTTTCTCCTAAAATTTTGTATTTATTTCTCATAATTTCGACTTTTTGTGTCCAAATTTCAACTTTTTATCTCAAACATTGCCTTTGTTACAAAATGTAGACTTTTTATCTTAGACTTGTGTCATCTTAAAATTTTGACCTCAAATGAGAAAGTTTGTACTTTTTTCACATAATCTTTAACTGATTTCTTAAACTTAAGAAGTTTTATCTCAAAATCTTGACTTTTTGTCTCAGAATTTTATCTTTATTTCTCAAAATGTTCACTTTTTATATTAAAATATTGACCTTTTATCTCAAAGTTTGAAACAATTCTCACCTTCAGTTTTTATTTTCATCCTCACATTAGAGTAAAAGCTTTTGATGTTTCAATCGTTTGATGTAATTTTCTGTCAAGTTTGTAAATGTTTCTGTACATTGTGAAAATTTCACTTAAGTTTTATTAAAAAAAAAATCGTGAATCCAATTGGAATCGCTGTATCAGCCAGAAAAATCACAATTAGATCTTTTTCTAAAATCATTCAGCCCTAGTCTGATCATCGTATGGTGCAGTGAAGAAAAAGAGCTTAATCTGATCCCGTTAAACCGTCGCAATGCTTTGATAAGTTGCCACATTTTGAGAATACATCAGAGCTCTGGTACTTCACACAAAGGTGTGACAAAAACAAAACGTCCTGTGTGATTAGAGTCAGTGAACGCAGCAGCAGCAGCAGCAGCAGCAGCAGCAGCATCATCCTTCAGGAGGAGAACACACGACATGATGAGGCTAAATGATATTCAGAGGCCGCGTTAAAATTCATTAAGTCTGCTGTCGCCCGCAGTTTGTTTTGCATTCTTGTGCTGGATGTTGACACAACAGAGAGAGGAGCTTCGCCGTGTTCTTGTTTCTTTTCCTCCAGCAGCATCAGAGCTGCACTCAAGTCTGTTTCTCTCAGGTCCAGTTTCTTCCCAAACATTCAAGGAGCTGCACAGTTAGACTGAAAAATTCCCCCAAAATAATCTAACTGCAATTATTTTACAATATATTGCAATTTAGAATTTTTGTGCGATCATTTCTAGGTCCCCCATCTTATGTTTTTAAACAAACACATAATAGGAAATGAACACTGACATCAGTAATGACAACAAACGTGACATTAGGGCTGAACAGTTTTAGAGAAAAATCTTATTGCGATTTTTTTTTTGCAGATACAGCGATTTCAATTCGATTCACGATTTTCTTTAAATCAAACTTTAGTGAAGTTTTCACAGTGTACGGAAACATTTACAAACTTGACAGAAAATTACATCAAACCATTGAAACATCAAAAGCTTTTGCTCTAATACGAGGATGAAAATGAAAACTGAAGGTAAGAATTGTTTCCGACTTTGAGATAAAAGGAAAATATTTTAATATGAAAAGTGGAAATTTTGAGAAATAAAGACAAAATTCTGAGACAAAAAGTCAATAACTTCCAGATTTTAAGAAATCAATTTAACATTATGTGGAAAAAGTCCAAACTTTCTCATTTAAGGTCAAAATTTTAAGACGACAAAAGTCTAAGATAAAAAGTCTATGTTGTGATATAAAGGCAATTTTTGAGATTTAAAGTTGAAATTTGGATATAAAAAGTAAAAATTCTAAGACTTAAGTCAAAATTTTACAACATAAATACAAAATTATAGGATTTTAAAATAAGATCTTTAGATAAATAGTCGAATTTTGACTTCTATCAAAACCCAGAGTCTAACACTTATTGTTATTTCTAAACCGTTTTTTTTAAATTGTATTTTTAGTTATAAAAACTGAAGAACAGAAACAGCTATCTTTGACTCTTAACTTTTAAAAATGATGTAGAGCAAAATATCCTTAATTGTGTCAAGTTAAATAAAAAACAAAACAACAAAAAACAAATTTTCTTGCAACTTTTGGAACATTCTGTGCTTCTTTAGGACTCTTTTTTCAAGTTTTATCTAAACTGTGTTGCCACTTTTTGCTGTTTTTGAATCAGAATCAGAATCAGCTTTATTGCCAAGTATCTTCAAGAAGCATACGAGGAATTTGACTTCGGTTTAAACTTTGCTTTCTTTGTAAAAAAACCCAAAACAAGTATGAATCAACATGTCACTTTTTTCCACCATTTTTGTTCCCGTCTGACTATTATTGTAAGTTTTCTCCCAATTTTCTGGCCAAATTTTGTTGCTCTTTATCCAATCTAGTCACATTTCGCTTTATTATGCCACTTCTAGATATTTTCGATCCCTTCTGTCGATTATTTTTCAAGTTTTCTTCCAAGTTTTCACCAATTTTTGTTGCTGTTTCTCCATTTCAATCATTTTTCACTCTTTCTTTGCCACTTTTGGATATTTCTTTCCCTCCTTCTGAGTATTTCTAAAGTGTAATCCAGACGTTCTCTCATTTTTTTTGTTGCCTTTGGCTATGCTTATCAATTTTGCTGATTTTTTTTGCTCCTCTTTGCCTTTTTTTATGTTTTCTCCCATTTTCGTTGCCAAATTTTGTTAAAACTTGTCAATTCAATCATTTTTCACTCATTCTTTGCAACTTTTTAATCAATTTTTGGCTCCTTGTGACTATTTTTTAAGTTTTGTCCCAACTTTCTTGACATTTTTCATTACCTCAGGCCATTTTCCTTTACCAATTTTTGCTGATTTTTTCCACAATTTCTGCTCCTTTATGCCTATTTTTCAAGTTTCTCCTGTTTTATTTTTGCCAAATTGTGTTGCTTTTTGTCCATTTAATCACTTTTCACTCTTTCTTTGCAACTTTTGAATCAATTTTTGGCTCCTTGTGACTATTTTTTACGTTGTATCCCAACTTTCTTGACATTTTTCATTACCTCAGGCTATTTTGCTTTACCAATTTTTGCTGATTTTTGTCGCTTTTTTCCACCATTTTTGTTCCTTTCTGCCTATTTTTCAAGTTTCTCCTGTTTTATTTTTGCCAAATTGTGTTGCTGTTTGTCCATTTAATCACTTTTTTACTCTTTGTTGCACCTTTTGAATCAATTTTTGGCTCCTTTTGACTATTTTTTAAGTTGTATCCCAACTTTCTTGACATTTTTTTAACCAATTTTTGCTCATTTTTGTCACTTTTCTTACCATTTTTGCACTCTTTTGCCTATTTTCCATGTATTCTCCCATTTTTGCTGCTGTTTTGTGTTGCCTTTTAGTGAATCGTGCTACCTTAGATTAATTTTAATTTCTTTTTATTGCTTCAGCATTTCCTGTCTGTGAGTGCAGCTTTACAAGCAGTCAGAGTTTCATGTTTTCATCTTGACAGGATGGTGCATCAGAATAAGCTCAGTGCAGCTTTAATTTATTATAAATGTCAGTGATGTGTAGAAAAAGCTGAGAAAAACACAACAACACTTTGGGGAACTTTATAAAATCCCCCTGGACATAATTTTTCCACCAAAAAGGAGGAACATGTCTTGTTGACTTTCTGTCCATTCTCTCTATTTTTGGTGCACTGTTCCTTTAATAGGTTGGCACACATTTTGTTGTGCCCCCCCCCCCTTAATCCCCTCTCCTGTTCTGATGCTTATAGAGCAGCTCAGTCTTCCACTAACCAGCATGTGGCTCCTCTGAACTGGCTGAGCCTCACACCAGTTTTTCTGCTGCAGGGAGCGATGGGATCACGCTCCAGTGCACACGGCTGAACACGGCTGAACACGGCTGAACACGGCTGCACTCGCTGCTCGTGTTTAAGCTCGTTCCACCGCTTTTATTGTCTTTGTATGTGAATTTAAAGCTGGGAATAATCCTTACGTGTGTTGAAATTACATATATGTGGACATTTTGTCTTCATTTTCGAGCGTGCTTTCAGAAATCTGAGTTTTCTGTTTCTATTTTCTGGGGATTTTTCTGTTCTACACCAGAGTTACTCAACCAAAGAGACAAACTGTGAAAAACTACCTTTACAAAAGAAACAAACTAAGTGGTAGAAAGAGGCAAAAACAGCAAAGAGTAGCAGTAACACTGAGTTTGAGATGGTAAAAACTGCCAACAAAGCAACAAAATTCGGTATTTAAATTGGGATAAAACCTGGAAATACTCAAAAGAAAGGTCCAAAAGTGGCAAAAAAGAGTGAAAAGTGACTAAAATGGCCAATTAGAAGCAAAAGCTAGCTACAAAAATGTTGGAGGAAGCTGTATAATGCAGAAAGAAGCAAAAATAGTAGAAAACAGTGACAAATATAAACCAAAATGGCAAGAAAGTTGGGAATAAACTTGGAAAATAGTTCGTTTGTCACAGAAAATTGTTTTCCTCCCAATTTTCTTGCCAATTTTTGCTGCTATTTGACCATTTTTTGCCACCTTAAACTTTTTGTATTGCTCTTTCTTGCTGGTTTTGCCATTCTTCTAGAGCATAAAACATTTCTGTATAAAACGTACGTGGTATTCTGACACATTTGAGATTAAATTCATATTCCACCATCTGAGATTAAAGCAGGACATGTTGCAATTTTATCTAATTTGTGATTAATTGTCCAGCAATGATAGAAAATTCACAGGAGGAATTGATTGACAAGAGGAATCAACAAATGCATTGGTATCAATAATGCTCCATAAATTCCTATCCATATTCAAAACTTTCCATGCAGACAGTTAATTTTGTTTTGCATTGAATAATTATATTAACTTTTTTGTCTTCATCACATGGGAGGAAGATGCAAAATCTATTATGTGGTGATAGTAGAGTGGAAAACATCCAGTGTGGTTTCTTGTCTTTGCTCCAAATTAAGATTATGTCCCGTTTTATGTGCATTTACTGTAAAATCAAACTTGTACCTTATCAAAATTATAATCCACGCAGTGTTTATTTCTAAGATCCTGCTCTGAAATCCTCCACACTTGTCTGAATGTTGCTGAAGCAGCGTGTTTGTATAACATACATGTTTTATAACGTATAAAAGAAAACCATGTGCTGTGGATGTGCCCTGATTGTAGAGTGGGTGGAAGTATCTGTGGGCTGATGCTTCGATCTGGGTCAGATTTCAAAACGTTGAAGCGACCACGACACGGAGGAGTCGTCTGTTTCTGATCTGTGACCGAGAATCAGTTACATATGGAAACACGTAGATACTTATATCTTCTTCATGATTCGTTTATCGTTAAAACTGAGCTTCATTTCCACCATGGGAGCACAGAAGGGAATCCCTCTGTTTGCTTTTTTGCACCGTGAGGTTGTTTTGTGCAGTTGTGAAGTGGCTCTAAGGGAAGAGAAGAGGGTCATAAACAGCAAACAGAAACTCTGAGAAATCTTGAAGGTTTCTGCACAGCTCAGCTTCGGCGTCTTCTCTGGAATGTAGGAAGTAAGCCACTCTGTAATTACCCATGGGCCCACCTCTCCCGGCCTCTCCCGGCGCCTGATTGGTAGGAGGAGAAGCGGAGACCTTGGTGGTGGCCGGTGGCCGACGCCCACTTCTTCCTTCGCCGAAGCAAGAATCTGTGCCAGGCGCTGGAAAAGCTCCGAGGCTGGAGCGAAGAAGGGAAGAGAGAATAGTTGTGGTAGTGACTGAAAAGAACGATCCGTTCCAGCAGCCCCCCCCCCACAACCCCCTGTTTCTGCACACACACACACACACACACACACACACACACACACAACCCAAGAAGGCCTTTCCTCTCAGGGTGTCTGTGCTGGTTTTTGTAGGGCAAAAAATCAGGATGGCACATTCTTTACGTCCATCCATGCATGTAATCCCTGAAAGCAAGTGTGTGTGTGTGTGTGTGTGTGTGAGTATATACGTGTGTGTGTGTGTGTGTATACATGTGTGTGTGTGTGCATGACTGTATTTGTCTGAGGAGAGCCTGAGAAAGATGTGAGTGTTATAAGGTTCGTTTGAACCAAGAGAAGCTGCAGTCAAGATGTTCAAACACTTTCTCCCTTTGATTTTGATCCAATATCTGAGTTTGATACTTTACGCTGATAAAACAAAGAATAAAAACATCAAGATTCAGATTTTTTCAATGAGGGCTGAACGATTTCCCAAAATAATCTAATGTTTTTATTATTATTATTTTTATATTGCAGTGAAACTTTATGGTGTGATTGTTTTGAGATTCCCCATCTTATGTCTTCTTACACAAGTACAGTTTTAGAAATGAATATTGACATTAATAACAGTGTGACAACAAACCCCTTGACTTCTTTTTGCCCATTTTAGTCACTTTTTCTTATTTTTATTTTCCAATTTTGTTCATGTTTGCTATATTCTGGCTATTTTCCAAGTCTTGTCCCAATTTTCTTGCCAATTTTAGTCATTTTTCATCCCTTTTCTGCAACTTTCTGACTGTTTTCTACGTTCCCTCCCAATTCCCCTGCTACTTTTTGCTTCTTTTTGCCCATTTTAATCACTTTTAATCATTTTATTTTGACACTGTAGTACATTTTTACTACTTGCTGACTATTTGCCGAGTAACCTCCCAATTTTATGGACTACTTGTTGCCCAAATTTAGTCACTTTTAATCCCTTTTTTTGTCACATTTATACATATTTGCTACTTTCGTACTTTGTCCAAGTTTATACACAATTTTTCTCTCCAATTTTTGCTGCTTTGTGTCTATTTTAGTCACTTTTGATCTCTTGTATTCTCTTATATTCCACTTTGGAACATTTCTTTTGCAACTTTTTGGATATTTTCCAAGATTCCTTCCAATTTTCTTGTCAAGTTTTGCTTCTTCCCGAGCTATTCAGTCACTTTTCATCCCTTTTTTTGCTACTTTCATACATTTTCTGCTACTTTCTGACTGTTTTCTACGTTCCCTCCAAATTTTCCTGCGAATTTTTGCTTCTTTTTGCCCATTTAAGCCTTTTTGCCACCTAAATACATTTGCTACTTTCTAACTATTGTCCAATTTTTTTGCCAATTTTTGCCCATTTTAGACACTGATCTTCCCTTTTGCCACTTTTACAAATTTTTTTGCAACTTTTTGACTATTTTCCAAGTTTCTTCCCAATTATTTCTCTCAATTTCTGCTACTTTTTGCCTATTTTAATCACTTTTAATCATTTTGTTTTGACACTGTAGTACATTTTTACTACTTGCTGACTATTTGCCGAGTAACCTCCCAATTTTCTTGACAATTTTCCTGCTTGTTGCCCAAATTTAGTCACTTTTAATCCCTTTTTTTTGTCACATTTATACATATTTGCTACTTTCGTACTTTGTCCAAGTTTATATCCAATTTTCTCGCCAATTTTTGCTGATTTGTGTCCATTTAAATCACTTTTAATCCCTTGTATGCTACTTTGGATCATCTTAAGCCATTTTCAGACTATTTTCCAAGATTCCTCCCAATTTGATTACCAATTTTTTGCTTCTTCCTGAGCTATTCAGTCACGTTTCATCCCTTTTTTGCTCACTTACAAACACTTTCTGCTACTTTCTGACTTTCGTTCCAAGTCTCCTCCCAACTTTCTTCCCAATTTTCCTGCTTTTTGCCTTTTAGTCACTTTTCAACCCTTTTTTTTTTGGTCAAATTTATGCACATTTGCTACTTCTGTACTTTGTCCAAGTTTCTACACAATTTTCCCTCCAATTTTTGCTGATTTGTGTCTATTTCAGTCACTTTTCACCTCTTGTATTCCACTTTGGAACATTCTTTTTGCAACTTTTTGAATATTTTCCAAGATTCCTCCCAGTATTCTTCCCATTTTTGCTACTTCTTGAGCTATTCTGTCATGTTTCATCCCTTTTTTGCTCACTTTCAAACATTTTCTGGTACTTTCTGACTTTTGATCCAAGTTTCTTCCCAATTTTCTTGCCAGTTTTTCCTGTTTTTTGCTTCTTTTTTTCACTTTTAACTCCTTTATTGCCACCTCTGGATCTTTTTTTCTCTACTTTCTGACCATTTTCCAAATTTCCCTGCAAACTTTTGCTGCTTTTTGACCATTTTTGCCACCTCAAACTTATTTTTATTCCTCCTTCTTGCTGTTTTTCCCACTTTTCTGGAGCATAAAACATTTACCTGAAAAAAATGTATCTGTTATTCTGAAACATTTGAGGTTAAAGAAATATTCCAGTCTGTGATTAAAATATTGCAGCAGGACATATTGCGATTTAATCTAATTTGTGATTTATAACGTATTATGAATGAACTTAACTCGACACACACGAAGCAAAACTCTTGAAATGTTCTGGATAGTTTGAGTGTGAGTGTGAGTTTCTCTGTGGACACATTTGCTGGTTTGTTGATGAGGGTTGGGCTGCAGGAGGAGTTTTTTCGAACATATATCACTGAACAATATGGAGGAATGTGGCTGCTGTGCAAACACTCGAAAACATGATACTGATTAAAGAGGAGGAGAGCAGAGAGGAGTACAAAGTAGAGGAACTGCTCTCAGCATGAGGAGTGTAATCACTCTGCCCACACACACACACACACACACACACTGACTTCTGTTTGTCTACACCCATCACCATCCAGTCTGGATATCTTCAGGGATTTTCTGCACCAGTCAAACAGGCTTAGACTTTAAACGTCTCTTAAACAGCTTCTACACTTCACTCCTCTGCAGTTTTATACAAGGGTCAATGAGGTGACGTCCCCTTTTTTTGTGTCTGAGTGTAATATTTCCTTCCATCATGAATTGAGTATTTCATCACATGTATTTCTTTATTCTATGAAACCTGTGTTATTTGAACACATCTTTAAACTATTAAAATATAACATGTTTTTTTGTGTTTTGGTTCCTCAAACCCCCAAAATGTCAGGTGGTGCAAGGCAGGTGGTAATGAAAATCAAAAATTCTGTGTCTCTGAATATTGGAATATAAGATAACACAGCTCATTGAATATTTATCTCAAAACTTTGACTATTAACTTAGAGTTTTGTTTTCATTACCTGAATATCTTTTACCTCTTGTACCTTCTGAAAAACATGACTAGATCATCTCATAGTGACTTTTTATAACAAAATATGGATTCTTCCTAATAATTTTGACTTTAATATGTCAAAATTTGGGTTCTTCTGTCATTACATTGTTCTTTTAAGCACAAAACTGGACTTTTTATCTCAAAAAATTGACTTTTCCAACAAAATTTTGACTAAATCTAAAATATTGACATTATTTTTTGAAAATTTGGGTACCTCTATTTTATTTAACTGTGATTTTTGGCTCAAAATTTGACTTTTTCTTCCAGAATTTTAACTTAATCAAATATTTTTGACTTCTTTATCTTAAAATTTTGACATTTCTGAAAACCTTGACTCAACTTTCTCAGAATTTGAGTTCTTCTGTCCCAACAGCTCAAAATTGGACATTTTATTCCAAGATTTTGTTGTTTTGCAGAATTTTGAATTCATCTTGGCTTTCTGACTTAATCATCTCAAAGATTTAAACTTTTCTCAAACACCTTGACTAAATTATCTCAAAATGAAGGTTTCTCTCTCATATATTTGGTTTTCTTTTTGCTTAAAATTTGAGTTTTTATCTCAAAAATTGATTTTTTTTCCTACAGAATTTTGGCCACCTAAAATTTTGGATTTTAACAGCTCAAAATTTGGGCTCTTCTGTCTCAACTTTGATTGTCCTTAGCTCAAAATTTGACTGAAAATTGACTTTTTTTCTGTAGAATTTTGACTTTGTCCAATATTTTTTACTTCATTATCCCTAAATGTGGGTTGTTTTGTCCTCACTTCAGTTTTTTAGCACAAAATGTTGACTTTTCATCTCAAAATTTAACTTAACACGGGCAAAAAAAAATCCCAACACTGGTCACAACCATGAGAAAAAAAGAGGGCTAGTCCCGTGTATCTGCAGTTGGTCTGTAAAAGTTAATTTTCCCTTCAGTGTTTTTCTGTTTTCTGTTCGTGGCTCTTTAAAAAAATGATCCGTTTGTTAAATGTTTCTGTTTCTTCTCTTTCAGGAGTTTGCTGCTCTAACTAAAGAGGTGAACGTGTGCAGGGAGCAGCTTCTGGAGAAGGAGGAGGAGATCGCAGAGCTGAAGGCTGAGAGGAACAACACACGGGTTCGTAGAAAGCTCTGCCACACACACACACACACACACACACACTCTGCAGTGAACTCACTCGTACAGTTCGTGACCTCCAGGATACGGCGCTGTTGTGGAAAGTTTAATTGCTCTCCACGTCAGATTCCTCTGTTTGTGTTTGGGGTATGAATGGTTGTCATAACACAGGCAGACGGATTACTCTCCATCTCATAATCCCAACCTTTGTCACAAGTTCTGGGCGTCTCAAATCAGGGAAATATGTCGAGCAGCGAGGAAACATTTTTATTACAGACGACTGTTTGTCCTGATGCCTCCACCTGCCTCTGATTATGACCCGTTTCCTCCTGCACCGTACACGCTAAGAACATGCTTAGTTTCTCCAAAGCCTGACAGAAAGATAGACTCTTACGCAACATCTGATAATAGAGATAACTCAGAGGGAAAAAGGCCAATTAAATTAGCAGTATATGTGAAAACTTGTCATGTTTTGGGATGTTACTTTTTGGTAGAAACAGTAGAATCTTATAAATGCACAAAAAAGAAAAAATGTGGGTCCATGACATGACTTATTATTTTTTATTTTATCTAATAATAGTACAGTTGTCCAAGCAGGTGCCTGTTTGAATTAAAATGAGTTGTTATGTCAAGGGGCACAACTTCAGAGAAAGTCACTACATGAGGTAAATCATAGTATTTAAAGCCATTATGTGTTACGTTTCTTAAATTAAATAACTTTATTTGAGGTCAAAAATGTCAGATTTTAGAGCCTTTCACACAATTTTCATTAGGTATGTGTGTAAATATTGTATTAACTTATCGTTTATAAAGCTGTATAGTTTGAAATAAACATTTTTTCTGTATTTGAAATAAAACAAATCAGTTATTCATCTTATTTACTATTATTTTTGAACTGACACTCATCAGTTGATGCGAAACTCATTCATTAATTCATTGACATTAATTAATTAAAACCATCATATAACGAGCTAATATTAAAAACAAATAATTGATAAGTAGGATGTGAAAAGCTTTTTTACTGTCTCCATTTATTTGCAAATTTTAGTGTTATTTTTGTCTCAAAATGTAAAATCAGGTGAGAAAAATACTAAATAACTGGTCACTAGAATGTAATAATTGTGTATTATTGTAGACATCCATAAAACAATAATGTATGAATCAGTATTATTAGAAAAATACTAGGAACATATACATGTACATTTACATATATTTGGTTGTGCCACCTGAAATTTTGAGGGTGGTGGTGGTGAAGTTAAAATTGCTATAAAAATGAATTTAAAAATTTGTAACATGTTGGTTAACTACGAAAATGTGTTAAAATATATTCCTTGACAGAAAAATATGACTTATTAAAACTACAGTTTTAAACCCTTAATTTGTCATTGACTGGTTTATGGAGATTCAACATCATGTGATTTGACAGTTTTCAGGTAGTTTTTCAATTATGTTTGATTTATTGAAGTCATTCTGTTATCTTAGTGCTTGTGCCAAATTCTTGTGACTAATTATGAGCAAAGAGTTTAAAGTTTAACCGACTCTACTTTAGTATCTCTGCGTGCTCAAGGGTCTATCCTAAAACTAAAAACTTCCTCTTCACTCCCCCGTGATTTAAAAAAAAAAATTAATTCACAATTATTAATGAGAAATTGGTATTGAACATACACTTTTTTTTTCAACGCAAAATACATGTAAAATAAAATAAAACAGTTCCAGAAACAAAATAAGACAAGACAATAAACCCCCCCACCCCAACCTAGAACACATGGTGTCACTCCTCTGCAGTTTATATAGATATATAGATATATTAAGAATAAATAAATAATAATAGTAAAAATACATAGTAATGATAATTACAAACACAAATTGTACAGAGAATGTCAGTTAAAATAATAAAATAACTCCTTTGGTTTCCCTCCTCTATGCAATATCCGGTAAAGTTTCAAGTTCATTTAAGTATTTCAATACTGGATCCCAGGTGCTATGAAATTTGTCCCTGGTTCCTCTCAGTGAATATTTGATCTTTTCTAATTGTATAAACTGTAACAAGTCGCTGAGGCACAGGGATGCCTTGGGTGGGCTTGGTGACTTCCAGTGTAGAAGTATTCTTCTACGTGCAAGCAGAGTTGTAAAGGCTATAATCTCTTTATGACTGTTCCTCAACGAAATGTTGCCTGTAACTGTAATTCCAAATAATGCTGTAGCTGCATTTGGACAAAGTGCAATTTTAAGGGCCTTTGATATCGTATTAAAGATGACACACCAATAAGATGAAAGAGCCGGACATGACCAAAACATGTGAGTTAAATTAGCAGGGGTATCATGACATCTGTCACATCTCTCATCTATACCTGGATATATTTTTGCAAGTTTTGCTTTGGAGAAATGAGCTCGATGTAGTACTTTGAATTGTATAATATTCAGTTTTGCACAGGAAGTACTATTGTTTACTCTTTGTAGAGCAAAGTTCCAGCAGTCCTCCTCTATGAACTCCCCCATTTTACTCTCCCAGTCCGCCTTAATCTTTGCAAGAGATGTATTTCTAAGAGAGGATATGCAGTTGTATAACTTAGAAATCAGACCTTTTGAAACAAGGGGGATCAAAAACATGTCATCCAAACCCACAGATAAAGGTCTTAAGGGAAGTTAGGATCATGATTTTGAAGAAAATGACGGAGCTGTAAGTACCGGAAAAGACTGGATGACGGGAAACCAAATTTCTGAGATAAACCTTCAAAGTTTGCAAACAAATCATTCCTCCGTGATTTTTAACGCCGTCTTTTCTCTGCAGCTGCTGTTGGAGCACCTGGAGTGCCTGGTGTCTCGCCACGAGCGCAGTCTGAGGATGACGGTGGTGAAGCGGCAGGCTCAGTCTCCAGCGGGGGTGTCCAGTGAGGTGGAGGTCCTCAAAGCCCTAAAGTCACTTTTCGAACACCACAAAGCCCTCGATGAAAAGGTAAAGAGCGTCTGAAGGAGAGAGTGAAGGGATGTAAAGACATGATATGATGTTTGTTTGAATTCGTTCTTCCTGTTTCAGGTGAGGGAGCGACTACGTGTTGCCTTGGAAAGATGCAGCGCGTTGGAGGAACAACTTGCTATCTCGCACAAAGAAGTAAGTCCACGTAATTTATAGTCAAAGTAAAAAGAATCTAAATGGTTAAGAATTTTCTTCCCCCTGAACATGCTTAAATTTGCAGCAAAATTTGCCTACACTTACACAAGAATGCAAAAAGTTATGACTTTCATGACAAAACAACACTCACTAGCGCCCCCTTTTGACTAAAAATTGTGCTTTCACCTACATGCATGAAATTTTTTGAGCATGTTTATCATGACAAAACCTACGAAAAAGTCTCAGGGGTGATATAGAAACTCTGAACAGGAAGTTCAGAAATTTGAGTTAAACATCTAATTTTGACCATTTAAAGTGAATGTAGTTGAATGAACTAGTCTCAGAGCTTTTTTCAGATCATCTTCAAATGGGACATGTGCATACTAGACAAATCGGAGATTGGAAGTTGGAGAGACTTAAACAAGAGCTAAAAGCTAAAACACGAGCTAGAGGCTAAAACATAAGAAAAAGGCTAAAACACAGGCTAAAGGCGAAAGCACAGGCTAAAAGTGAAAATACAAGCTAAAGGCTTACAAATGGGCTAGAGGCTATAACATGATCTAAAGTCTAAAACAGGAGCTAAGCGTAAAAAAAAGGCCAGAGGCTAAAACAAGAGCTAAAGGCTAAAACAGGAGCGAGGGGCTAAAACAAAGGCTAAAGGCTTAAACAGTAGCTAAAGACTTAAACAAGAAGAAAATGCGTCAACAGCCGCTGAAGGCAAAAACAAGGACTAAAGGTGAAAATACAAGCTAAAGGCTTACACATGAGCCAAAGGCTAAACATAGGCCAGGGGCTAATATACAATTTAAAAGCTAAAACAAGAGCTAATAGCGAAAACAAGAGCTTAAAGGCCAAAATCCAAATTTAAGGCTTAAACAGGAGCTAAAGTCTGA
The DNA here is from genome assembly GCA_008086565.1 of Thalassoma bifasciatum. Classification (NCBI taxonomy): domain Eukaryota; kingdom Metazoa; phylum Chordata; class Actinopteri; order Labriformes; family Labridae; genus Thalassoma; species Thalassoma bifasciatum. Next base: position 85,391 of record RPOG01000980.1, on the reverse strand, counting down.
AACACAAGGAAAAGTCTAAAATGGGAGCTAAAGGTGAAAACACAAGCTAAAGGCTAAAACAAAAGCTATATTCTAAAACAGGAGCTAGAGGCTAAAACAAGAGCTAAAGGCTAAAACAAGAGCTTAAGGCCAAAACAAGAGCTAGAGGCTAAAACAAGAGCTAAAGGCTAAAACAAGAGCTAGAGGCTAAAACAAGAGCTAGAGGCTAAAACAAAAGCTAAAGGCTAAAACAAGAGCTAAAGGCTAAAACAAGAGCTAAAGGCTAAAACAAGAGCTAAAGGCTAAAACAGTAGCTAAAGACTTAAACAAGAAGAAAAGGCGTCAACAGCAGCTGAAGGCAAAAACAAGAAGTAAAGGCTAAAACAAAAGCTAAAGGCCAAAACAAGAGCTAAATTCTAAAACAAAAGCTAAAGGCCAAAACAAGAGCTAAAGGCTAAAACAAAGGCCAAAGGCTAAAATACAATTTAAAAGCTTAAACAAGAGCTAAAGGCTTGAATCCAAACTTAAGCCTAAAACAGGAGCAAAAGGCTAAAACAAGAGCTAAAGGTTAAAACACAAGTTAAAGGTGAAAAAACAAGCTAAAGGTAAAAATAAGAGCTATAGGCTCAACCACAAACTAAAGGCTAAAACAAGAAGAAAAGGCCTAAACAGCAGCTAAAGGCTAAAGCAAGAGCTAAAGGTGAAAATACAGGAGCTAAAGGCTAAAACGTGAGCTAAAGATTAAAACATGAGCTTAAGGTTAAAACAGGGGCCAAAGGCTAAACATAGGCCAGAGGCTAAAATACAATTTAAAAGCTTAAACTAGAGCTCATAGGGAAAACAAGAGCTAAAGGCTAAAACAGAAGCTAAAGTCTAAAACAGGAGCTAAAGTCTAAAACAGAGGCTAAAGGCTAAAACACGAGCTAAAAGCTAAAACAGGAGCTACAGGCTAAAGCATGAGCTAAAGGCTAAAACACGAGCTAAAGGCTAAAACATGAGCTAAAGGCTAAAACAGGAGCTAGAGGTTAAAACACAAGTTAAAGGTGAAGAAACAAGCTAAAGGCTAAAACAAGAAGAAAAGGCTTAAACAGCAGCTAAAGGCTAAAGCAAGGGCTAAAGGTGACAATACAGGAGCTAAAGGCTAAAACAAGAGCTAAAGGCTAAAACAGGAGCTAAATGCTTAACATAGGCCAGAGGCTAAAATACAATTTAAAAGCTTAAACACGAGCTAAAGGCTTAAATCCAAACTTAAGCCTAAAACAGGAGCTAAAGGCTAAAACAGGAGCTAAAGGCTAAAACAGGAGCTAAAGGCTAAAACAGGAGCTAAAGGCTAAAACAGGAGCTAAAGGCTAAAACAGTCACTAATGTGTTTGTGCTGATGTTGATTCCTGTCCACATGCAGCAGTTATTCTGCAGTGATCTGTTCAAACCTGAGAGTCTATCAATAAAATGAAGAGCCAGGTTACGTTTGCTCTGCTTGGTGAGGTTGGAGTTGGTAGATGAGCACTGGTAGGACACAACCAGGATTCACTAACGCTACACTTTACATTTCCTCACATTCCTTTTCAGCTTCTTGGTTAGATAGAATTAGAAATTTTTTTACCACAGTCGTGTGTCCTGCCTCCTCCTACAGTAACTCTAGATCAGCGATTCCCAACCTGTGGTCCGTGGCCCCCTGGTGGGCCGCGAAGGTACAGCAAGTGGGCCGCGAAATCATTCCCAAACAAGTATTTTATTTGAGTGTAATTATATAAAGATACAAGGTACAAATAGAAAAATTAAGATACAAATACAAATAATAACATTCAAAATGTTTAACTCAGTTAAGTTTTAAAGGAAATTAAAACAGTTCTGATTTTAATATATGAAAAAAAGTCCCCTAAGAAGACATGTTATTCCTCTATCGATAGCATGACCTGAAAAATAACAACAACCTGAAATGTCATTGAAAAAAAATGTAATAAAGCCCAAATTTTCAAAAATTGTCAAAAGTGTAACCGGAGTGCTGAGCCCGAAATGTAACGAAAAAGCAAAAAGTAAAACCCAAAATATAATTATTGGACCATAATGTAATAAGTTGTCATAATTTGGGCAAAAAGTTACTACGTTTTCAGCTTAACGCCTATTTCATTATCTACCAGATATCACATTTTGGGTTTTATTACATTTTTTTTAATTAAATTTTGGGTCATTGTTACAAATGGGGTTAAAAAAAAAACGTATATAGCGGTATGTATTGGGTTGGAGGTGGGCCTCAAACATTTTTGAGCTTTAAAAGTGGGCCCTGATTTGGAAAAGGTTGGGAACCACTGGTCTAGATTCTTTTTAAAGGTGGAATTAATTGACTTTTAGGTATTGAATTGCCTCTTGAAGTTGTAGGAGGCTGTAGGAGGAATGTTTGGCTCTTTTTGATTCTTATCTCATGTTTTTTTTCCCACAGTCAGATAAAAGTTGCTACACCTTTATCTGGAATGAGATAAGGAAACTATCTCTTAGCGTTTTAAAAGCGGATGTGACGTGAGCAGCAGAGCATTCACTAACTAACTCTTAAGAAAAAAAAAAAAAAAAAAAAACGCCTCATGGCTCTTTAATTCACATGTTCACATACATGCAGAGAGTCTTCAGTCCACTGTGGCTTGAATAGGATTAAGATTGACAAAAGGCCCAGAGGATCTTTGAGGAGTGTCCTAGATTTCCTCTCTGCTTCATGCTGCAGTCATCTTTTGTTCCTGGGAATACGCCTGGGACCACACACACACACACACACACACACACACACACACACATGAGTATGTCAAATCAAGCACTTGCCACTCTGCTTTTATTAGTAACCTCACTTTCCAAGGCCGGGCTTTTTTTTTTTTTTCTGTTTGTTTTTATCTGCTGGGCCTTTTTGGCTCTGACTTTATTATACGCTGCTTTCATGGGAGTTCACATCCAGAATAGTTGTGGTTTGAACTCAAGGCTGTGGGCACTCTGAGCTGCTCTCTGCGGCTCTTAGTGTCCCTGTCACAAACAAACACACACACACACACAAACACACACACACTAACTGTGCTTGCATTATTCAGGAGGAAGAAAATAACATCCCGGGGCTTTAAGAGGAAACAAGCGTTGTGCTTTTGATTAAATGGTTAACCAGGGTGACGGTTAAGAGGGGTTAACAAAGTTGTTTCCTGTAGATGGCTTACCTCAGGGAGCAGAGCAGCCAGAAGAGAGGACTGGCAGATGGAACCAGCGAGGTCAACCACAACTCTGAAAACACACCCAGTACTAACGGCAAGGTGAGGTCACTAAGCAGCATATGTTGAATGGAGACACTGCTACAGGTGTGTGTGTGAGAGAGAGATATCCAGTATCTGTTCACTTATTTAAATTCAATATGAAACAAGTGGGTCAATGACAAAAAGAGGGTCTAAAAACATATTTCTGAGAGAAGAATTATGTTTTCTAACAGATTTCAGTCGTTGACCAACATTTCAAAGTTTTTCAGGTGGCGCAACCAAATATATGAAAATATATTTATATGTTCCTGTTATTTTTTCTGTGTGAAATTATTGGCAAGTATCTCTCAAGTGTCTGTAGTGACTCATACATTTTCATTTTGTGTGTTTTATTTCTTTTATTTGTGAATAAAATAAATAATTTGATGTTAAAATAACATTTCACATTATTACATTGGTTGTACCACCTGACATGGAAATTGTTCCAGTCACCAATGAAGTGAAAAAACCTTTTTTATCAGTATTTCAGAGAAATCTACAAACTTTTCCACTTGGTCACAAATGTCATTTGGGCTCCTCTGGCTGATGCAGTTTCCTGTTTCCTGTTTTATTCTCTTCACTTTAAAATAAAAGTCTAATGTTACGGTTGCACCACCCTGACATTTGACAAGGTGAAAATTACGGGACAAAAGTTTTTTACATTTCTCAACAGCTTTAAAATTCTTTTTATTTGCAAAGAATGTTTTATTTAAAAAGGTTCAAGCATAAAATAATGCCACTGTATTTTTNGCAACCAAATATATGAAAATATATTTATATGTTCCTGTTATTTTTTCTGTGTGAAATTATTGGCAAGTATCTCTCAAGTGTCTGTAGTGACTCATACATTTTCATTTTGTGTGTTTCATTTCTTTTATTTGTGAATAAGATAAATAATTTGATGTTAAAATAACATTTCACATTATTACATTGGTTGTACCACCTGACATGGAAATTGTTCCAGTCACCAATGAAGTGAAAAAACCTTTTTTATCAGTATTTCAGAGAAATCTACAAACTTTTCCACTTGGTCACAAATGTCATTTGGGCTCCTCTGGCTGATGCAGTTTCCTGTTTCCTGTTTTATTCTCTTCACTTTAAAATAAAAGTCTAATGTTACGGTTGCACCACCCTGACATTTGACAAGGTGAAAATTACAGGACAAAAGTTTTTTACATTTCTCAGCAGCTTTAAAATTCTTTTTATTTGCAAAGAATGTTTTATTTAAAAAGGTTCAAGCATAAAATAATGCCACTGTATTTTTTATTTCAATTTACAATAACTGACATTCAATTTTTAGAGTTTAATTACTGTGGATACTTGTCAGGACGGTTGCACCACCTGACATTTTGGGGGTTTGAGGAACCAAAACACAAAAAAACATGTTATATTTTAATAGTTTAAAGATGTGTTCAAATAACACAGGTTTCATAGAATAAAGAAATACATGTGATGAAATACTCAATTCATGATGGAAGGAAATATTACACTCAGACACAAAAAAGGGACGTCACCTCATTGACCCATACACAGAAAAGTGATTTGTTCTTTTTCATGTTATGCAACATAAACATTCAAAATGAAACACAAGCTGTTTTTCGTCCCACTGTTTCCTTAAGGTTTTAATTAGTATGTGTTGATTTTTAGTTTCTTTAATTAAAAAAAAACATAAATAAATAAATCCTGGGGGTCCCAAACACCAGCGCATGTTAAATTAGGGGTTGTGACTCAAAAAGGTTCAAACAAACAAAAATTAGCAGAAACAGAGAGAGGGAAAGTTGAGTTGGCAATTGCTCAGTTTAACTTTGTAACTCCAGTTTCTCATGAAGCTGTGGATACGTTTGTATTATTCTATGATACATTTGTCAGTATTATTTGTTGTAGGTAAGATAAGACACAGAAGCAATCTGGGTAAATGCAAGTTACAACCACAGAGCGATAGAACAATTAAAAAACAAATACAGCAAATAACTCTTGTCTGTAGCAGCTGAAAACATCCTGAAAGTAATTTTAATTAAAAAGTGGGAACCCTGAAACAGTGATTGTTGTCCAGTGATTTGTTGACAGTTTTCTTCTGGAAGAACCAATAAAAGCCTGAGCTGAAACCCTTTAATGTATTGTTTCTCCACAACTCAAAGGTTTGTGGTTTACTCTCATGTTAAGGATCAAACGAAACCACATTTAAGGGACTGGATTCTGAGGATTTGGTGTTAAAAGTTTTCATTATTGAAGATCAGTATTAAAGTTGGCAGCTTTGTGAATCTAATCAGTTAATGTTTGAAGCATGGTTTTGTTTTTGAATTCTTTTTCTGAGTTACTTCCTCCATCAAACAGAGCTGCTTTCACACTAGGGGTGGGGGAAAAAATCGATTCTTAGATTCATCGCGATTCGGGGGCGGACGAATCTGAATCGATTCACAAATGTCTAAATTCCGATTATTTAAATGTTAAATAACGTAAAATAGACGGAACGAAACATGAGGAACCACATCACACGTTTCCACCCGAAGGATTTAGTTAAAGTTTGAGGTCCAACTTATTTGTGCCTAAGTTCTTTTTGTCCCAAAGTATGAAAGTGAGAATTGTTGTGCTGCTGGTACAGAATTCAACATCTTATTTTTAACAAAGGGCAGCCTGTTTATGTTATTATTGTTCACTAACATTACTATTGTTGAGCTGTTGGTACAAAAGTATACATTTTGCTTGAAACTAAGAGCAGCCTTTTCATTGTTATTTATTTTTACTTAAGTCTGAAAGCACTTTTGCTGAGCTGCCAAAACAGATTTATATGTTAAATTTTTTTATTAGTAGTGCTGTTGTTTATTTTGTCTGAATGCTATATTGCACATAAAAAGCAGATTTAGTTTACATTTTTTTCTTGAATATGTGAATAAAAACACATATTCATGTTTGTGATTTAAAAATGTTTTAAAAGCCAAGGATGATGCTACTTTTTGTTTTTCACAATACAGTTGCAACTTTCTACACAGTTCCACTGGTTAAATAAAGGACAGTGGAAATAATCTCAATACATTGTTTCTCATTATTACTGTTTTTAAAAACACCAAGAGGTGAGTAGTTACACAGTGAGACAAAAAAAGATGTTGTAGACAAAACACAATTGATAATCGTTTTAAAATCGAATCGTAGCCCCCCGAATAGTACGGAAGAGGAGTAGGGCCACTGAGAAAAAAAAAAATCTAAAAAAAAAAAAAAAAGTCAGAATTCTGAGTTTAAAGTCAGAATTCTGAGAAAAAAGTCAGAATTCTGACTTTAATCTCAGAATTCTGACTTTTTTCTCAGAATTCTGATTTTTTTTTTTTTTTTAGATTTAAAAATTCTCAGAATTCTGAGATTAAAGTCAGAATTCTGACTCTTTTTTTTGGGGGGATTTTTTTTTTCTCAGTGGCCCTAATCCTCTTCCGTAGAATCGTAATCGTAATCGAATCGTGAGATGCTTGAAGATTCCCACCCCTATTTCACACACAAAATAATCTGTTCCTAGAAAATGTTGGATGTCTTTAATTTTCTCCTCAGGGGTCAGAGAGTTCATCGCTGATTTCTACCTTTTTGTATCTGATGTGAAGTGACTCCTGTTTTTGTTGATTCGTACACAGCGGTCCTCGGACGGTTCCCTGAGTCAGGAGGAGGAGTCGGGGCTGGGGTTCGGTAAAGTCGGCGAGCTGCAGGACGTGGTGGACCGTCAGACGGCCGATCTGGGTCAGATGAAGGAGCGAATGGCTGCCATGGCGTCACGCATCAACGAGCTGGAGGAGGATCTGGACACGGCCAGGAAGGACCTCATCAAGTCTGAGGACATGAACACGCGGTTACAAAGAGACCTGAGAGAGGTGAGGAGGACAGCACACACTCCTGCTTGGCTCTTTGTTTGTTAATAATAATAATAATAATAATAATAATAAATTTTATTTGTATAGCGCTTTTCCAAACTCAAAGACACTTTACAATTTAAAAGCAATACATAAATACATACATCAATTAAAACAATTAGGTTTATTTGCAAATGTGAGAGACTTAATAACCTTCCAGGTGTTTCATTGGTTCCTCAGATGTGTCTGGTTGATGAAATACTCTGAGTCCTTGAGCTGGTTTCAAAATAAAAGCCCCAACATTGTGTTTTCTTGATGGTCACCTCAAATGATATTTCATATAATGAACATATTCAGACAACATACTTCTGGNGGAAATAAAAGTGTAAATGCTTCATAATTTTGTCAGTTAATGCAAACATGTTAGAAATTATGACAAATAGAGCAGTGGATAAATTTAAATTGATTTAAAGTGATTTTTGTCCAAATAGAAGCTGAGGCTGGACGGTCGCCCCATGTGATGTTTTGACACTTCAGAGCAGAAAAATGAGCAAAAACTAAAATGTTCAGAGAAGTTAGAGTGGTTTTTCGTATATGGGGAAGGTGTAAGACAAACATATTGTCTTTATTTCAACTGAATTTTTCCATTAGACAGAAAAAGTAGGCATCACATCATTGATCTATATATTAATTCCTTATTTTTTTATTTTAAAAAGGATGAAATCGGAGAAAATCTGTTGATCTTCTCTAATGATTTATAGCTTTTAAACATAATTCAGGTACATCAGCTTTATGGAACTTCTTGGTATCCCTTGGGTTAAGATCCATGACCTTTAAAAGTGTCTTTTTGTGTGTTTCTCGTAGTCGATGGCTCAGAAAGAAGACATGGAGGAGAGGATCACCACTCTGGAGAAACGCTACCTGGCAGCTCAGCGCGAGGCTACCTCAGTCCACGACCTGAACGACAAGCTGGAGAACGAAGTGGCCAACAAGGATTCTCTCTTCAGACAAGTACGACTCTCTCTCACTCCTTCATTAAAACCTTCCGTCCAAATTAAGACGATAACTTTTATTTCTTACAACAGACTTGTGCCTTTGTTTCTAAAGCGATTCCTTCTATTTTGGAAACTCTGGGGTGAGCAATAATGTTGCAGATGTGCAGTTTAGTTTGCTGATTTGGTCACATAATTTATGAGTTACATCTCCTTTAGCTGGCACGTTTATACGGCTGAAGGATTTGCAAAACAATCTAATTGCGATTATTTTTCCCTTTATTGCAGTTGCGATTTATTGGAATAAATAACTTGAACAAATGAGGAGAAATTCGGATTCATGTGGAAAATTTGATTTTGAAAGAAATGTCAGGCATCTGAAAAGTATGTGCATTTTTGCAACATTTTAGTCACTTTTAAATCTTTCTTTTTGATACTTGTGGACTTTTTTTTTTACTACTTCCTGATGATTTTCTAATTTTTTCCTTCATTTTCAACCTTTCTCACAAATTGATGATGAAAAATGATAGATCAGGGGTTCCCTAAGTGGGGGTCATTAAGAATAAATATATATCTTGTGTGAACGTGGAGGATGATCTCTGAGTGTCCGTCTCCAAAATTAAACCCAGAATGAACTTGCTGTGCTTCACATAGTGCCCATCCATTTCATTAGTGAGATAAACACTGAAACATATATCCCAAAAAGTTAACTTGTACTGCAACAATGTTCACGTTTACTCAGAGCTACAGTTTATGACTATTACTTAAACTGAATTATTCTTGTTCTAATGTGGAAATGAAAGTATTGAACCAAAATTGAGTTTGCACACGACTGCAACAATGTTCGTTCACAAATTACAGAGAAATAACTTTGACATATTCTGCTTTTATTTCATATTAAACTGTTACATGTAAAATCATAACATGGTTTTCAGGCTGTTGTTCTTTTTTGTGTTGTCATAATGCCCATGTTTGGATACGCTTATTAGTGCATGTGTCCTACGTGCACGTTTTCTTATGCTTCAGTCACCTCTGGGGAAAGTGGGGGTCACTAGTGTCTGCCACCTTTGTTTTGGGGGTCACAGGCTGGAAAGTTTGGGAACCCCTGTGATAGATGATAATGGAGAGTTACTCTTTTCATGTTTGTTTTCTTTTTTTACAGCTGATATTGTTGATTATCTTGAGAATTGTAATGAATACTTAAAAATAAGCCTTGACTAATTTTTCAGATATCCTTTTGGGAGTTAATCGAGCACATATATATTTTTTCTTTTCTTTTGCTCTGTTTTGATTTGGAAACTGCACAAAATAGAACTTTTGCACTGATTATTGTAACTGAAATGAAAATATTCATTCATATCGACTCTGAGAGGCTGAGGCCTGGTAGATTCTGCAGTTTTGTGCCTGTTTCCAGTTTTGTTAATGAATTCCTGCTGTTTTCTCAGAGGCAGCAGCTCAGCAGGCTCAGACTTTTTTCTTTGCATGAACTCGCTCAGATGGAGACGTCTCCCTCTTCTTTTTCTCACGGGTTTTGTCTCTTTGTGTCAGTGTGAATGCTCTCATCCTGACTTCCTGCTCACCCCACCCTCACACATCCCCTCGGTCTGTCTCCCTTTGTCCCCCTCCCTCACTAACGAGGGTTTATTCCTCTCTCTCTCTCTCTCACCTTGTGGAGCTCGGAGCGAACCCCGAGGCCAGGATGTAGCTCAGACACGTCTTCACCTTTCAGGCTCTAATGTCTGTTTGCTTTTGCTTTGTTTGTCGTAGACTGAGGACAGAAACCGGCAGCTCCAGGAGAAACTGGAACTGGCCGAGCAGAAGCTGCAGCAAACCATCCGTAAGGCCGAGACGCTGCCTGAGGTGGAGGCCGAGCTGGCGCAGAGGGTCGCAGCTCTCACCAAGGTACCAACACACGCTCAAACTAACACAAAACTTCAGCAGAATCACTTCCTCTGGGTGTGAAAATGAATGAACCCAAACTCAGAGTCGACTCGTTTCCTTTACGCCTGCAGAGCCACAGAAGCTGCTGAGGAAACTGATGTTTATGTTACTTCAAATATCCACACTGAGCTATTTTTAAACTTCAGCTTCATGTTTTTATCCATTTATAGTTCCAGTCTTTGTCTTAGAGTACACACACACACACTTACACACACACTTCCACACACACTGCTGCAGTTCAACACCTTATTTGTATTGGATCTGGCTCACGCTGCATGTCTGAATTATAACTTCATTCTTGTTCCCATCAGAAATCATTTCCTTCATTTTTTTGCAGGGATGAAATTTGCTCATGTTACAGTTTATCTGCAGCCGAAAAGAAAACATGAAGTGACACAAGAAAGAAATTTAACCCTTGATCCTGATCACCAGTGTCTCAATCTTGTCTGATCTTGGCGTTTATTAAAGTATTGTTTAGTTTATAATAATAATAATAAATTGCTTTTCAAAAACTCAAAGTCGCTTTACATCGAAAAGTTAAAAAGAACAAACAGATAAAACAATATTTTACATGGTAAAAATAAAAACAGTGCAGGTTAAAAACAATTTAAAAAAGAAAATGGACAGAAGAAAATGAGTAAACAGGATGAACTAGGGGTGATGAGTTTCTGTGGAGTGGAAAGCAGAACAGGTGAGTTTTTAATCTGGTTTTGAAGGTGGTGAGGTCAGCAGAGTCCTGGATTTGTTGTGGTAGTGAGTTCCAAAGAGAGGGGGCAGCAACAGAGAAGGCTCTGTCCCCCCAGGTTCGGTGCTTGGTCCTAGGGACAGTGAGGAGGTTAGCAGCTGAGGAGCGGAGGGGACGTGGAGGGGTGTAGGGGTGGAGCATGTGTGTAAGGTATGAGGGGGCCTGGTTATGGAGGGCTTTATTAGTAAGAAGAAGGATTTTGAATTTAATGCGGTACGGGATGTGGAGCCAGTGCAGGTTGTAAAGGATGGGGGTGATGTGTTCATGGGAACAGGTGTGAGTGAAGCGGGCGGTGGAGTTCTGGATATACTGAAGTTTATTGAGGAGGGTGGATGAACCGTAGAGGATGCTGTTACAGTAATCGATGCGTGAGGTGATGAAGGCGTGGATGAGGGTTTCAGCTGCGGGGAAGGAGAGAGATGGGCGAAGGCGGGCAATATTTTTGAGGTGGTGGAAAGTTAGTTATTGTTTTTATGTGGTGGTTGAAGTGGAGGGAACTGTCAAAGATGACTCCGAGGTTACGGCAGTGGGGAGAGGGTGTTAGGGTGGTGTTATTGACAGTGAGGTGGAAATCTTTTACTGTGGAGGTGACGGATTGTGGACCTATAATGAGGATATTGGTTTTAGAAATGTTGAGTTTGAGGAAGTTTGATTCTAACCAGGAGCTCATGTCAGAAAGGCAGTTGGAGAGGGTGGAGTGGATCTGAGGACTGATGGAGTTGGTGGATATGTATAGTTGAATATCGTCTGTGTAACAATGGAGAGAGAGACCGTGGCGGTGGATAATCTGATCAAGGGGGAGGAGGTACAGGATGAAAAGGAGAGGACCAAGCACCGAGCCCTGAGGGACACCTTGGGACAGGGGGGCAGTTTATATTCATAATCAGTCAATCACAATAGCTCATTGAAAAAAAATGCTGCCAGATGCTAAAAGATGATCGTAAATAAGACTTTATTTGCATTTATGCAAAAAATAAAAAACAGTAAAGGGATTCAAGTGTTTTTAAAAGTGAGTTAAAAGGACAGAGCACTGAAAACAGGTCATTTGTGGGGCGACTGCACTTAGTCTCAAATTTAATAAATTTCTTAAACATTGCTAATAGTTCAACAAGTATCAGTGATTTAATAAACATTTAAAGAAGGAAAAGGCTTATAGACTAAGATTAAACCTATTATTCACAGTTTTGATATCTCAAAGTGTCTCATACATTACAGTAATAATAAGTAAAAAATTTTAGGAAAAGTCAAAGTGTAATATAGGAAGTCCAAGATAACAAAGTTAAATTTTGAGATAATTTCTCAAAGCAATGAGATATATATTTAACATTTTGAGCATTAAATAGAAATTTAAGATAAAAATAGCAAAAGTTATGATGAGTCAAATTTTTGGGTGAAGTCAAAATTATACAAAAATTGTCAAAGTTTTGAGCATAAAACTCAGGGTCATGAGATTTACAGTCAAATTTTGAGATTATCAAAATCCTAAAAAGTCCAAGTTATGGGAAAATAAGTCAAAATTTTTAGGTATTAAGAACAAAATTCTAGTAAAAATTTGAGTTAAAAGTCCAAAACATGAGAAAAAAAGTTGAGAATTTGAACATATAAAAGAATGTTTGGCTTAAAAGTTGAAGTCATGAGATAAATAGTCAAATTTTTGGATAAAAGTCAAAATTCTGAGCTAAAAAGTCATTTATGAGATTAAACAGTCAAAATTTTGAGGGATTGACTTTATAATTATTAATATTTATAAGCCTGTTTTTCTTAAACTGTTTATTAAATTACTGATACTTGATGAACTATTGGTAATGTTTAAGAAATAAATTGATTTTCAGACAAATTACAGTCGCCATAAATGACCTGTTTTGACCCCTTTATTGTTTTTGTTTTTCTTACTTTTTATGGACATTTTGACTTTATGATCTCATAACTTGGACTTTAAATTTTGAGCTTAAAGTCCAAATGATGAGAAGAAAAGTTGAAGCTTTGACTTTATCTCAAAATTCAACTTTTACTTCTTATTTTTGATGTTTTTGCAGGAAAAAAAATCTCAACGAAGCCACATTTTTATTATGTACCTATAACTGACATAATTTTAAATGTAATTAATAATCTCAGTTCATATTTGAACTCTCATTTTTTGTTATTTATTATTGTTAAAACATAAAATAAATAGGCTGGGACATCCTGACTGTTTTTGAATGAGCTGAATTCTGACTCCTCCTCCCATTTTCTCCTCCATGTCATGATGTTGTTGTTGTCATGGTAACGTTGTCATTAAATGTCTCTCTCTGTCTGTTTTCCTGCCATGTTCTGTTTTTGTGTGACCTTCACGCTGCCTGTTTCATCGCCGCGTTAAACCCGTAGTGTGTTCTGTGTGGCTCTAAAGACGATAAGACTCTGAAGCAGGTAGTTTTATTCACAGACACCAACTCAACGTCCTCCTGGAAACTAAAACGACCTCTGAAAACTCTGTCACTGAACTCCACCAGGCTCATGAAACAATACCAACGTTAACATCTCAGGAACTCTGGGGAAAAAAAAAAGAACATTCTTTTTAAATTCTCGAGGATTTTCTCTTCTTGCTTGGTTGAGTTCAGTGTCAGAGAAAAAAATCAGATTTCTGCAGAGTCCGAACCCTGACACGACTCGCTCTGTACGCCTGTGTTTGTTGCTTCATGTGCTGGTGAGCTTTCCGTTTTTGTTTGGTTTCTAACACAAACAGGAAGTGCCAGCTGATTTGCTCAAAGACCTGTGGAGACCCTGCCCGTTAGAGTCTGCAAAAACTGGAACAGAATGTTTCTCTCATAAATAAGAGCCAACGAGCTGCTGCTGATGACGACTTCAGTCTGATTCAGTTTCCTACACTGATAATTATTCACATTTAAATCCTCTCATTGATTTCATTCTGGGAAGTTCTGTCTGCTTCTTTTACTCTTTAGTCTGTGAATCATTTTCCTTTTGCCTAATGCAGCCGGTGCATCAGTTTCCCCCTTTAGTTTTAATTTAGCACAAGTGTACGCTTGCTTTTAGAGCTCTTAATGTTGTCGCCTCCATCCTTTTGAAGGACTCAACACAAGGGCTGAACGGTTTTAGAAAAAGATCTAATTGCGATTTTTTACAGCGATTTCAATTCGATTCATGATTTTCTTTAAATCAAACTTTAGTGAAATTTTCACAATGTACAGTAAAATTTACAAACTTGACAGAAAATTACATCAAACCATTGAAACATCAAAAGCTTTTACTCTAATATGAGGATGAAAATGAAAACTGAAGGTAAGAATTGTTTCAAACTTTGAGATAAAAGGTCAATATTTTAATATGAAAAGTGGAAAATTTTGAGAAATAAAGACAAAATTCTTAGAAAAAAAGTCAATAACTTCCAGAGTTTAAGAAATCAGTTTAACATTATGTGGAAAAAGTCCAAACTTTCTCATTTAAGGTCAAATTTTTAAGATGACAAAAGTCTAAGATAAAAAAATCTGTTTTGAAATAAAGGCGATGTTTGAAATAAAAAGTTCAAATTCTAAGATCTAGGTCAAAATTATACGAAAATAAATACAAAATTATAGGATAAAAGGCAAATTTTTCTTTTCTTTTCTTGTTTTTGTCACACCTTTGTGTGAAGTACCAGAGCTCTGATGTATTCTCAAAATGTGGCAACTTATCAAAGCATCGCGACGGTTTAACGGGATCAGATTAAGCTCTTTTTCTTCACTGCACCATACGATGATCAGACTAGGGCTGAATGATTTTAGAAAAGGATCTAATTGTGATTTTTCTGGCTGATATAGCGATTCCAATTGGATTCACCATTTTCTTTAAATCAAACTTTAGTGAAGTTTTCCGAATGTACAGAAACATTTACAAACTTGACAGAAAATTACATCAAACCATTGAAACATCAAAAGCTTTTACTCTAATGTGAGGATGAAAATAAAAACTGAAGGTAAGAATTGTTTCAAACTTTTCAATAAAAGGTCAATATTATAATATAAAAAGTGAAAATTTTGAGAAATAAAGACAAAATTCTGAGACAAAAAGTCAAGATTTTGAGATGAAACTTCTTAAGTTTAAGAAATCAGTTAAAAATTATGTGGGAAAAGTACAAACTTTCTCATTTAAGGTTAAAATTTTAAGATGACAAAAGTATAAGATAAAAAGTCTACATTTTGTAACAAAGGCAGTGTTTGAGATAAAAAGTTGAAATTTTGACACAAAAAGTCAAAATTCTAAGATTTAAGTCAAAATTATGAGAAATAAATACAAAATGTTTAGGATAAAAGGCAAAAAAACCCAACAATTTAAAAATAAGATTTTTCGATTAGTTGTTAAATTTTGACTCTTCTCAAAATCCCGAGTCTGAAACCTATTCCTGCTTTTTCTAAACCGGACTTTTTAAATTGTATTTTTAGTTATAAAACTGAAGAACACAAAGAGGTATCTTTGGATCTTAACTGTTAGAAATAATGTTGTGTAAAATATTCTTAATTGTGTCAAGTTAAATAAAATAAAATACAAAACAACTCAAAACAAAATTCAACAATCCCAAGGAAAAAAGGATTTTTCCAACAGTCTCACACTCAAAGACAGGTGTGTGTGAAACAGCTGATATAACTGATCCTGGGTCAGTCAGGAGTGAAAATAAAATCACAGCTTTAGTGATCACATGATCACCATGTTTGAAATTTTGACTTCGATCAGAAAACGATAAATCGTTCAGCTCTAGTCAACACCAAAAAACTCAGAGTCCAAGTTCTTCTTCAGGATGGACGACAAACTCTCAGGGGAAAAAGCAGATTCAGCTTTAGAGACTAATTCTATATTCTTGGTTTTCTTTCAGCAGAAGTTGTTGAGTGTTTGTTTTTATTTCTCCCCCATTTTCAGGCAGAGGAGCGTCATGGAAACGTGGAGGAGAGACTGAGGCAGATGGAGGCTCAGCTGGAGGAGAAGAACCAGGAGCTGCTCAGGGTGAGAGACCTGATCCTCATTTTAGGGATCAACACAACACAAAACAACACAAACAACAAACAGAACTTAACAACCACCTCAAACAACATGAGGACAAATAGTTTTACAATAAAACAGAAGCATGTTCAAAAACTGGCTGGGCAAGAAGAAAAAAAAAGGTGGGGTTGAAATTTGTGACTATTTATCTTGAAATTTCAAGATAAGGTTTAATATTTCGAGATAAATTGTCACATTTAAGAGATAGTCTGAACTTTGAGAAATGAATGTTGGAATTATGAGAGAAAACAAGTCAAATTTTGAAATAATAAACACAAAAGTAAGAGATAATAAGTCAGAATCCTGAGATAATAGGTTGAAATTTTGAGCTTAGATGTTAACGTTATTAGATGAAAAGTCAAATTTTGAGATAAAGTCAAAATCGAGAGAAAGGAAGTCAAAATGTTGAGCTTTAAAGTCGCAGTCATGGGATAAAAATCAAAGTTAATGGATACAAGGGAAAAAAAGTCAAAATTATGAGATAAAGTTTAAATTTGAGGGGGAAAAAAGTCCAAATTCAAAGTAAAAAAGTCATAGTGATTGGATAAAGGAGAAATTTGGAGATAAACAGGCAAAATTTGGGGGGAAAAGTCAGAATTCAGAGATAAAAAGGTTGAGATTTTGAGCTTAAAAAAATAATTTTGAGCATAATTGTTAATGTTATGAGATAAAAGTGAAACCTTTGAGATAAAGTCAAAGTCATGAGAAAGGAAGTCGAAATGTTGAGCTTTAAAGTCGCAGTTATGGAATAAAAATCAAAGTTATTAGATAAAAGTGAAAATTATAAGATAAAGTTGAAATCTGAGGGAAAAAGTCGAAATTTTAAGGTAAACAGTCAAAGTAGTGGGATAAAGGAGAAATTTTTGGATTAAAAAGTCAAATCTTTGAGAAAAAAGTCAAAGTTTGAGATGAAAAGGTAAATTTTGAAATAATAAAGTTAAAGTTCTGAGATTAAAAAGTCAAATTTTGAGCAAAAAAACTAAAAAGTTAGAGCTAAAATGTTAATGGTATGAGGTAAAGTCAAAATTAACAGATAAATGTCAAAATTATGAGATGAAGTTGAAATTTGAGATGAAAAAAGTTCTATTTGTGACAAAAAGTCAAAGTTATGAGAATGTAGAAATTTAGCGATAAAAAGTCGAATTTTTTAGATAAATAGTCAAAGTTATGAGATTAAAAAAAATTATGAGACAAGGTATTAACTTTGAGAAAATAATGTCAGAATTATGAAGGGAAAAAGTCAGATTTAGAGATAAAAAGTTGAAACTTTGACTTTTTATTTGATAAATTTGAGGACTTCAGTAGCTGTAAATGTACAAATGGTTTTATCTGCTTCGTTTTGTTGCAGTTAGATTTTTATTTCAGACTGTGAAAGTTAAAAATACAGTTGTTTAAAATTGTGTGTGGTGTTTTTAACTTTACAAAAACTGGTACTTTGTTAAAAATATATATATATCAGTATTTTTTTTTAATCAAAAACCAGACACTGGTGTAATTCCTCTGAAAATGTCCTGTTCCTGTTTGTTCAGGCGCGGCAGAGAGAGAAAATGAACGAGGAGCACAACAAGCGTCTGTCTGAGACGGTGGATAAACTTCTGTCCGAGTCCAACGAGAGGCTCCAGCTTCACCTCAAAGAGAGGATGTCGGCTCTGGAGGATAAGGTACACGAACGCACCAGTCCTTGAACGCACCAGTCTTTAAACGCACCAGTCTTTAAACGCACCTGTCCTTGAACGCACCAGTCTTTAAACGCACCAGTATTTCTCATCAGTGAGATTAGACGCAGAAAAGACGAGTAACAATAAACGTTTGTTGTTCCTTCAGCACGTGTGTGTCTCATGTGACTCTCAGGAAGAGATCAAAGTGAAAAGTCACTGATTTGTTTTTATGTCTTCACAGAATTCGCTCATTCGAGAACTGGATCACACCAAGAAGCTGATCGAAGAGTCTCATCACGAGAAGGTAAAGAGTCTGTAACAAAAATAATCTAGGTGCAATTTATTCACCTATATTATTATTATGGGTTCCCCATCTTATGTGTTGGACATATCCATCGCTATTTTTTTATAATCTTGTTTTGAATAAGAAAAACACCAAACTAAAGAAAAAAACAAACAAAGAAACTCTGGTTGCATGTACTTCGAGAAAATTTGAATACAAAAAATTGCCAAAAAGCAACAAAAATCAAGAAAAAAACTAGAAATTAGTGAGAAAAGGGGCAAAAAATGATGAAGAAAGTAGCAAAAATCAGTGACAATTGGTAAAAAGGGAAAAAAGCAACAAATATTGGCAACAAATATTGGGAGAAAACTCAGAAAATAGTTAGAAGGGAGCAAAAATGATTTTAAAAAAAATGCCCAAGAAAGAGTGAAACACATTAAGAATAAACAAAGCAAACAGAAAATGGCAAGAAAGTTGCAATAAGACTTGAGAAATATTTAGAAAGAAGCAAAACATGCTCCAAAAGTGGTTAAAAAAAAGAGCGAAAAGTGTTTAAAATGGGCAAAAAGCAGTCATGAGTAGAAAAAATAAATGTAATTTTTGTTTTTCTGTCAATAGTTTCAATGTCTGTCTCCTACTATATGTGTTTTTAAAAAAACAAAACAAAAAAACAAATAGGTTCGGGGGCTTAGAAACAATGGCACAAAAACTTGCAATTGCAATACAGGAAAAATTAACAGCAATTAGATTATTAGATCAAATTGTTCAGACCTATATAAGACCAATAAAAAAAGATATTTTAATCAGAAATGTCAAAATTCTGAAAATATTTGCTGCTTTCTGACCAAGTTTCCCCCCAATTTTTGCCTCTTTTAAACCATTTTTGCTTCTTTTTGACCATTTTTGAAACCTCAAACTTATTTCTTTTTCCACTTCTTTATGTTTTTGCCTCTTTTCACCACTTAGATTGTTTCTCTTGCAAATGTGGTGTTCAACAGTTTCTCTTTGGTTGAGTAAAGAGCAGAAAACATCTACTGCAAAAGAATTGTATCTTGTATTCTGACTCATTTGAGGTGAAAGAATTATATTGTGATTTAATCTAATTTGCAGTTAATTGCCCAGCTCTATAACAGACGCAGAGTCTGAATAAAGTGTGAGGGAGTGAGAAAGAGGGATTGACCTTTCGTCTGGTTATCTTACAAACTTAAACTTCGATTAAAAAAAGTTTTGTAAATTAAAGTCGACATTACTCACCTGCCTGGAAATCACTCTGCTTTTTTGAGAATCAGAACATGTAGGACTTTTTTTTTTTTTTTTTGTAATTCTTTATTTTTTGACCAAAAAGATCATTTCTTTGACATACAATTAAACATTTCTTTTTCACAGTTCTTTTCCAGTTTTTGATATATTACACATATGTAGAATTTTACACATCTTCTTCTCTGACCTTTCTCACAAAATTTTGTACACATTCATTATCTCTGTTTACATTCATAATATTCATTTAACATCCACATATGTCTACGTCTCACACAAGAAACCAAACTAGGAACAAAAGAAACAAAGGGAGTTTACATAAAAATTGTGTCATTTGGGGAAGTAAAGGGGCATAAACCATGGTGGAGTCATACAAAGTCTTCTCTTAATGGGGTAATAAATTCAAGCCACTTATTCCAAGTAAACTAAAATTCAACTTTTTTTTTATTTATTTTTTTTTAATTCTTAAAATTTTACAAAGACCAAACCACTCAAGAAATAAAAAATAAATAAAAAAATAAAAAGGGGGACACAGAAATCAATTTCAGACGAATGATGGTCGTATTGGCGTAACAAACCTTATCCATCTTTCCCATCTATTCAAAAAAATTTCCCGTTTCAATCTCAAAGCATAAACATATCATAAATTATATCAATCCATTCTTCCACAGTAATGGCTTTTCTGCTCGCAGCACTTAGGATCTGAAATAAGTATTTGACATTATAGGAAACATTTTCTGATGTAATAGCACCTAAATATAACAACTCAAATTTAAACTGAATGTCCATCTGGAAAACACTCTGCAAAACTTTATGTACCTCCCACCAAAATGGAACTAATGATGCACAGGACCAGAATATATGAAAATGATTTGCTTCATGTTGGACTTTTTAAAGACACTAATCTTTGTTCTGTGTCTGATTTCTAAGTTCTGATTATTTATCGTGTCACTTAATGATCTTCACAGGAGCAGCTCCTGATCCAGATCGAGACCATGAGGGCTGAAAGTGAACAGGGTCGAAGCAGGAGTAACTCTTTACTCCACGGGTGAGACACTTCGCCGTTTACGCTGCACGCTTTGAACTTCTAAAATCCCTTCAGAGTTTTTAACCTTTGTGTTTCTCTGCAGACGCTCTCAGCTGGGCAGCACGCCAGATTTCAGGTATCCAGTCTCGGCCTCCTCCATGATGGACAGTAACTCTGACCACTACGGCAGCGCTCTGGTGCTGAGACGACCTCAAAAGGGACGCATGGCGGCGCTGCGGGACGAGCCGTCCAAGGTCAGCACGAAATCTGATGGACTGTTGGCGACAGGAAGTACTTTTGTGACACGGACATTAGAGTAGAGTTATTATAGGAGGCAACAAAACGAGGGGTGTAACGATTCAGTGAGTAAAGGGTCAATGACAAAAAGAGGGTCTAAAAACTTATTTTTAAAAAGTTCTTTGAAAATGGATAAAAACATATTTCTGAGAGAAGAATTAAGTTTTCTAACAGATTTCAGTCGTTGACCAACGTTTCAAAGTTTTCAGGTTCATTATTTTTTAGTATTTTTAATTTGAGCACCCACAAATGTCAGGTGGCGCAACCAAATATATGAAAATATATTTATATGTTCCTGTTATTTTTTCTGTGTGAAATTATTATTCACCAGACCAGGTCATAAAAATGTCTTATTTTAAGTTTTTTAACGACAAAAATGAGGTGTAAATTGCTTGTAACAAGTCAAAAAAATCTGCCAATGGGATAAGACGAATTCACCCGGGAAGTTTCTTGAAATTAGAAAGATGTCTTAGAACAAGAATCTTTTATTTTATCCCATTGGCAGATTTTTTTTTTTACTTGTTACAAGCAATTGATGCCTCATTTTTCGGGTCAGATCGTTCTAAATGAACCAATATCGTCCTTGAAGCGTATCGGCAAACACAATATATGATACGAAGCTAACTGTTGTTGTTGAACTGAATAGTTACACCCCTACAAAAAAAAAACCTGATGAGTGTCACCGTAAATGTTAAACATCTTGTCATCTTTTGGGAAACGTGATAAACTGTAAGAGTCTGGTGTTGTTTTCCTGTCACACTTTATTTTCTCTTCACTCCTTCACCTGCTTCAGTCTGATGTTAAACTTCTCTCTGATCATTTCCTTCCTCTCCGTTTCTCTCTGTTTGCTTCCTCTTTGGACATCAGCGACATGTAAGTGAGCGAGTTGGCGATAACTCTGACTGTTCATGTGTATTTGTGTGTTTTTATTCCTGATGAAAACTCTTTCCTGGCTTTAATACTCTGCTGTCTGCTCTCTGAATCCGTCCCTCACTCTTCTGTCTCTGTTTCCCGTCTTAAACATTCGTGGATGAATCCAGGTGCAGACTCTGAACGAGCAGGAGTGGGAGCGAATGCAGCAGGCCAACGTTCTGGCTAACGTGGCTCAGGCCTTCGAGAGCGACATGGACGCTTCGGACCTGGAGGAGGATCGAGAAACCATCTTCAGCTCGGTGGACCTGCTGTCCCCTGGTGGTCAGGCGGACGCTCAGACTCTCGCCTTAATGCTGCAGGAGCAACTGGACGCCATCAACAATGAAATAAGGTACCAGCACTAACGCTCACATATTGGATGAAAGAGCAACGTCTCAACTTTATAATAATAATCATAATAATAATTATAATAATGCATTTTTTTCTCAGCACTCTAATCACTTTACAACAAGAATAAAACCATAAATAAACAAAATAAACAACACAAATAAAACAATTAAAAAAACAAGCACATAAATACAACAGTGAGGAAAGTGAAATGGAAACTGTTGGAATTTTTTTGATCGTGAGAACCATCCAGGAGTAAAGGACGTTGAAATGCAAATGTGTCAGCGCCGACCATAGACTGTATAATGAGTGGTCGTAACGACGTTTGGCTCAAACTGAAGCCTCCAGCAGATGCCCCGCCCCCTGGTGTCTGGCTGCAGTATAGGTCATAAGCCCCGCCCCCTGGTGTCTGGCTGCAGTATAGGTCATAAGCCCCGCCTCCCCATGTATTCCAGATATGAGCCGGGAAAACTTTAAAAAATTACGATACCTCGTAGAAACGTTTCTCTCATCTTTACTCTAAGGTGGTATGATGATGTCATCTGGCTGCATGGTGTTCAGGTGTTTTTTTTCCTGAGAAGTTAGTTTCTCATTAGTTATTGGACGTTAAAAACCGCGATATAAGTTTTCGTTTTACGATAGTTGACAGCTGCTGTTTGTGAGTAGTTTTTATCGGGGATATAAGAAACTTCAGGAAAGAGCCAAAAGGAGACTAAACCTTCTGAAGAAGAAGAAATAAATATTTTTATTTCTCTTTTTTACTTGACTCCACCGGAAATTCTGTACTGCGCAGACTCTGGCTGCACAATGGCGGCTAGAGAAACGGGTTTTTTGGCTTTAAAATCGTAGAACGGTGACAGGCGGAAGCACGCTGTTTATTCTGTATACAATCATTGGCGCCGACACGGTGATTCAGGTAACCGTTTCTTATTTGTCTTCTTCTTCAGAATGATCCAGGAGGAGAAGGAAAGCACCGCCATCCGAGCGGAGGAGATCGAGTGCAGGGTGGGCAGCGGGGAAAGTTTAGGAGGACGTTTCCGGTCGATGAGCTCCATCCCTCCGTCGCTGTGTGCAGGATCCTCGCTGGGGGGCTCACCTCCAGGCTCCGGACACTCCACCCCCAGACGAGTCCCCCGCAGCCCCAACAGAGAACTGGATCGCATGGGGGTCATGACCTTGGTAACAACTCCATCACTTTTTCAGTTCCCGTTCAAGATAACTCAAATATACAGTTGTGCTCATAAGCGGGTGAAGACATTTCTTAACACACCACTGTGTTTACTCTTTTTAAATCATAATGACAACAGAAACTTTAAAATGACCCTGATCAAAAGTTTCATCCTGGTGATTTAGTCCTGATAACATGAACACAAGTCGACACAAATGATCTATTTTCTTGTAATCAGTGTGTGTGTATAAAAGATCAGTGAGTTTCTGAGCTCCTGACAGACACTTGCATATTTCATCCAGTGCTGCACTGACATTTCTGGATTCTGAGTCATGTGGAAAGAAAAAGAATCGTCAAAGTTTCTGCAGGAAAAGTGAATCCAACTGTATAAAACAGGAAAGGGATATAAAAAGATATCCAAGGAACTGAGGATGCCAATTAGCAGAGTTCAAACTCTAATGAAGAAGTGGAAAATGAGGGATTCTGTTGAAACCAAACCACGGTCAGGTAGACCAACAAACATTTCAGCTACAACTGACAGGAAAATTGTTCTGGATGCAAAGAAAAACCCACAAATAACTTCAGCTGAAATACAGGACTCTCTGAAAGAATGTGGTCTGGCTGTTTCAAGATGTGTTACTCAACCAAAGGGACAAACTGTTAAAAACTACCTTTACAAAAGAAACTATACAAGTGGAGAAATGAGCCAAAAACAGCAAAGAGTAGGAATAAAACATAGTTTAAGTTGGCAAAAATGGCCAAAAGCAACAAAATTAGCAAGAAAATTGGGACAAAACCTGGAAAACACCCAGACAGTAGCAAAAACGGGTCAAAAGTGGCAAAAAATAGGTGGACAGTGACCAAAATGGCCAAAAAATGGCAAGAAAATTTGGGGAAAACGTGGAAAAAATTCAGAAAGTAGATAAAATGGTGAAAAAAATGACATAAAAACAGTGGAATGTGGTTAAAAAAAAGGCTAAAGTCAACAAAAAAAACAAGATAAAAGTTGGAAAATAGTCAGAAGGTAACAACAAATGATCCACAAGTGGCAAAAAGAAGTGAAAAGCATCAAAAATGGACCAAAGTCAACAAAAATGGCAAGAAAATGACGAAACAACCTGGAGAGTCAAAAGGTTTCAAGATGCACAATAAGGAGGCACTTGAGGAAAAATGGGCTTTTCTATGTAAATACTACAAAGTTTCCTGCTTACAATACGCCAAACAGCACAGAGACAAGCCTCAAAACTTCTGGAACAAAGTCATTTGGAGTGATGAGAGCAAAAGTGAACTTTATTTAACATTAGTTTTGGTGGTTGAGTGTTGTTCTTGATTAATTTTGTGATGCTACTTTTCTATAAAAAAGAGTATTGGAGTATTGGACTCTCTGAAAGAATGTGGTCTGGCTGTTTCAAGATGCACAATAAGGAGGCACTTGAGAAAAAATGGGCCTCAAAGCTTCTGTTGTCATTATGATTTAAAAAGCGTAAACACTGTTGCTCGTTAATAAATGTCTTCGCCCAACCACTAACCATGAGTGAAAGAAAAGTTTTTGTATCATTTATATTTCTCTGAAAAAAGAAATCTTTCATTTTTGAGGGGTTTTTTTTGTCTTATAAAACTGAAGTCGTTCTTCTCTGTGTAATAATTTCTATGTTGCTGTTCTGTTTTCAGAAACTTTAACACGCTTCTTTCCCGTGTTGTTGTTGTAATGTGTTTATGCTGTTTCAGTGTGTGTGAGTGTGTGTGAGGTTTTAACCAAGTGTTTGTGTAACTGCCCCCCCCTCTTCGTCCCCCTGTAGCACTATTGCTATGACCCCTACATGATCCAGAGCTCAGTCACTTACCTGCCTTATGGAGCTTCAGGCTTCAGCCCCCCCCCTCAGGCTTATAGCTGTGCTCCTTACCTCCAGGTACCAAACATCTCTGCTTTTTTTTTTTTTTTTACTTTCCTCTGGGTGGGTGCAGTCTGCCTCTTTCTCTTTAAACCCTGACGTCGTCTTTGGCCTCCAGAAATCAGAGGACCCCTCCCAGCAAAGTAGCTTCAAAACTCAAACATTTATGGGTCAATGACGTGACGTCCCTTTTTTTGTGTCCGAGTGCAATATTTCCTTCCATCATGAATTGAGTATTTCATCACATGTATTTCTTTATTCTATGAAACCTGTGTTATTTGAACACATCTTTAAACTATTAAAATATAACATGTTTTTTTGTGTTTTGGTTCCTCAAACCCCCAAAATGTCAGGTGGTGCAACCGTCCTGACAAGTATCCACAGTAATTAAACTCTAAAAATTGAATGTCAGTTATTGTAAATGGAAATTAAAAATACAGTGACATTATTTTATGCTTCAACCTTTTTAAATAAAACATTCTTTGCAAATAAAGAGAATTTTAAAGCTGTTGAGAAATGTAAAAAACTTTTGTCCCGTAATTTTCACCTTGTCAAATGTCAGGGTGATGCAACCGTAACATTAGACTTTTATTTTAAAGTGAAGAAAATAAAACAGGAAACAGGAAACTGCATCAGCCAGAGGAGCCCAAATGACATTTGTGACCAAGTGGAAAAGTTTGTAGATTTCTCTGAAATACTGATAAAAAGGTTTTTTCACTTCATTGGTGACTGGAACAATTTCCATGTCAGGTGGTACAACCAATGTAATAATGTGAAATGTTATTTTAACATCAAATTATTTATCTTATTCACAAATAAAAGAAATGAAACACACAAAATGAAAATGTATGAGTCACTACAGACACTTGAGAGATACTTGCCAATAATTTCACACAGAAAAAATAACAGGAACATATAAATATATTTTCATATATTTGGTTGCGCCACCTGACATTTTTGGGTGCTCAAATTAAAAATACTAAAAAATAATGAACCTAAAAACTTTGAAATGTTGGTCAACTACTGAAATCTGTTAGAAAAAATAATTATTCTCTCAGAAATTTGTTTTTATCCATTTTCAAAGAACTTTTAAAAAATATGTTTTTAGACCCTCTTTTTGTCATTGACCCTAATCTCAGTCTCTTTGAAAGCGGCAGCGGTGAAACGAGTTGTAAACACGAGCAGACGAAGAGAAGGAATGTTTCAGGGTGAATTAATTAAATTTCTGCACACCCCCTCAATTTCCTCTTCCTGTTCCCTTTTTATAGCTGGGTAACCCCCCCCCCCCTCCAACCTCACAGTGTCAGCTCAGGAAAGGAAATGAGTGATTAGGTATTTTTCCTCCTCCAGGCGAAGAGAAACTCTAAGAAATGTAACAGGCTGATGGTTTATTTGCTCTGCTAATGCCAGCCCGGTGAGGAATGCAGAAAGAAAAAAAAAAAGTTCCTGTTTTCAGGTGGAAAATATGAGAGAAAGAGCCGAGGATCATAAATCCAGGTGTTACTTTCTACCTCCACAAAGCTTAAAATAACAACCAGGCTTTAGATTTATGTTTCATCATCGTTTTATTTCTCCTTTTCTGTTTTATTCTTCCCTCTATTTGGTCCTGTTATCTTCCTAAGGCAGCTCCACCCGCTCCTCCTGACTCCACCTTCAGCCTGAATGTTTGCAGTGTTTCCAAAAAACTGTTCTGCTCTGTGTTTTTGTGTTTATCTCAAAAATTTGAGTCTTGTTTTTTATTCAGAGTTTCACCTTTTATCTCAAAAAACTTAATTTTTTTCTCATAATTATGAACATTTTGACTTTTTCTTACAATGTTGAATTTTTATTTCAATATTTCAACTTTAAATCTAAGAATTTTGACGTTTAATCTCAAATTTTCAACTGTTTATCCCAAAATTTGTAGTTTTTTTTTTCGTCCCTCGAAGTTTCAACCTTTTATTTCGAAATGCTGAATTTTTTTCCTCATAATTTTGACTCCATAATCTAACAACTTCTGATTTTTAATTCAGATTTTTGACCATTTATCCCATTTTTTAACTTTTTTTTCTTAACATTTTGAATTATTGACCCAAAAGAAAATCTCAACAAAGCCAAGTTTTCATTTTAGTTTTTCTAACTGGTAGAAACAGGCTTAAATAAAAAGAAAAAAAATGTATGTATTAATGTACAAAAATATAAATAATACCTCAAAGTTGTATCTTAAGTTTGATTTGGGATTTTGGGAAGTTTTCACCTTTTATCTCAAAATACTTAGTTTTTTTTTTTACTATTTTGACTATCTAAATATTATGACTTTTTCTTACAATGTTGAATTTTTCTCCTCAAAATTTCAACTGTTTATCTCAAAATTTTGACTTTTAATCTCCAAATTTTGAGTTTTTTTTCCCCATAATTACAACTACATCTTAAAATTTTGAGTTTTTTAAGCCTTGTAATTATGACTTTCTGAAAAATTGACTTTTTCTTACAATGTTGATTTTTTTTATTTTAAAATTTCAACATTTTATCCCAGATTTTGACCTTTATTCCCTAAATTCCTCAAAACTCTGAGTTATTTTCTCATAATTCTGACTCTATTGCCTTAAAACTTTTAATTTTGATTTCAAATTTTTGACTATTTATCCCATTTTTTTTAACTTTATATCTTAAAAATTAGACTAAATGAGCCAAAAAAATCTCAAGAAAGTCAAGTTTTCATTTTTGTTTTTCTGGTAGAAATGGGCGACAGTAATGATGCCTCACAACAGTCTTTAACAAAAAGAAAAAATTTATGTATTTTTGTGCACAAATATAAATATTGCCTCAAAATTTCGATCTAAAGTTAAATTTGGGTCATGATTAATTTAAATGTTGACACGTTGGTGTCAGTTTTGCAGACAGTTCACCGTCACAACCAAGAGGAAAAAAGAGGAACTACTGTAAATCTGCAGTTTGTCTGTAAAAGTGCATTTTCACCTCCAGACTTTAGGTTTATATTTTATTATATCATAGTTGTATCTCTTTATTTCTTATTGATTAATGAAGATTTAGGCTTTTATTCCGCCCTTGGTTCTTTTATCTTCCCACCTTCAGCTTGGTTGTTTGCAGTGTTTCCAACAAACTGTTTCTCTAATAATCTCT
Source organism: Thalassoma bifasciatum (assembly GCA_008086565.1). NCBI lineage: Eukaryota > Metazoa > Chordata > Actinopteri > Labriformes > Labridae > Thalassoma > Thalassoma bifasciatum. Next base: position 57,669 of record RPOG01000980.1, on the reverse strand, counting down.
GTTTTTGTGTGTTTTTGTGTGTTTTTTAGCGTGTGTGTGTGTGTGAAAGTGTGTTTTTCTCTGCTGTCTCGCTCCGGTGTGTCCGTGCATGGCTCGTTTCCTCTGCCGGCCTCGTGTGCGTCTCACTAACTGCTTCTCTCCTCTCTCCTTTTTTGCCACACTTCAGCCTAGTGACCTGCGAAAGCACCGCAGGAAGGTAAACTAGAGGCCTGCTTCACTTCGGCCTTTTCACTCTCGGCCTTTTTCATCCTCACTGTTTTCACTTTAATCACTCACAAAGATAATTATCACAAAAATCTCCACCTCATTTCACAGTCTCTGAAAACTCCTCCATTTCTCCAACAAAGAGATGTTTCACTCGTTTTTAAAAGGCTCTTTTCTCTTATTTCTGCTTTTATTCACAAGCACGTTTGGAAAGATTATTCACATTTTCCATTTTTCCTTTTTGTTACAAAATCTCTTGTAAAAGAGTCGACACGTACGACTCCAGGAAGTATTTATTTCCAGTGCCTCCCGCCCATCTTTCCTCTCCAATTCCACTAAAGAGCTCAACACCCACCATTAAAAAACAGAGACAACAGCTGAACGTCTCATGTTACTCCTTTAATCTTCTTTATTTAAGGATGAGAAACATAATAGATGTAAAACCTGAAGAAATTAACTTTTTAGTCACTTAAGTGTAAAGAATTTTGACTTTTTTAACTCAGGATTTTGACTTTCTATCTCAAAATCAACAGTTTCTTTCTGATTTTGACTTTTTTTCCCCACAATGTTGAATTTTTATTTTCAAAATTTCAACTTTTTGTCGAAGGATTTTAATTTTTAATATCAAAATTTTTCACTTTTTATCTACAAATATTAACTTTCTATCTCAAGATTTGTCTTACAAATGTCAACTTCTCTCCCAGGATTTTGACTTTATTGTAAAATTTTGACTTCTAATTATAATATCAAGTTATCTAAAACTTTCAACTTCTCCAAGAATTTTGACTTCTCAAACTCACAAAATTAAAAGTTTGAGCTTTTTTATCAGCTGGAAGTTTGCTGTGAATAATCAAATCACTGACTTTAAGTGTGTTTTCTCCAAACTGAGGTTTTCACTACTTCGCTTTTAAGTTCTTAACTCTTTTCATGCTGGGTGAATTCTCCTTTTTTGAAGTGACTGTAAATCCTTCCCCTTAATAAAAGCTGCTGCACAGACAGAGCTACTCAAACTAAATAGTTATTATTATTATAGTTAAGCTCGAGTCTATATTAATAAAAGAATCTGAGCGTTTAATCTGAAAGGCTTCATGATGCTTCTTTAGTCTTATCAGTTTAAAAATCCAGACTGAAACACCTTAAAAACGTGTCGTTCTTCTGTGTCACAGTCGGCTCAGGATGATAAAGCCACGATCAGATGTGAGACGTCGCCGCCCACCACTCCACGCTCCATGCGCCTGAACAGAGAGGCGGGCCACGCCGCCAGCCACGAGGACATCAGAGACATCCGAGGGTGAGACGGACAAAGAGTTTCTCTGCAGTGACCAGGAAAATGATTTTTAACTGTACAAATAAACTTTCTGACTCATTGTAACGGCTGAGTGGAGATATAGAGATAAAACCCTCAATTTTTTGTGTAATTATTTATTTAAAGGATGATTGTGAACCATTTACAGACAGTTAGTCATGATTTTACAAAAGGTATAAAGGTCGACAATGAAAGTCTGCAGCGAAACATCTTGACCATCTATCGACTTTATTCTAGTAGTTAAATAATAAATTTTGACTTTATTCTCGTAGTTAAATAATTTCGACTTTAATCTGGTAGTAAAGCAATTAATTTTGACTTAAATCTTGTAAAATAATACATTTTGACTTTATTCTCATAGTAAAATAATTATTTTTGACTTTATTCTGGTAGTAAAATAATTAATTTTGACTTTATTCTCGTTGTAAAATAACTATTTTGACTATATTCTCGTAGTAAAACAATTTTTTTTGACTTTATTCTCGTTGTAAAATAATTATTTTTGACTTTATTCTCGTAAAATAATTATTTTTGACTTAATTCTCGTAGCAAAATAATTTTTTTTGACTTTATTCTCGTTGTAAAATAATTATTTTGACTTTATTCTGGTAGTAAAATAATTAATTTTGACTTTAATCTTGCTGTAAAATAATTGATTTCGAATTTAATCTCATAAAATGATAAATTTTGACTTTATTCTGGTAGTAAAATAATAATTTTTCAACTTTTTCTGGTAGTAAAACAAATATTTTTGACTTTATTCTCGTTGTAATAAAACTATTTTGACTTTAATCTGGTAGTAAAATAATTATTTTTAACTTGAATCTGGTAGTAAAATAATTATTTTTTAATTTATTCTGGTTGTAAAATAATTATTTTGACTTTAATCTGGTGGTAAAATAATTATTTTTGACTTTATTCTGGTAGTAAAATAATTGATTTCGACTTTAATCTCATAAAATGATAAATTTCGACTTTATTCTGGTAGTAAAATAATTATTTTCAACTTTTTTGTGGTAGTAAAACAAATATTTTTGACTTTCTGGTAGTTAAAATAATTATTTTGACTTTAATCTGGTAGTAAAATAATTATTTTTTACTTTATTCTGGTAGTAAAATAATTAATTTTGACTTTAATCTCATTGTAAAATAATTAATTTAGACTTTAATCTTGTTGTAAAATAATTGATTTTGAATTTAATCTAGTAAAATAATTATTTTCGACTTTATTCTGGTTGTAAAATAAATATTTCTGACTTTCTGGTAGTAAAATAGTTAATTTCAACTTTAATCTCAAAGTAAAATAGTTAAGTTTGACTTTAAGCTCAATAAAAAAGTTAATTTTGACTTTATTCTCATAGTAAAATAATTAATTTGGATTTTAATCTTGTAGTTAAATATGAAGTAAAAAAAATCTTGTTGCGGTCTAATACTCCGTCGTAGATATCAAACATAGAGTAAAATAATCGCAGTTAGATTATTTTAGCAAATTGTTCAACCCTAATATTTTCTTTGTAAATGTTACTTCCAGAGTGTTATGAGTTTTTAACCAATGCAAACTTAGTTTAATTACTCATCACTTTGGCAGATTTTCCTTCAGTTTATACAAAGTGCTTCACCTTCTCTGGATTATTCTCATTTATTGGCTTAAACCTGAGACGTCACATTGATCATTGATCGTTCTTCATGTCTTTTTTTTTTTGTTTTTACTCCTGCAGTCTGGCCGGCCTCCAGGACGGTCAGGGCAGTAACCCCAGCAGCAGCAACAGCAGCCAGGACTCGCTCAACAAAGCAGCGAAGAAGAAAAGCATCAAGTCTTCCATCGGACGCCTGTTTGGGAAGAAGGAGAAAGGTCGACCCAGCGTTCCCAGCAAAGACTCCCCCAGCCAAGGTCAGACACTCACTCACTCACTCAGGGGGTTTTTATTCCTCAGCATCAGCGCAAATAGACTTCACTTGGGAATAAAGTGTTTTTGGGTAGAGGTCAAAACCTCAGTACGTCTCAAAAACTTTTTACTGCATAGTCGACATGTACAAGGGTCAATGAGGTGATGTCCCCTTTTTTATTTCCTTCCATCATGAATTGAGTATTTCATCAAATATATTTCTTTATTCTATGAAACCTGTGTTATTTGAACACATCTTTAAACTATTAAAATATAACATGTTTTTTTGTGTTTTGGTTCCTCAAACCCCCAAAATGTCAGGTGGTGCAACCGTCCTGACAAGTATCCACAGTAATTAAACTCTAAAAATTGAATGTCAGTTATTGTAAATGGAAATTAAAAACACAGTGGCATTATTTTATGCTTCGACCTTTTTAAATAAAACATTCTTTGCAAATAAAAAGAATTTTNCTTATTCACAAATAAAAGAAATGAACCACACAAAATGAAAATGTATGAGTCACTACAGACACTTGAGAGATACTTGCCAATAATTTCACACAGAAAAAATAACAGGAACATATAAATATATTTTCATATATTTGGTTGCACCACCTGACATTTTTGGGTGCTCAAATTAAAAATACTAAAAAATAATGAAGCTAAAAACTTTGAAATGTTGGTCAACTACTGAAATCTGTTAGAAAACATAATTCTTCACTCAGAAATATGTTTTTATCCATTTTCAAAGAACTTTTTAAAAAATGCGTTTTTAGACCCTCTTTTTGTCATTGACCCACAAAGCTAAAGCTCTGAACAATCTGCAGAGTTTGCAGGAGTTTCAAAAACCACACAAGAGGACAAGACTAAATTAAAGCTATGAAATTGTGAAGAAAGGACACAAGTTGATGCATAAACATGGTTAAAATGCAGATTCAGAAATATTTGGGGCTAATGGTCTGTAAAACATATGGAAGACAATTTCCCCAGTCAAAAGAAACTAAAAACCTGGCTGTGTTGGGAATTATTTTTTGTTAAAAAGTCAAAATTATGAAGAAAAAAAATCAATATTTTGAAACACAAAGCTGAAATTTTGACTTTTCGTTGTATAAATTTGACTTGGGTTGACGTCTCTGTTTCTGTTGTAGCTGGGACTCCTGAGGCAGAGGGTTCTCCAAAGGACGGTTTAGGGATGGGCACCCTGGGGGGTCCTGCAGAGAAGAACAGGAAGCTGCAGAAGAAGTGAGTGTCACCGTCACACACCTCCATCTCTCTCTCTCTCTCTCTCTCTCTCTTTTTCACAGACTGAGGGATAACCATTAAAGCTGACAGGATTCCACCCTATTACACAAGATAACCATGTATTAATAATGTTGTTTTTGTCATCGTGGGCTTGGCGCTGCTCACTCGCTCACTCACGCTGACTCCAACAGGCTCATCTCGCTTCCACTCCACACCCGTTTATTTTCCACTCAGTCACCCTGATGGTTTTCTCTGCGTTCTTAGCTCAGGCCAACGCTGTAAATGTTGTTTTGCTTCCATGTAGCTCTTAAATTACCATCAGCTCATTCTTCTCTGTGTTGTTTTCCAACCCCCCTCTTCTTCTTTTTTGATTTTCTCATCATCCCCTTCTCATTCACTGTAGTCCAAAGACAGGGTAAGTCGTTTCTCCTTCCCTTTTTTTTTTTTGCTTTGCCTTATCTTCTCTCTCCACACTTGGCTTCACGTTGACCTCACTCTCCTCTCGCTCTGAGGAACCCAAACGACTGTCCCTTCGATTGTCTGACGCCTTTTCCATGCTGCTCTTTATCCTGCTTTCCACAGCGGAGCTTGACTAACAGGAATGTGTGTGTGCTGATTTTTAGTGAGTGACACTTTTTCCTCTTGCAGTTTTCCTCTCGGAGCTACTTCGCTACGTGACGTTGATGTGGAAAAGATAGCCAATGGGAGGCTTTAGTTTGCTTTTTGTGCATTTTTGTTTGTTGGAAACATACAGTGTGCTTCAGTAGAGTCACTGTGATGCTGTAATTAACGTGGAGAACAGGCTCTATCTGTCGTCCTCGATTACGTTGGCACATCTGCCAAACAGAGGACGGGCTTGTTCTGTATCAGTGGCCCACAGCTCCATCTAGTGGTCGACTGCTTCCTCATTTTCAACATCAGCTGTCGTTCACATCCCCATAAAAGTCCCAGGGATTCTTTGCTAAACGGCGCCGTTCTTCATCTCGAGACTGTGAATGTGCATGAAATGGATGTTCAGAGTTTAGAAAGCCGTCGCCAAAGTTTCCCTGAGAACTTTCTCCTCCTGCATGTTCAGATCTTCTCAGATCATGAGGAATGCATTTATAAGACGGCGGTTATCCGAGTGGACTCTTAAAGGCACTGGTTCTGGGAGAAAACTCTAACACACTTCCACCATCCTCAATGTGACCTCCTTCAAATTCTGAGTCTGAACAGAGACTTTTGAGTTAAAGAGGGTTGAGAAACACGTCCGGTCTGTGTGGGCTGGTGTTTTCAGACGAGCATGTCTCTGTTTGACGCTCTCAGGGTTTCATTTTCTGTTTTCTCTCAAACTCCTGCTCTGGTTTGGACGTGCATGTACGATGTGGATGTCTCTGGGCTTGTTGACCTGTTTGCTCTGAGGGTGAAGTTTGTTTGAAGGTTGTGGATTTGGGCTTCTTCTTTTTCTTCTTGTGTTTGTGCGTTCAGTTTCCTAATATTTATTTTGTGTCCCAGGCATGAACTACTGGAGGAAGCTCGCAGGCAGGGACTTCCCTTCGCCCAATGGGACGGACCCACTGTGGTGGTTTGGTTGGAGGTAAAGTTGGAGCCAAATCATCTTCCACTTTAATAAAAATCTCTTTCCAATCTCTCTGAAATAATGTCAGGTGGTGCAACCGTCCTGACAAGTATCCACAGTAATTAAACTCTAAAAATTGAATGTCAGTTATTGTAAATGGAAATTAAAAATACAGTGGCATTATTTTATGCTTGAGCCTTTTTAGATAAAACATTCTTTGCAAATAAAAAGAATTTTAAAGCTGTTGAGAAATTTAAAAAAACTTTTGTCCCGTAATTTTCACCTTGTCAAAACAGTCCCACCACGTTGGCATTGTAATCTGAAAATAAAATTTCACTTCTCTTATTTTGTCCTTTGTCCTTTGACGTAGTCGGTCTCCTCGGGTTTACTGTAAACACTGGTTCTGGAAAAGTTTGTAGATTTCTCTGAAATACTGATAAAAAAGGTTTTTTTCACTTCATTGGTGACTGGAACAATTTCCATGTCAGGTTATACAACCAATGTAATAATGTGAAATGTTATTTTAACATAAAATTATTTATCTTTATTCACAAATAAAAGAAATGAAACACACAAAATGAAAATGTATGAGTCACTACAGACACTTGAGGGATACTTGCCAATAATTTCACACAGAAAAAATAACAGGAACATATAAATATATTTGATATTGATCAACTACTGAAATCTGTTAGAAAACATAATTCTCTCAGAAATATGTTTTTATCCACTTTCAAAGAACTTTTTAAAAATAAGTTTTTAGACCCTCTTTTTGTCATTGACCCAAGTAAAAAAGCTCAGAGTGCTTGGTTATAGGGCTGAACGATTTATTGTTTTCTGATCGAAATCACAATTTTAGATGTCGTGATCATCATAGATATATTTAAGAAGGCTAGATGCCTCGTGCGCGCTGTAAGCCAATGGGAAGTAACGTCGTCACATAGGGGGGCATCTTGGAACAGGGCTGCTTGATCGCTCATTGCATTACAGTCAATGGAGCATGGACTTTGAAGTAACTGTAGATTGTTCAATTTTCAACCGATTTTCAAACGGCTAATTAACTTGCAAATTTAAGAATATTTTCAAAAATACAAATTTGCAAATTAAAAAATTCAGCCTGAATCATTGCCACATGAAAAAGGTTTGTAATAAACCAACCTGTTTGTAAATCCGTCAAGAATTCAGCGAGTTACGAGTGTTTTAGTGAGTAAATCATCATCCTCTCCATTGACGACAGAGCGCCAGAGCACGGGCCTGTTTCAAGATGGTCGCCACGGTGACAACACTGCTGACTCCGCCTTAAGGCATCTAGCCTTCTTATATATATCTATGGTGATCATGTGATCGCTGATTTTTTGTTGTGTCAGCTGTTTCACACACACACACACGTGTCTCGAGTGTAAGATTGTTGGGAAAGATAATTTTTCCTTGGGATTGTTGAATTTTGTTTTTCTTATTACTTATCATTTAACTTTGAGTTTTTTTTGTATTTTGTTTCTATTTTTTAACCTAACACAATTTAGAATATTTTGCACTGCATTATTTTTAAAAGTTAAAAGTTAAGGATGGCTCTTTTTGTTCTTCAGTTGTTAACACTGCGATTGGTCAAGGACTTAAAAGAATGGACATGCATGTTTTTTGTTAATACATACATTTGGGGACAATTCTTCCCTTCAGTTTTCAGCTTTTGATGTTTCGATGGTTTTATGTAATTTTCTGTCAAGTTTGTAAATGTTACTGTACATTGTGAAAACTTCACTGAAGCTTTAAATCACAATATCTGCCAGAAAAATTACAATTAGATCTTTTTCTAAAATTGCTCAGCCCTACTTGGTTATACTGATACATTTGCATTCAGCAACAGTTTTTGCTCACTTGCAGCTAAAATGAACGATTCGTTGAGAAGATCAGCTGTGATTCAATATGAGGGATTTGGATCAGGATGTCCCTAAGAAATTCCTAATTCCATGATTTTTGAGTAAAAAAAAAATCAAAAATCAAGAGTAAAACTAAAATGTGAGAGAGGCATTCGAAAGAAAAGTTAGCCTGCTGCCCCTATTATTGGATCATGTAGACGTAATGACTCCAAAATGTTAGTAAGACTGAAAGTGGGGCACTGATTTAATCCTGGAGTCATTTGCATCTTCTTAGCATCAGTTAGAGTCAAAAGTTTTAGAAATCTTCATTTATTTTATTTTCTTTCTGGGTTTTTGTTTCAGAGCTAGAGGAATGTTGCTTTAAAAGCTCAATTTATAGGAACTGGACATGTTTCTGTGCATTTATACAAATCTCAGGGTGAAGTATTTCGCCCAGCTGTGTACTAAATTAAAATATTAATCTAAAGGTAAACACGATTCCTATCACTGTTGATATTTTTCTCCTCTGTTGTAGATAATCCATATGAGAGACATGTACTCCACGGTCATCGACATCCATCGCCTCAGGCAAAAGGAGCAAAAGCAACACCATCACAGAAACAGCACCTACTCCAGAGACGGCTTTGGAGCTGATAACGCATCACGCTTCGCCAGCAACTCCCTCCTCGCTTTCTCCTCCCGGGCTGGAAGTGTCGCCGGAGGGGTCGGAGGTTCCACCGAGGAGGAGGAGGTGCTGTTAGGAGACGAGGACTTTCATAACAACAGGTCACAGGCGAAGCTGGACTGTAGTTTTGCTGGGCTGTTGGCGCCGCTCTACAAGGACCGAGCGTTTTACGGTCCTGGACTCGGGTTGGTTCACTCACTGAGGTACTCCGTAGTCACCAGCCACCTGCCTCTGCCCCTCTCTCCTCCTGTGGTACGAGCGAGATAGCAGAGGAGGAGATAGAGACGAAAGTGCGAAGGACAGTATTTTGAGTTGTTGACGCAGTAGCTGCTCGGCCTCTACCTCCGCTAGTGGCTCCTCCTGTCTCATCCGCTCTCCTCTCTGCCTCTCTCCAGTGAGCCTCTGAGCTCCATGGAGTCTCTGGTGGTTCCTGTAGCATCTGTTGCCAAGGCCTCCAAACCTCCAGGTCTTCACAGGAGTAACTCTGCGTCCTCTTCCTCCCACTGCTCCTCCGTCTCCTCCACGTCGCTCTCCCCGGCTCCCTCAGGTTGCTGGCTCTCCCCCGGAGCGGCGAGGACTGACTTTGGCTCCAACTCCTCCCTGCACATGCTCAGCAGCCACTCCAAATCTCTGGACCTGGAGCGTAGACCCAGCATGCTGAGCGTGAACCCGGAGCAGCGGAAGCACCCGAGCTGGCCGCGCCTCGACCGGAGTAACAGCAGCCGCAGTAACAGCGGCAGTCGCAGCAGCAGTAAAGGCTACACGCGGTTAGAAGACAGGGAGGAGCAAGGTGAGCGGCTCCTGGACGCGACCGGGAGGCGTGACTACAGCAAGCGGGAAAAGCTGCTGATGATATCCAGGTCACATAATAATNTACAAAGTGTTTTGGTTTTGAAGCTACTTTGTCGTCTTTGAGGATCTTTGGGTTTTTTATCTAAGAGGTTGGGTGAGGGTTTTTATAATATGTCCGCTGTAATTTAACCGCCGCCGCCGTCTCTCTCTCCCCCCTCCGATCAGCTGTGGGTGGGGATGCCGGCCTGGTACGTGGCTGCGTGTCGTGCCAACGTGAAGAGCGGCGCCATCATGTCAGCGCTGTCGGACACAGAGATCCAAAGAGAGATCGGCATCAGCAACCCGCTCCATCGCCTCAAACTCCGCCTCGCCATCCAGGAAATCATGTCCCTCACCAGCCCGTCGGCCCCGCCCACCTCCAGAACGGTAACCACCTGATTGGTTCATTCAAACACACACACACACACATACACACACGATGATGCCTGAAACTCTCCTTTAACGTTTGAACTCCTCACAAACTTAACATGTACTAATAACCGGGTCAGAGTGCGATAACCAAACTCTTTTCCTCTGACTGCTTTCTTCTGTCCTCATCACTCTTCCCTCTTCGCTCACTTCTGTCACATGATTGGGGGCGGGGGTGTCACATGATCAGACCACAGGAAACGTTTGGGTCACACATGAAGAAATGGAAAGTTTGGCAGCCACACCTCCCACGGTTAGTCTCCTCTGATTGGCTGGTTGCTCTGTGGTGACGGCGAGGCTCGTTCCAAGTTGCAGACTGAGACGATGAGTTTTTCACTCGCTGCATGTCGACTTTATTATTTCACAATCTGGATCAGTCTCACTCAGCAGCTTGAAACGCAGCCGTTTTCTCTTTTAGTAGATTTATCCCAAAGTCTTTACCTCGTCTCTGTGTCAGTAGTTTAGTCCTGTTTACGTGTGTGTGTGTGTGTGTGTGTGTGTTTAGGGATGGGTATCATAAGATTTTATCAGTACGAATACCATTATCAATTCTTTTTTTTAACACTGAAAAGAAAAAACAGATACAAGACAAAAAACATCAAAAACGTTGCCAGGTCTGAAATGTTCACAGTTGCCGAGGAGTTTAACAGTCGTAGGTTTTGTACAGTATTTTCATAAATTAATGTTCTGATTAAATGTTAAATGTTTTCGCAAGTTGGAATGAGGAGCAGACATCCTCCACCTCAACTATTCCAAAATAATCATTTTTTCCATTTCATGAATTTCTTTTATAATTTCTATCCAATTTTGTAATGTGGGTGTTTCCGCTTGAAGCCATTTACGGGTGATAACTTTCTTAGCAGCAATGATGAATATTCTTAAAAGATATTTAGTGTCTTTGCTTATATCATGTAGCAGGTCACACAAATAAAGAAAAGTGAAATTTAACGGAACTGATATTCCCAGAATACGTTCCATAATTTTTAATATTTCTGGCCAAAACGGATGTAAAGTTGGACAACTCCATTCCATTATCAATTCTGCTTATCAATCCAACTCTTTATCGATCCCTTTATCAATTCCTCCTGTGAATTTTCTGTGTTTAAAAAGCAGAAAGTTTACTGGTTTTGTCAATAATTTATTGAGTTTCAAGTGAATAAATATGCAAGTTAATGAATCTTAGATCTGTGAACATCCGTCAGTGGCACAATTTTACCACTTGTTGTTTAAAAAAAGAAACTTATCTGTTTTTTTCTGGAAGGATCTTTGATAGTTTCTCAAACCGTTGTCAAGATCTTCCCAAACGAGGTTGAAGATGCTCTGACACACAAATAGAAGCGGGAAAAATATGAAATCTGAGCAAGTGTTTGTTTTATTTTTAGTACAAGGTATCTTTTAAGACTTCTCATTTTCTCTGTTTTAATTTAATTTTTCTATTTAATATGTTTATTTTACTTAATGTTGAATTTGAATTCCTATTTCTACTATTAGTATTTTTATAAATTCACTATTTTTTGCTATACTCTGTTACCATGTGCTTATTGTTTATTTAGACTTTTAAAAAACAGACCTGAGCACTAATTTAATGTATGTAAACATGCAAATATGAGCTGGCAGGACAATAAAGTTCCTTGAATCTTGAATCTAGAAATTTACCAGACCAGGGACACGAAAATGTCATGTTTCACGTTCTTTAAAGACAAAAATGACGCCTGAATTGGTTGTAATGAGGACAAAAAATCTACCGAAGAGGTAAGAAAGAAGTTTCTTGTCTCAAAACATTCTGATTTCAAGAAACTTTCTTCCCACACCAGCAGATTTTTTTCCTCCTTACAAGAAATTCAGACGTCATTTTTGTCTTTAAATATCTTGAAATAAGACGTGTGTCTGGACTGGTCTGGTAAATGTGACTCATGTGAAGTCTAAAAAGACATTTTCTACCAAAAATTAGACATAAACACTTGTTTAGATTTCAGTTTCTGTGATTGACACTTTTTTTCACCAAACGCTTAAACATGTTTGTGGTGTTTCTGTCCTTGCAGGATATAACAGCATTGATTAATTGATTAATTAATGTTAGCACCTTTATTTTAGTTAAGTGAAACCAAGTCATGTGACGTCGATATAAGGCTGTAATGTAAAGGAATTGATAAGGGAGTAATTTGGCAAAAAAGCTGATGATATCGATGGATTGAACCATTTCTTATTGATTCTTAACTGGAACTAGTTCTCGATACCCATCCCTATTTATGTGAAAGAATTCTTGATTTAAAAAAAAACATAATCTGCTAAACTTACATCACCCTCCATGTGATTTATTCTGAATCATCTGTGTTTGAATCTGCTAAAACAAGAGAACTGAGCATGAAGTTCTTCCTCTTTCTGTCTTTAATGGAATATATCACTTTAAACTTTATAATCATCTGAATGATACACACATTAATCCATGTAGACGAGTCACATCCAGCTGTTTTAACTTCACTGAAAGACTCTAAATCTTCAGCTCTTTGTTTTCTTTCCTCACCCCTTTTGTTTCTGTTTTCTAGTTTGATGTCTCGTTATGAATTATTGCTTTTGTTAGTAGTTATTTTCATTTTGAATGACTGATTCTCCACATTGAGCTGCTCTAACCCAGCACTGCTGCCTCACTAACCCACCGCCTTTCTGTTCTTCTCACCATGCTCACTCTAACCATGCTAACACCAGGAGGATGACGAGGGTAGCTGGGCACAGGTTTGCACACGCTCACGAAAAAACTCACCCTCTAGACACACTGCTGCTTTTCACTCCTTTACATTAGGTTTCTTTGGTTTTTAGAGACTAAGAGACTCTTTTTAAATCATAATGACAACAGAAACTTCCAGAATGACCCTGATGAAAAGTTTCCACCCCTCAGTTCTTAATAGTGTGTATTTCCCCTTTAACATCAATAACAGCTTGAAGTCTTTTGTGCTTGTTGTGGATGAGGGTCTTTATTTTCTCAGATGGTAAAACTGACCATTCTTCTTGGCAAAAAGCCTCCAGTTCCTGTAAATTCTTGCTCTGTCTTGCATGAACTGCAGGTTTGAGATCTCCCCAGAGTGGCTCAATGATATTGAGGTCAGGAGACTGAGATGGCCACTCCAGAACCTTCACTTTAAATTTTTAGAAAAAAACGTTGTCAAGAAATGATTTTTTGCAATGTTTTCAGGCTAAAAGTTGTTGTTTGTACCTAGTCTGAAGTCTAAAGTTGTGCAGTTCCCCAAGTGTCCACTGGAGGCGGTCTCCAAAAGTGAGTCAGTTCCCATAGACCCCCATGTTAAAACATCAAGCAGCGGAAATGAACAGGATAAAATCATTCTTTGTCTGTAGAGCTACTTTTCCATTACATATTGATTTTACAAATGCAAATTTTTGTATGACAAGGTTAAATTAAGGCTTAAAGTGATGCATGACAAGGGGCGGGAAGGGATATTTTCTTGTAATTATTGGATCAGTATTCTGTCTGGTGACTTACTGGATAAAAAGATGGCCCCAAAGCCTGACATCCAGTTACAGTTGTGCTCATAATATTATATACCCTGGCACAATTTATGATTTCCCTATTTTAACATCAATGACAGCTTGAAGTCTTTCGTGCTCGTTGTGGATGAGGGTCTTTATTTTCTCAGATGGTAAAACTGACCATTCTTCTTGGCAAAAAGCCTCCAGTTCCTGTCAATTCTTGAGACTGAGATGGCCACTCCAGAGCCTTCACTTTATTCTGCTGTTTTGGATCATTGTCATGTGTGAACGTCCAAGTACGTCTCATGTGCAGCTTCTGGGCTGATGAGTGTAAATTTTCCTCCAGTATTTTCTGATAACATGCTGCATTCATCCTTCATTCATCAGTTTGGACCAAGTTTCCTGAGCCTTTGTAGCTCACACATCCCCAAAACATCAGTGATCCACCTCCGTGTTTCACAGTAGGAATGGTGGACCTTTCATCATAGGCCTTGTTGACTCCTCTCCAAATGGAACAATGTTTATGGTTGTGGACAAAAAGTTCACTTTTGCTCTCATCACTCCAAATGACTTTGTTCCAGAAGTTTTGAGGCTTGTCTCTGTGCTGTTTGGCGTATTGTAAGCAGGAAACTTTGTGGCATTTGTGTAGAAATGTCTTTCTTCAGCCCATTTTTCCTCAAGTGCCTCCTTATTGTGCATCTTGAAAAATTCTTTCAGAGAGTCCTGTATTTCAGCTGAAGTTATTTGTGGGTTTTTCTTTGCATCCCGAACAATTTTCCTGTCAGTTGTAGCTGAAACTTTTGTTGGTCTACTCACATTTTGGCTCCAAAAAGGGAAGTTCATCATGTTTTACCCGGTGAAAAGGGAAGATTTGTGTGGTCACCAACTAGGAGGAGTTTTTCAACAGTTGGGCCAATAAGGTTGATAAATAAAACGCCTTTTTTCCAACATGTGATTCTTAAATGTGTTAAACTCAGCTGTGCTTTAGTTGGAGGAGAGAAAATCTGCTGCTGTGATCTGTGCGAAAGTTCAGATGAAGTGCAGGGACGATAAAAATCTCAACCACGAGGTTTCACAGGAAACTTGTGGTTTAGAGATTTTTATCACTGGTTTCTGCACAGGAAGTCAGGTTTCCTGTGTCAAGGAAAGAAAACTAGAAGAAGAAATTGTTAACACTGTAAAAAAAACATGATTTACCGTAACATACCCATCAAAATTAATCATTTAAAGTTATGTAACCTCGATAGAAATCAATTTAACCTCAGTATGGAGTCATGGTGTTTGATTTGAATAAGATCCAATAAGAACAATAATAAAGTCATTTCAACATGAATTCATGATTCAACATGATTCAATTTCTAACTTTGCAATCGGGCTGGACAATTTGCAAAAATAATCTAATTATGATTATTATTTCCTATATTTTTTTGTGTGATTATTTCTAATTTCCCATCTTCTCTGTTTTTAAACAAACACATTATAATACATGAACGTTTCATTAATTACAGCACAACAACAACAACCCACTACCACTACAACTGGGACTGATTTTTACACATTTAAACCACTTTTACCTTCTTTTTTCACACTTTTGGAACATTTTTCGAAACCTTCTCATTATTTACCGAGGTCACTCCCAATTTTTCTTGCCAATTTTGGTTGTTTTTGCCCATTTTTGACACTTTTCACTCTTTTTTTGCCACTGTTGGGCCATTTTTTGCAACTAACTGACTATTTTCCAAGTTCAAATCCCAAATTTCTCACCATTTTTGTTGACTTTGTCCAGTTTTGACACTGTCACTGTTTTTAATCACTTTTTTTTCACCATTTTTGCTACTACCTGGATTTTTTTGAAGTTTCTTTAAAATTTTCTTGCTGATTTTTGATGCTTTTTGGTCATTTTAGTCACTCTACACTCTTTTTTGGCTACTTTTTGAGTATTTCCAGATGTTATCCCAATTTAAATACCAATTTTTGTTGCTTCTCTACAATTTTTACTACCTCAAACTAAATTTTATTGCTACTCTTTGCTGTTTTTGCCTCATTTCTCCACTTGTATAGTTTCTTTTTGTAAAGGTAGTTTTTAACAGTTTGTCTCTTTGGTTGAGTAACTCTGGTGTAGAACAGAAAACATCTACTGCAAAAACTGTTGCTGATATTTGGACACATTTCAGGTTATATTATTAAATATTTAAGTCTAGGATTAAAATATTGCAACAAGAAATGTTGCGATTTAGTCTAATTTGTGATAAATTGCCCAGCCCTGTTTAGCCAGCCTCCTAAAATCTGTAGGAAAAGTTGAACTTGTTCATGGGTCAATGACGTGACGTTCCTTTTTTTGTGTCCGAGTGCAATATTTCCTTCCATCATGAATTGAGTATTTCATCACATGTATTTCTTTATTCTATGAAACCTGTGTTATTTGAACACATCTTTAAACTATTAAAATATAACATGTTTTTTTGTGTT
The DNA here is from genome assembly GCA_008086565.1 of Thalassoma bifasciatum. Classification (NCBI taxonomy): domain Eukaryota; kingdom Metazoa; phylum Chordata; class Actinopteri; order Labriformes; family Labridae; genus Thalassoma; species Thalassoma bifasciatum. Next base: position 41,720 of record RPOG01000980.1, on the reverse strand, counting down.
TTGGTTCCTCAAACCCCCAAAATGTCAGGTGGTGCAACCGTCCTGACAAGTATCCACAGTAATTAAACTCTAAAAATTGAATGTCAGTTATTGTAAATGGAAATTAAAAATACAGTGNTTTTTCACTTCATTGGTGACTGGAACAATTTCCATGTCAGGTGGTACAACCAATGTAATAATGTGAAATGTTATTTTAACATCAAATTATTTATCTTATTCACAAATAAAAGAAATGAAACACACAAAATGAAAATGTATGAGTCACTACAGACACTTGAGAGATACTTGCCAATAATTTCACACAGAAAAAATAACAGGAACATATAAATATATTTTCATATATTTGGTTGCGCCACCTGACATTTTTGGGTGCTCAAATTAAAATACTAAAAAATAATGAACCTATTTTTTTATCCACTTTCAAAGAACTTTTTAAAAATACGTTTTTAGACCCTCTTTTTGTCATTGACCCAAATAATAAAATGGTCCAGTTCTGAAAATGATGAAAATGTTGGTTCACCAGCTGCAGATAATAAATCATTTGTTGTGTGAGATCATTTCCAGGTTTTAAAAAGTGTCTCCATGGTTACTCTGTCTCTCCTTGGGCTGCAGACTTTGGCGTACGGAGACATGAACCACGAGTGGATCGGTAACGAGTGGCTGCCCAGCCTGGGTCTGCCTCAGTATCGCTCCTACTTCATGGAGTCTCTGGTGGACGCTCGGATGCTGGACCACCTCACCAAGAAAGACCTCAGGGGACAGCTGAAGATGGTGGACAGCTTCCACAGGTGAGTGCGTCCAGCAGAGCTCAACTTTAGAGACGACTTCTTAAAGGTAACAACAGCTTAGAGCATTGATTCCCAACCTGTGGTCTGGGGACCCAAGGTGGGCCGCAAAGCTATTGCAAGTGGGCCGCCAAATCGTTTCCAATAAAGTATGATTTTATTGCCGTGTAACTATATGATAAACAGAATAACATTTAAAATTTCAAAATTAGTTAAGTTTTAAAGGAAATTAAAACAGTTCAGATATTCATATATGAAAAAAAAATTCCTTTAGGAAGGCATATTATGGCCCAATAGGTAACATGACCCTAAACATAACAACATCCTGAAATGAAAGAAAATAAAATGTTGTAAAACCCAATTTTTAAAAACCTGTTGAAAGTGTAACAAAAGTGCAAAAAAAAAAGGAATGCAGTCCAACCAAAGATGTAAACACTGACCCAAAATGGAATAAGTTGTTATGTTTTTGGCTTAGCATCTGTTATATTATTGACCAGTTATCACATTATATTTTTTATCATATTTTGGGTCGATGTTACATTCTGGGTTATTGTTACAAATGGGCTTTTAAAAAGGCGTCATAAAGCTGCCGTACTTATTGGGTTGGAGATGGGCCTCAAACATTTCTGAGATTTAAAAGTGGGCCCTGAGTTGGAAAAGGTTGGGAACCACTGGCTTAGAGGTTTTTTGTGTTTGTGCAACAGGAACAGTTTTCAGTGCGGGGTGATGAGTCTGAGGAGGCTCAACTACGACAGGAAGGAGCTGGAGAGGAAGAGGGAGGCGTCTCAGACCGAGCACACAGGTAAACGAACCCTCTGCTGCCTCAGCACAGCTCTGGGAGTTAAACCCTCCTCCTGTGTTCGCTTTCTGTTACCTTCCCCGGTGTTAGTCTTAAATAAGCTTTAAAATACACTAAAAACAAAACATATGATCAAGTTTTTTTTGTTATCTCTTGGTTTCCTTGTAAGGCTTCCTTATCCATGAAAATATTGGGTTTCATATTTTTGGTGTGGGTCTCAGGGCCCAATGTTTAGCAGTATACCTCTTGATTTCAATAAAAAGCAGAAAAAATAACCTAAAGAGAATCCTATAAATAAACCAAAGGGTTTTGTGTTACCTTACTATTATTGAGGGGTATAGAACACATGTCTGAAATAAATTTGCTCTATTTATTTTTTCATTTTAAAATTAGCAACTATAGTAACATCTATGGTGTTAGGGTCAGTTTTGACCCATGCATATATTTTTCAAAAAAATGCAAAAATATATATTTTGCCAGCAATAGAACTTTAATATAAACACGTAGAAACACAGAACAGGTCATAAAACAAAATTTGATTTGTGAGCGTGCATGTTTTCAGATGCATGTGTGGCAAAAAGTTACACTTTTTGTGTGTTCTTTGCAGAGATAATTTTTGCATTGGAAACACAAATGAGTGAAGCTCACATGATTGGGAGAGGAGGTGTCTGTCATTGTGATGGCTGACAGTGCACTTATGATTTCAATTTTGGCTCTAAATATTGGTTTATAATCTTATTTTTATAACTGGGTCGGTGGCGACCCTAACACAACAAGTGACACAATTTCAATCAGGGCATTTTATAATGTTGAGATTTTTTTTTTTTTTTTAATAGTTTTGTTGGAATCAGCGTTCTTTTATGCATTTAAAAACTAAAACGGGTCGGTGGCGACCCTAACACAAGAGGAAGGTTAACCTGAGTCCAGGAGAAACAGATGAAGACGTGTCGCTTTGACTTTTCAGACGTGCTGGTGTGGACGAACGAGCGAGTCATCAGCTGGATTCAGGCCATCGGGCTGAAAGAGTACAGCGCTAACCTTTACGAGAGCGGAGTCCACGGGGCGCTGTTTGCTCTGGATGAAACCTTCGACCACAACACGCTGGCGCTTCTGCTGCAGATCCCCACACAGAACACACAGGTACACACACCTGAGCAGCTGCTGCAGCTCAACAAATACAGATGTTTTTTAGCACCTAAAGAAAAGAAAACTCAGTCAGTTTTTAATCATGTGCTTACGGATGGATACCTTTCACATTTGAACCAATACCTGATACCAGGGAAACAGTATCAGAAATAAATGTTGATTTTTTTAGTAATAAAATCTCAAAATATTTCAATTTTAAAATATCTATTTCTTAAATCATAAACTTTAACAAATAAATCAAGTTAATGACGTGACGCCTACTTTCTCTGTCCAACTGAATTTTTCTGCAGGAAAAAAAAAATCTAACCACATAAAAAAACAATATGGTTTGTCTCCTACTTTCCACATACAAAACCACACTCACACATTTTAGTTATTGGTCATTTTTCTGCTCTGAAGTGTCAAAACATCATGTGAAGCGACCGTCCAGCCTCAGCTTCTATTTGGACAAATGGTTTAAAAATCACTTCGAATCTATTTAGATTTATCCGTTGCACAGTTTGTCATAATTTCTAACATGTTCTGGATTCACTGACAAAATTATGAAGCATTTTCACTTTTATTTCCATCATAACATACAAACAAATGTTGCCTGAATATGTTCATTATATGAAATATCATCTGAGGCGACCATCAAGAAAACACAATGTTGGGGCTTTTATTTTGAAACCACCTTAAAGACTCAGAGTTTTTCATCAACCTGACACATCTGAGGAACAAATAAAACACCTGGAAGGTTATTAAGTCTTTATCATATTCAGAAATTAATCTGTTTTTTAATAACTGTAATGTACTTTCCCAAAAACTGAGAATAATATGTTTTATCTGCAAGTTTAATTACTTATACTTGTTGGACTGTTAGTGATATTAAACTTTTAGACAAACTACAGTCGCCCCAAATGACTTTCATTCAAGGCTGCCCTTTTAACTCAACTTTTAAAACTCTTAAATCTCTCAGCTGTTTTTTTGTTTCGCATAAATGCATGTGTACACTACATTCCAAACGTTTTAATAATGGCGAAATATATATCCTTATTCACAGTATTTTAAAAATGTCCCATTCAAAAGTCTCATTCATCAATGACCCTTGTAGTGCAACATCACAGTTGTTTCACAAACTTCTTTTACATGAAAAGCCTCAACTAAAATTAAATACAACTTCATGAACTAACTCCAGCAACGCAGTGTTTTTTTTTCTCCCGTTAAACCCAGCTCTACCTGCTCAAATGTCCATGTCCAAACCACCCACTCTTCGACTCTCTCTCAGTCTCAAGGATGCGTTTAGGTGCTGAAACATGGCATTGATTTGATTGATTTTATGTGAATTGATACTTGGTAATACTGACTAGATTTGGTCGGTATCTCTAAAAGTTTATACGTCAGTACCCATCCCTACATGTGTGTGAGCTCTTTACACTCAGTAACAGTTCGGTCTTTCCTCCTCTCCTCGTCTCTCTCCTTTTAGGCCAGAGCGGCTCTGGAGCGTGAATACAACAGTCTGCTCGCCATCGGCACAGAGCGGAGGATGGAGGAGGTGACAAACACACACACACACACACACACACACACACACACACACACAAAGTGAGTGTGAAGTTCTGTGTGAAACCAACACCTCTCTGGTTCCTCTCTGGTTTCTCCTCCAGGACGACGATAAGAACTTCCGGCGAGCTCCCTCATGGAGGAAGAAGTTCAGGCCCAAAGACATGAGGGGGATGCCGCTGGGAGCGTCTGACACTCTGCCCGCCAACTTCAGAGTTACCGGCAGCGGCGCCGCTTCATCTCCCTCCACGCAGCCAAAGAGGAGCCCGATGGACGGTAAGAAGAGTCCAGATTTTTAACACAAGCATGTGTGTGTGAGTGTGTGCGTGATACACTGCTTTTTACTCAGGTACTTTACTCTAATAAAAGCCCAGAATGAGGCTCAGCTGTTTGATCTCTGTGACCTTTTTACTCCTGATATCAACACGCAGCTTTGAATTCATCTCCTCTGACAATTCAGCAAAGAGAGAAAGAGAAAGTTAACGATGTTTGCAAAATAGAGAGAGTTACTAAACAAGAACAAATCATTAAAATTACAGTCTACAGGACTATGAAACACACCCACTTCTTTACACAAAAGTGAGCTTAAATTTATCGTCGCTTTTCAATCCGACTGATTTTTTTACCTGCTCTGCATCTGACAGACCTGCAGAAATGACCATACTGCAAAATGTGGTATCGATTCAATAGATGGATAGGAAGATTTATCTATTTTATTGATCCTGTGGGAAATTTACAGTATCTAGTAGCAGGTTACAAAGACATACAAGACAAAGCAGCAACATTATTACAAAAATTACAAATTACCTGCATCTAAAACCCCCTTCCCAAACGCACATTTATTGAGTAAGAAAAAGAAAACAGACTTAAATTTAAAAAAAAAAAAAAAAAGGGAATCAGCACCAAGTAAATATAAGGCCATAATCGCCATTATCAATACTAATACTCTTTTTATAGAAAAGTAGCATCACAAAATTAATCAAGAACAACACTAAACCACCCAAACTAATGTTAAATAAAGTTCACTTTTGCTCTCATCACTCCAAATGACTTTGTTCCAGAAGTTTTGAGGCTTGTCTCTGTGCTGTTTGGCGTATTGTAAGCAGGAAACTTTGTGGCATTTGTGTAGAAATGTCTTTCTTCAGCCCATTTTTCCTCAAGTGCCTCCTTATTGTGCATCTTGAAACCTTTTGACTCTCCAGGTTGTTTCGTCATTTTCTTGCCATTTTTGTTGACTTTGGCCCATTTTTGATGCTTTTCACTTCTTTTTGCCACTTGTGGATCATTTGTTGTTACCGTCTGACTATTTTCCAACTTTTATCTTGTTTTTTGTTGACTTTAGCCTTTTTTTAACCANACCTTTCATCATAGGCCTTGTTGACTCCTCTCCAAATGGAACAATGTTTATGGTTGTGGACAAAAAGTTCACTTTTGCTCTCATCACTCCAAATGACTTTGTTCCAGAAGTTTTGAGGCTTGTCTCTGTGCTGTTTGGCGTATTGTAAGCAGGAAACTTTGTGGCATTTGTGTAGAAATGTCTTTCTTCAGCCCATTTTTCCTCAAGTGCCTCCTTATTGTGCATCTTGAAACCTTTTGACTCTCCAGGTTGTTTCGTCATTTTCTTGCCACTTTTGTTGACTTTAGCCTTTTTTTTATCACATTCCACTGTTTTTTGTCATTTTTTTCACCATTTTATCTACTTTCTGAATTTTTTCCACGTTTTCCCCAAATTTTCTTGCCATTTTTTGTTGCTTTTTGGCCATTTTGGTCACTGTCCACCTATTTTTTTTTGCCACTTTTGACCCGTTTTTGCGACTGTCTGAGTGTTTTCCAGGTTTTGGCCCAATTTTCTTGCTAATTTTGTTGCTTTTTTGGCCATTTTTGCCAACTTAAACTAAGTTTTATTCCTACTCTTTGCTGTTTTTAGCTCATTTCTCCGCTTGTATAGTTTCTTTTGTAAAGGTAGTTTTTAACAGTTTGTCTCTTTGGTTGAGTAACACATCTTGAAACAGCCAGACCACATTCTTTCAGAGAGTCCTGTATTTCAGCTGAAGTTATTTGTGGGTTTTTCTTTGCATCCAGAACAATTTTCCAGCGACTTCGATCAAAAAACGATAAATTGTTCAGCTCTATAGTGAAGTGTCTGACCTGAAGTTTGGTCAGTCTCAGGCTCGGTGTTGAAATCAGGAGTAAACAGAAACTCTTTTCTTCTTGAATGGCTTTTGCTGCTTTTGCTGCTTTTGCTGCTCGTGCTGTTGATGACGCTGTGACTAATGGCACGTCTCTGCATGTGATTTTGCCGCCATGGACACACAGGAAGTCAGTCTATACAGAGGCTGGACACTGCCACAGTCAGGACCTACTCTTGTTAACACACAACGGTAAGTTCACTCCTCCTCCAATCACTGTTGGGCTTTGACCTCACCGCACACAAGGGCTGTTTTCCAAACCTCCTCCTACTTCGGCTGAAATTCAGTTTGTAGCATCAGTTTGTGAAAACTTGGTAGATCTGTAGTAAACTGCAAGTTCCCGGATGTTTCTACTGATCCTGGAAAATTTCTCAGTCTGTAACGGACCAGTCTACCTGGCGTACTGTTTCCCAAGAGGGTTAAGATCTTTGAAAACGTGTCCTTGTCTCCGATTGACTCTCTGGCCTCGTCTCTGTTTCTCTTCTCTTTCCTCTTCTCTGGCCTCGTCTTTGTTTTTCTTCTCTTTCCTCTTCTCTGGCCTCATCTCTGGGCTCTTCTCTGTTTTTCTTCTCTCTCATCTTCTCTGGCCTCATCTTTGGTTCTCTTCTCTGGCCTCGTCTCTGTTTTTCTTCTCTGGCCTCATCTTTGGTTCTCTTCTCTGGCCTCATCTCTGTTTTTCTTCTCTGGCCTCATCTTTGGTTGTCTTCTCTGGCTTCGTCTCTGTTTTTCTTCTCTGGCCTGGTCTCTGTTTTTCTTCTCTTTCCTCTTCTCTTTTTCTTCTTTCCTCTTCTCTGGCCTCATCCCTGTTTCTCTTCTCTGTCCTCGTCTCTGTTTTTCTTCTCTTTCCTCTTCTCTGGCCTCATCTCTGGCTTTCTTCTCTCTCCTCTTCTCTGGCCTCATCTTTGGTTCTCTTCTCTTGCCTCGTCTCTGTTTTTCTTATCTTTCCTCTTCTCTGTTTTTCTTCTCTTTCCTCTTCTCTGGCCTCATCCCTGTTTCTCTTCTCTGGCCTCATCACTGTTGTTCTTCTCTGCCCTCTTCTCTGGCCTCATCTCTGTTTCTCTTCTCTGGCCTCATCCCTGTTTCTCTTCTCTGGCCTTGNCTCAGGTTGAGGTGAATTACTGACACCTACTGGAATAAATCAGCTCAACTACAACACAACAACAAAAATGTGAAACGGTCCCAGAGATAAAAGTGAAGTGACAGGAAAGAAACAGCGGTAAATCTGCTCACTTCATCATGAAAGAGCTGTTTACTTTTACCAAATTCATAAAAGCCCCTAAATCATTTATCACTTTTTATTTTACACTAACAGCCTACGTGGGTAATGAGGACGCAGTTTTTACACCAGCTGGAAAAATAAAAAGTCAGTTGGTTTCAGATTTATTTTCAATAAACGATAACTTTTGGTGCAAGAGTAAAAATCAAATATGAGGATTTTGCTGTAATAAACTTTTATACCTTTACAAATTTGATAAAATCAGGACTCTAATCTCTCCCTGAATTTGTTGTTTTTCTAAATGAATTAAAAATGTTCCTTGAACCACTAAAAATAATGAAAAAACAATAAAAATTCTGTGAAAAAATGGAAATAAACGTTAAGTGTTAAAAAAAAACTTTTTGATGGACACAGTCACTTTAAAGATCTGATTTAGCTTCAGTAATCTGTCGGCCTTCAAACAGCTACAAAAGTCAGATCCTGAAAAATCAAGATTGAGTAGTTTTCATTTGTAAAGTGTAGCACAAAATTTTGTGACAGTAAAAACATCATCCTGGCCCAGGAATTCAAAATAACAACAGGTTTTCACTCAAATTATTTTAAAATATCTGAGCATGAGGAGAATGGTTTAGAATGAACGAGCCATGTTTAGACCAACTGTGTTTTCTTTTTTCAAACAAGTTTATCTTTATAATAATGGAGTTATTCAAGCAGCAATGAATGAATGATGATATTTCTGTGTTTTTTTTCCATCAGGGTTCAGGGGCAGTTAAAGCCAAGTTCTTCCAAAAATATTTAGCAGATATTTATAACTCGAATTAAATAATATTCCTTCACATGTTGAAAAAAAAAAAAAGAAAACATTCTCAAAAAAAAGTTTTACAACTTCCTTCACATGCTTAATTTCATTTGTTTATTTTCCTTTGTATCTCCTTAACATCTAATTTAACTTATCTACTTTTATTGCTCCTGTAACTTCTCCACTGGTTGATGTGGTGAATTAATGACTGAAATGTACTCATGGATTTATTTATGATAAAGTTAAACATTAGAAAAAATCCACCAGCTCCACTTTCAGAAATCCAGAGTAGTATACGACTAAACAGGTCCAACAAAACAGTCACACTACAGACTACATGTGACAGTAGTACAGTGCCGTGAAAAAGTATTTGCCCCCTTCCTGATTTCTGTGTTTTTTGACTATTTATCACTCACAAAGGTTTCAGTTCATCAAATGAATTTTAATATCCCACAGAGACAACCCCAGGAAATATAAAAAGTAGTTTCTAATGATGATTTTATTTACCAAGGGTGGAGAAAAATACCAACCTATCTGACCCTATGTGAAAAAGTAATTGCCCCCCCTTGTTAAATCACAAAGTAACTGTGACTAACCACAGTTTTGGGACAGCTGAGTTCAATTTCACAGGCAACACCCGAACCTGATTGCCACCACCTTTATTGAATCAAGAAATCACTGAAATAGAATCTGTTTGACAAATTGAAGTAGGCTACAAAATCTCAAGAACAAATGCATCATAACACGATCCAAAGAAATTCAAAAATAAATGAGAAAAAAAAAAAGTGATTGAAATCTATCAGTTTGGAAAAGGGTACAAAGCCATTTCCAAGGTTCTGGGGCTCCAGCGAACCACTGTCAGAGCCATCATCCACAAATGGAGAAAACTGGGAACAGTGGCAAACCTTCCCAGGAGTGGTCGCCCAACTAAGATTACTCCAAGAGTGCAACAACGACTCATTCAAGAGGTCACAAAAGAACCTGGAAAAACATCTAAAGAATTGCAGGCCTCTCTGGCCTCGGTTAAGGTCAGTGTTCACGACTCCACTATAAGAAAGACACTGGCCAAAAATGGCGTCCATAGGAGAGTTCCCAGGCGAAAACCACTGCTGTCACAAAAGAACATAAAGGCTCGTCTCACATTTGCCAAAAAGCATCTTGATGATCCTCAAGACTTTTGGAGAAACACTCTGTGGACTGATGAGTCAAAAATTGAACTTTTTAGAAGATGTGCAGCCCGCTACATCTGGCGTAAAAATGGCACAGCTTTTGATAAAAAGAACATGACGCCAACAGTAAAGCATGGTGGTGGCAGTGCCATGGTCTGGGGTTGCTTTGCTGCCTCAGGACCAGGACAACTTGCTGTGATAAACGGAAAAATGAATTCTGCTGTTTACCAGAGGATCTTGAGGGAGAATGTCCGACTATCAATTTGTGCCCTCAAACTCAAGCGCTCTTGGATCATGCAGCAGGACAACGATCTGAAACACACCAGCAAATCCAACTCTGAATGGCTCGAAAAAAACAAAATTCAGGTTCTGGAGTGGCCAAGTCAAAGTCCGGATTTAAATCCAATTGAAATGCTGTGGTGTGACCTTAAACGGGCAGTTCATGCTAGAAAACCGTCCAATATGGCAGAATTGAAACAAATCTGCAGAGAAGAGTGGGCCAAAATTCCTCCACAGCGGTGTGAAAGACTCATCACCAATTATCGCAAACGCTTGATTTCAGTTATTGCTGCTAAAGGTGGCAAAACACGCTATTAGGATCAGGGGGCAATTACTTTTTCACATAGGACCAGATAGGTTTTGATTTTTTTGTGCCTTATAAAAATTGAATCATCATTTAGAAACTGTGTTTTGAATTTCCTTGGGTTGTCTCTTTGTGATATTAAAATTGGTTTGATGATCTGAAACCTTTGTGAGTGATAAATATGCAAAAAACACAGAAATGAGGAGGGGGGCAAATACTTTTTCATGGCACTGTATGTAGTAGGCGGTTTGGAAAACATCCACACACACACACACACCTCCTCTTCAGCTTCCTGGATCTCCAGTTCTCCGCTTTAATAACGCACGTTGCTTCTTCTTCTTCTTCTTCTTCTTCTCCTCCTCTCTTTCTCTCCTCCTCCTTCTCAGTTTATCCTCATTATTTCTATAGGTAACCGCTGGTCCGAGGACGAGGGGGAGTTCCCCGCGTTCAAGACCAGGATGATGAACTGAAATGACTTTACGGACGCTTGAAAGATGTTTGTTTTTGTCGTCACCACAGAGAGAAAGAGAGAGAGAGAGAGACCTTACTCACCGATCTCAGTATCCCTAGAGGAAACGTTCTAGATTTATCTACGGTTATTATATTTATGTAAACCAATGGGACATTGTAATGATTTTTAGAGTAACTATAACCCTTTTATGCCTCTTTCCCTTTAATCAACCCACTTTTTAATAAAAGAAACATTTCTCCACTGTGCCCGTATTAAGCTGAGCTCTCAGATGTATGTAACTGAATGTTTCTAAGGTCTGGAGTTTGTATATTTCTACCAACAGACATTTTATCTAATCTTTTTTATAATCCTGATTCTATTGACCAGATGTATGTTTTGTTTTTTTTTGTTTCCTCTTTTTGATTTGAATTCTAATCATTGAATTTATGCTTAAGTGACTTTGATATGTGATATAACTTAATTCATATCTGCCCTTTTTAACTGTTGTCATTTTTTTTGTAGCTTCTTACCTGTGATTTTGTGTAAATGCAGCTCTTAGGTCAACACACGTGTGAATATCAGTTTTTGCTGGAGTTTCACAAACTGCTCGACACTGTGAGTCACTCATCGCCGATGAAATATCAAGCCGACGGGCGATGGTGACGACAGATTTCATGTGAAACACTTTTATGTATCTTCTTTTTTTTCTCTTCACTCACTTTCATATCTACGAAAACCAAAATGAAACTCTTGAATTTTAAGAATTAAAGCCATATATCAGTAGCGAAAAACAAAAAACTGAGGGCTTCTTTCGGACGCTTCTTTCGTTGACCTTGCATGCGGAAAACTGCTCCACATATCCCCGCCCGCCCGACCACGACCCTTTAACGAAAAACCAACCTTCCTCACCTCTGGAGAATCACACTCGGACTCACCCGTGCACCAGGACGCGGAGAAAGAAGGACGAACGTGTGGAAACTCCTTCGATGGACCAACTTCAGCTGAGGCTGGAGGCGGCGCTGGCGATCCACCCAGCAACCTTTTTTAATTTTTTTGTGAAACATGCTTCTAAAGTATAGTTCGGAATAACAAAGAATTGAGAAGACAGCAGAGAAGAATAAATAATGGTGAGAAGTGCAACACAAACACGCAAGTATCGACTTCGAGGTCAAGCGAGGATACTTACATCGTTTCGAGGGTTGAGGCCGAGGACGTAGTCAAAAAATTGTTGTTGTATTTCCTTGGCTAGACTTTCTCTCCCTCTACATGTAGTCGAAGCTAAACGTAGTTTGCGAAAAAAAGACAAACACTAAATCTGTAAATACGTGTTTAGTACAACGACAAAGGAAGGACGAGAAGGGCAACTTAGGAGGCTAGAACATTGTTACTACATGTCAGACTCATGAATATTTGATAAAAATAGTGTTATAATAAATAACGAATGAAAGTTATTTTATGACTTTGAATAAAAGGTGCCGTCTATTTTTAGACTAGAGCTTGTCTTTTTAAATTCCTCCTCTTTTTCTGTCCTGCTTTTGGTTTAAGAAAAATGGAGTAAAAAAAATATCGACCAAGACTTTGTGAGTGTGTTTGAATGCATTTTTTCATGGTGTTTACTCGTTTATTTAAATATGTTTTTCAGTTTTCAGTTTAGCACAAATGACATAATGATCACACAGGACAGCCTTTGGCTTTGTTCATACATTCTCCATTCATTTCAATGGGCCCAAAATTTCTTGGAAAATTCAGAATATTTTAAAAAGTAGTAGTAGTAGAAGCAAAGTGTGCCAAATATTTCTGAAAATATCCAAAATTATAATTTTAAGTCTCTAATGGATACATTTTTAGGATTACACAAAGTGAGAATGTGATATTTTAAGAGTCGTTATACATCAATGTTTTCGAATGCCTTTATTTTTGATTATTACGACCGAAAGCTCAAAGAAGTTTAAACTTCTAAAAACTTATTCCAGCAAGTAAAAAGATTTGGTTCAGCTTTTCTTTACAGAAATTATTGAGTTTTTTTTTTTTTTTTTTTTTTTAAATAAGTGTATCAATAACCATAGAGGAGAACTCCACAAAACAAACTTTTTTTTATTAACTTTGTGAGTTTTCGTTGTGCTTCATGACACATTTATGCCGTTTTGAGATACATTTGCTTTAAGTAAAATGAAAATTAGAAATCTATGGAAGCCCCTTTTTATGCCAGCCTAAAGAATGAAGAGAAAACTTGGCTTTGTTGAGATTTTAGGGTCAAAGTTTTGAGATAAGTCAAAATTGCAAAAAAGAAATTGAAAATTGTGAGATTGATGTGCCAGCTGCATCTCAATATTTTGAGATAGTAAAAGTCAAAACTTTGAGATAAGTCAACTTTAAGAGAAAAAAGTCAAAGTTATGAGGTCAAAATTGAAAATTAGATAGATAAACTGTCAATATTTTCGTATAATTAAGTCAAAATTCAGAGATAGTCCAAAAAAATTAGAAATGAAGGTGAAGTTCTGACTTTTTCTCAGAATTTATCATGTTTATATCAAAGTTTTGACTTTAATTATTGAAAAAATAATCTAAAAAAAAGCCAGGTCCTAATATTTTATGCATTTTTTACTGGTGGAAATTTATGTTAGAAAATGTCAATTCAAACAGAAAAGAAGAAGAGTTTCTTCCTTGAGTATCTTTGGGTTTTCTTGAGTAGAGGCTCCTCTTTCAGGGACCATTGAACACCTAGAATTCTTTAACACAAGTGAATTTAGGAAATATATGGGTCAATGACGTGATGTCCCTTTTTTTGTGTCCGAGTGCAATATTTCCTTCCATCATGAATTGAGTATTTCATCACATGTATTTCTTTATTCTATGAAACCTGTGTTATTTGAACACATCTTTAAACTATTAAAATATAACATGTTTTTTTGTGTTTTGGTTCCTCAAACCCCCAAAATGTCAGGTGGTGCAACCGTCCTGACAAGTATCCACAGTAATTAAACTCTAAAAATTGAATGTCAGTTATTGTAAATGGAAATTAAAAATACAGTGGCATTATTTTATNCAGGAAACTGCATCAGCCAGAGGAGCCCAAATGACATTTGTGACCAAGTGGAAAAGTTTGTAGATTTCTCTGAAATACTGATAAAAAAGGTTTTTTCACTTCATTGGTGACTGGAACAATTTCCATGTCAGGTGGTACAACCAATGTAATAATGTGAAATGTTATTTTAACATCAAATTATTGATCTTATTCACAAATAAAAGAAATAAAACACACAAAATGAAAATGTATGAGTCACTACAGACACTTGAGAGATACTTGCCAATAATTTCACACAGAAAAAATAACAGGAAAATATAAATATATTTTCATATATTTGGTTGCTCCACCTGACATTTTTGGGTGCTCAAATTAAAAATACTAAAAAATAATGAACCTAAAAACTTAGAAATGTTGGTCAACGACTGAAATCTGTTAGAAAACATAATTCTTCTCTTAGAAACTTTGAGGAAACACTTGGAAATTATTGTTGAATTTAAAAAATTAAAAATTAATTCCAACGGTAAAGTCCGAGCGTCGTGACGTCACCGCAGGCAGAGCTCGCGATCCCTGCTGGAACCGGAAGAGACTGAGCAGATCCCAGAAAACGGATCAGACCCTCAGACCCGAGACCGGATCCTCTAAAGGGGACTACAGAGACCAGAGGGACAGGTCAGAGCTTCATCTGTCGAAGCAGGTGAGTGGTAACGTCCGAAAACCTTCACCTGTGTGAGAACTCACCGGGTCTCGCGGCGCCGTCGCTTCATCATTGAAATCCTCGTTAGCATTAGCATTAGCCGCGGGGCTAAGTGCAAAACTGGAAAAAACAGACTCAGGAACAAACAGACTGACACAAAAACACCTCAAATTAACTCAGATTTTATTCTCTGTCATTTATAAAACCAAAGTGACTCTTTAACGTTCACATTCATGAAGTGAACATCCTGTTTCCACAGCATTTCTGCTCCTATTTAACCTATAATTCACATTTTAAGCTAACACTGCTATAACTAATTAACAACCTTTAATTAAAAACAGTTTAATTCAAGAAAAGAGGAGAAAACTGCGCCAGTGCTGGATAATAGTGTGAAACCACTGTGGCCTAGTTTGTCTGCAGGAAAGTAACCTACATTTACAGAAACAGGGTGAATGACTCAGAGTCATTTTACATTAAATTACATCCATTTAACATCTTCATCAGCTGTTTTCTGTCATTTTTTCCACATTTAAAACGCATTTGTTGTAGGTTTCCTGGTTAAAATGCAGCAGTTTTGGGTTTGTGTGTTGGCAGCAGAAGGGTGTGGTTGTGTTGGAGGATTTTTCCCTGAACAGACTGAAAGTTCAGACTGGAGTTTCTTCCTGGTCTGAGGGGTAAAGAGGAGGAGGAAGGTTTGATCCTCAGTCTCCTGCAGTTTCTGATTGAACACAGATGCTTTTTTCCCACTTTG
>RPOG01000980.1:0-23707 GCA_008086565.1 Thalassoma bifasciatum | reverse complement strand
CCACCTGACATGGAAATTGTTCCAGTCACCAATGAAGTGAAAAAACCTTTTTTATCAGTATTTCAGAGAAATCTACAAACTTTTCCACTTGGTCACAAATGTCATTTGGGCTCCTCTGGCTGATGCAGTTTCCTGTTTCCTGTTTTATTCTCTTCACTTTAAAATAAAAGTCTAATGTTACGGTTGCACCACCCTGACATTTGACAAGGTGAAAATTACGGGACAAAAGTTTTTTACATTTCTCAACAGCTTTAAAATTCTTTTTATTTGCAAAGAATGTTTTATTTAAAAAGGTTCCAGCATAAAATAATGCCACTGTATTTTTAATTTCCATTTACAATAACTGACATTCAATTTTTAGAGTTTAATTACTGTGGATACTTGTCAGGACGGTTGCACCACCTGACATTTTGGGGGTTTGAGGAACCAAAACACAAAAAAACATGTTATATTTTAATAGTCACGTCATTGACCCATATATAAATATTTCTTTTGTCTTTTTGGCCTGCATTGTACTTTTCGTTGCACTTGTTGCAATGACATTAAAGTAAATCTGTTTCCTTTGGGTCAATTTGACCAAATTTCAAAAGTTATTTTCTTATAACTTTAGTTTTCTTCCGTAGATTTGATTGATTACTACATGGATGGTTTCATGCAGTTTCTTGCCAATACTCAAGAAGATGGAAGTTATAACAATATAAACAAATATAGCAATGCAAAAAGAATTTTAAATTGTGCAAGATATGACTTTAAAAACACACAAACAACCAGAAAAAAGACAAAAATAACATGAAAGTTTTACCAGATATTGTAGTCAGGATTTTAATAGTCATAGAGTTGTAATTGTGGATGAGGGCCTAGTCTTTTTTTAAGTTATTTTTTGATCTTTTTGGTTTATAAAAGATAATTTCAATCATTTTTATGGCCTAGAGGTGAATGAAATGAAATAAAAGACACTTGAAGAAGATGACTTAGGGTTTAAGAATGATAGAAATAAGAAAATAGTTTCACAGCGTTGAAATTGTGTCTTTATTTTTCAGTGCGTGTTGCTCTAAAGATGTGGAGGGCATCAGCTGGACAGTCGGTCAACGTGGCTGTGAACGATGAAGGAGACGACTGGGAGACCGACCCCGACTTTGAGGTAAAAGAATAAAAGTTGTGATTTTAAGATAAAAAGTTGTAATCTGACTTTTCATATCCCATAAATCTGTAAAAATATATCCCATGCTCCAGCTTAGATGCTTTTATTTGCTGCATTTCATACAACTAGATTTATATTCAAGGAAGTGAAAGTGAATGATGCAGTTGTTTAAAATTGGTGTTTTTAATTGTAGAAAGAATAAATATTTTAACCCTTTCTTTTTCTGTTTCCCTCGGTTTCTAGAATGATATAACAGAGAAGGAGCAGCGTTGGGGGGCGAAGACGGTGTCAGGCTCAGGACACCAGGGCCACATCGAGTACGGACGTTGTTACTTACTCTCAGGTGTTAAAACTGAGCTGTGACGTCTTTAAACGCGTCTCCTAACTCTGTTTTTTTTTCCCCGGTGCAGTATCCACTCCCTGCGTGAGACGGTGTCAACTGAACACACCAGCCTGAAGGAGCAGGAGCTCGCCAACATGCCCAAGGCCTCGCACGGATACGGGGGGAAGTTTGGAGTGCAGCAAGACCGCATGGACAAGGTGAGAGGAACGGCAAAACTAAAACACACAAAAACAAAAATGATCTGATCTGGATGGACGTCTGTGCAAAGTTAAGCTGGGAACAAAAACGTAGAACAGTCTAAACTACGGCTGAACGTCATTTTTCCGGCAAATATTACAATTTCAATTCGATTCATAATTTTCTTCAAACCAAGCTTCAGTGAAGTTTTCACAATGAACAGTAACATTTACAAACTGGATAGAAAATTACATTGAAACATCAAAAGCTGTTACTCGAATGTAAGGATTAAAACTGAAGGTAAGAATTGTTTCTAACTTTTAGATAAAAGGTCAAAAGATTAAGAGAAATAAAAACCAAATTCTGAGACTAAAAGTCAATATTTGGAGGTAGATGTTAAAGTTTTGAGATAAAAAATGTCAAATTTTAAATCACTTAAACACAATAAGTTTTACTTCTTTCCACTCCTTTTTGAAAATGTAGAAATGGGTGAATCAATGATTTAAAAGTAACTTTTGTTTTGTTTTGTTTTGTTGTGCTTTAATTGCAAGAGTCTTTTTTTAATAATAATAATAATAATAATAATAATAATAATAATAATAATAATAATAATACATTTTATTTGTATTGCACTTTACATTTAGACAATCTCAAAGTGCTACAGAGTAAGACACAATTAAAAACAATTAAAAAACACATTAAAAACCCTTTTAAGAATAATTTCTTTTTTTTCTTTTGATTCAATGCAAAATTGAGAAGTTTCTTTGTTCCTCACAGTTTGCTAAGTGTTATTCTTTTACACTTTTCTAAATAAGCATTTTCATTCATGCATTCATTCATACATAATGTGAAAGGTTTAAAATGTTGAGATAAAAACAACAGTGAGAAAAAAAAGTCACATTTTTGAGACAAAACGTGAACATTTTGGAATAAATGTAATCTTGGAGATTAAAAGTTGCAATCAAATTTCTAATATTTCAGTTGAAATTAAAAGATGTAATGACGACAATGTTCGATAAAAGGCAAAATTTTGAGGAAAAAAAAAAGAGAAGATTTTGAGATGCATAATCAAATTTTGACTTTTTTAAAAATGTTATGCAATATCAGCAAAAACTCTGAGTCTGACCTTTAAATACAATTCTTGCTTTTTCTTAACCAGACTTTAATCTTATTTTCAGTTATTATTTTTCTTTTTTCCAAACTCTTTTTTTATTTAATTTTTTGGTAAAGATACAGATACATCTTGTAAAAATAGGCATTATATAAAATCGGTACACATAGTGTTAAATACATAAATAAATAATAGTCAAAGTACCAAATAAAACAAAACAAAAGCAGTAATAGTAGTAATAATAATGATAATTAATAATTATAATAACAATAATAGCAAGAATGATAGAAATAACAATAGATTTATATTAATAACAGTAATGATAATAATAAGAATAATAGTAGTAGTAATAATAATAGTAATATTAATAATGATAATAGTGCCAGTAATATGGAAATAGGAAAAAAAGAAAAAGAATATATCTGCCAAATTTACCATTAAAAAAGGGTTAAGTTATTTTCAGTTATAACTGAAGAACAAAAAGAGCCATCTTTGACTCTTAACTTTTAAAGATAATGGAGTGCAAAATATCCTTATTCGTGTTAAGTTTAAAAAGAAAAATAAACTACAAAACAAGTTTAAGAAATTAAGTTACATAAGTTATAATAAGAAAAACAAAATTCAAGAATCCTAAAGAAAGAAGGATCTTACACTCGAGACTCGTCAGTAAAGGACACAGCAAAAAAATCTTTATGTCTGAAATGTGATTTTGATCTAATAACAATAAATCTTTCAGCTCGACTTTAAACTTCTTTACGTTCGTGTTATCAGTTGATGCTGCGTGTCGTCGTTTATCACCACACATCAGTGAAAGCCACAAACACAAACCACAGATCAATCTCTGCAGTAATGCACCTCACTCTGCCCCGTGTTCAGCTCTTTTTCTCTTTCAGGTGAAACTTTACTTTGATGTAGTCGTGTTTTTTTTTTTTTTTTAATGCAGTTAAAGCTAAATATAAACTTCTTTAGTTTCAAAGAGAACTCTTATTTTCAGCCAACACTTGAAAAACTCTCAGGCCTTGAGGGTGAGTTAAGCTTCTGCAGCAGTTCCTCATGTTTCTTTCAGTGTGTGTGAGTTCGTGTGTGTGTGTGTGTGTTAATAGGAACAGACTGAGTCAGTTGTGGCTGTTTCACACTCCGTAATCTTTCCTGGCGAGCAGCTTTGTCCGTCCACACCTCTCTGTCTTTGGGGCAGTGCAGCCGCTGCAGCATGAATGTGATGACCTGGCACTGTTTACACCGCAGCGTTCGTGCGTGTGTGTGTGTGTGTGTGTGTGTGTGTGTGATGAGTCAGGTGTCACCACCTCAGAGTGCTGCCTGTGTTTTCAGTTAAACTGCTCTCCCCATGACCCCTCTCCACCTCACTTGTTCCCTTATTGCTCTTTTTCATGCTCTGATTTGTGTGTTTCTCCACAGTCAGCCGTGGGTCACGACTACCAGAGCTCGTTGTCCAAACACTGCTCTCAGACCGACACGTCTCAGGGTTTTGGAGGGAAGTTTGGAGTCCAGGCTGATCGTGTTGACAAGGTACTGTTCATGCTTTAACTGCCCAATTACACTTCTTTTATCAAGCATTACCTTTCTAACAGGGCTGCACAATAAACAGTTGTGCTCATAAGTTACATACTGACCATTCTTCTTGGCAAAAAGCCTCCAGTTCCTGTAAATTCTTGAGACTGAGATGGCCACTCCAGAACCTTCACTTTCTTCTGCTGTAGCCAATGGCAGGTCCACTTGTCCTTGTGTTTTGGATCATTGTCATGTGTGAACGTCCAAGTACGTCTCATGTGCAGCTTCTGGGCTGATGAGTGTAAATTTTCCTCCAGTATTTTCTGATAACATGCTGCATTCATCCTTCATTCATCAGTTTGGACCAAGTTTCCTGAGCCTTTGTAGCTCACACATCCCCAAAACATCAGTGATCCACCTCCGTGTTTCACAGTAGGAATGGTGGACCTTTCATCATAGGCCTTGTTGACTCCTCTCCAAATGGAACAATGTTTATGGTTGTGGACAAAAAGTTCACTTTTGCTCTCATCACTCCAAATGACTTTGTTCCAGAAGTTTTGAGGCTTGTCTCTGTGCTGTTTGGCGTATTGTAAGCAGGAAACTTTGTGGCATTTGTGTAGAAATGTCTTTCTTCAGTCCATTTTTCCTCAAGTGCCTCCTTATTGTGCATCTTGAAACCTTTTGACTCTCCAGGTTGTTTCGTCATTTTCTTGCCATTTTTGTTGACTTTGGCCCATTTTTGATGCTTTTCACTTCTTTTTGCCACTTGTGGATCATTTGTTGTTACCGTCTGACTATTTTCCAACTTTTATCTTGTTTTTTGTTGACTTTACCCTTTTTTTAACCACATTCCACTGTTTTTTGGTCATTTTTTTCACCATTTTATCTACTTTCTGACTTTTTTCCACGTTTTCCCCAAATTTTCTTGCCATTTTTTTGTTGCTTTTTGCCCATTTTGGTCACTGTCCACCTATTTTTTTTTGCCACTTTTGACCCGTTTTTGCTACTGTCTGAGTGTTTTCCAGGTTTTGGCCCAATATTCTTGCTAATTTTGTTGCTGTTTGACAATTTGATGCCAACTGAAACTAAGTTTTATTCCTACTCTTTGCTGTTTTTGGCTCATTTCTCCACTTGTATAGTTTCTTTTGTAAAGGTAGTTTTTAACAGTTTGTCTCTTTGGTTGAGTAACACATCTTGAAACAGCCAGACCACATTCTTTCAGAGAGTCCTGTATTTCAGCTGAAGTTATTTGTGGGTTTTTCTTTGCATCCAGAACAATTTTCCTGTCAGTTGTAGCTGAAATGTTTGTTGGTCTACCTGACCGTGGTTTGGTTTCAACAGAATCCCTCATTTTCCACTTCTTCATTAGAGTTTGAACTCTACTTATTGGCATCCTCAGTTCCTTGGATATCTTTTTATATCCCTTTCCTGTTTTATACAGTTGGAACATTTTTTTTCTCGCAGATTCTTCCACATAATTTTGCTTTACTAAGACTCAGAATCCAGAAATGTCAGTGCAGCACTGGATGAAAGATACAAGTGTCTGTCAGGAGCTCAGAAACTCTCTGAGCTTTTATACACACACACTGATTACAAACAAATAGATCACAGGTGAGGATGGTTACCTTTAGGAGACATTCAAACACATTTGTGTCGACTTGTGTTCATGTTATCAGGACAAAATCACCAGAGGATGGAAACTGCATCCATTTGAGTCTGCTTAACTGGAAAACTGTAGGTTCAGGTACAGAAAAAATGACTCTGAGAGGAAGTGATGCACAGCTGGAGGATATGTTAGATGCATTTTCAGAGGGAATTTTAAGGTGGAATAACTGTTTCTCTCTCTCTCTTGTTGCAGTCAGCTGTTGGGTTCGAGTACGCCGGGAAGACGGAGAAACATGCTTCACAGAAAGGTGATGTCACAGCTTAGTGCTGGTTTAGTTTTCAGTCTCCAGGCCTCAGCAGACTCTTCAGTAAATCATGATGTTAGTCACTATTTCTCAAAGCTGTTTTATCAGGCTGTTAGGTTTTTATTCAAGTGTAAACTGTGACACATTCATCAGCCCTGAACACTGAGATGAGTGTTTGGCTGGTGGCCAGCTGCAGCACACACACTCTTATACACACACACACACACACACACACTCCTGTTGTGCTGATCAGACGCTTGCTGAGCTCTGCTATAATGTGATTGCACAACATGGACAGTACACACACACACACACACATATTATGTTGTTTTTGCTGCTGTTTTGTATTTGTTTCCTGGCACGTTATGAGTCACAGCAGTTTGTAGAGCAGCGATAAACGTCTCTTTTTTTTTTTTTTGGGCTTTGTTCTCCAGCACATTAGACTTTTATTAACAAGTTGTGGTGACAAGTGTTGGTTTCCAGCTTTAGAGAGTTGGATAACCTGACATTTTCAACAAAGTTAGATTGTTTTAGCTTCTTTACCTTCTGAAAACCACACAGTTTCTGGTTATTTTTTTTCTTCTGTCACAATTTTACCCACTGTGGTTTCATGTTTCCGGTGCTAGTGCAAGTTCCAGGTCGTTTACACGTTTACACAGTAACCGTTTTCTTCAAATCAAGCTTCAGTGACGTTTCCACAATGTACAGAAACATTTACAAACGTGACAGAAAATTACATCAAACCATCAAACCAACATCAAAAGCTTTTACTCCAATGTGAGGATGAAAACTGAAGGTAATAAGTGTTTCTAACTGTTATATAAAAGGTCAATATGTTAAGATAAATAGTGGAAATTTTGAGAAATAAAGACAAAATTCTGCAACAAACAGTCAACATTATGTGAAAAAGTCTAAACTTTCACATTAAAGGTCAAAATTTTAAGATAAAAGCAAAAACATTTGAGAGAAAAAGTTTAAATTTGAATATAAAAGGTCAGAATTCTAAGATTTAAAAGACAATAATATTAGATAAAAGGCAGAATTTTGAGGGAAAAAAACGATTTTGAGAAACATTTTCGAATTTTGACTTTTCTCAAAATGTGAAATTTTAGGATAAAGAAAATTCTGTGACAAAAAGTCAATGTGTTGAGATAAAAGTCAAGGTTCTGAGATTAAAAATTCCAATTTAACACTGAAAAAAGTCTAAACTTTCACATTAAAGGTCAAAATTTTAAGATGAAAACAAAAAACATTTGAGAAAAAAAGTTTAAATTTTGATATAAAAGGTCAGAATTCTAAGATTTAAAAGACAATAATATTAGATAAAAGGCAGAATTTTGAGGGAAATTTTAGGTTAAAGAAAATTCTGTGACAAAAAGTCAATACGTTGAGATAAAAAATTCCAATTTAACACTGTGTGGAAAAAAGTCTAAACTTTCACATTAAAGGTAAAAAATTTTACGATAATGACAAAAGTCTAAGATAAAAAGTCAAATGTTTGAGATACTACGTCAAAATTTTGAAATAGAGGTAATGTTCCAGAAAAAAAGTTGGAATCTTGATTAAAAAAAGTCCGAATTTTAAGATTTTTAGTCAAAATTATGAGAAATAAAGACAAAAATATTCGATAACAGGCAAAATTTTGAGGGAAAAAAGAGAAAATTTTGGGATAAATAGTTGAATTTTGACTTTTCTAACACGTTTACTGAGTCTGAACTTTAAATACAATTCTTGATATTTATCAAACAGATTTTTTTATCATGTTTTTAGTTATAACAAGAACAAAAAGAACCATCTCTGACTTTTCATATAAAAGATGAAATACAAAACAACTTAAAATGAAAACTAAGAGGAAGTATTAGGGCCACATTAAGAATTTTATTTTTACTTCATATTTTACTACGAGATTAAAGTTGAAATTAATTATTTTACTTCAAGAATAAGACCCTGGGTCAGTCAGGAGCGTTGCAAAAAAAAAAAATTGGATTGTTTTTCTTTTCAGATTATAAGCTTTTACATTTTTTGTTTTGGATAATCATCTGAGTTTCAAAGTTGAAAAACAGCAGAGGGAGTGACGTTTAATTTGCTGCATGTGTTTGGTGAAGTTCTGGAGTAAAACTCAGGTAAATATTAAGAACTTTAACCTTCTAATACTGAAAGATAAAAGATCTAAAGTGCTGGATGAAACTCTGCAGAGAAGACTTTAAAGTGACCGCTGAGTTTACTCGAGCTTCTTAGCTTCACATTTGTTTAGTCTGCATATCCTCATCACTTTTGTTTTGCTTTCATCCTTTCCAGAAAAGTGCTGAACATTTGCCCAATTCCTCTGCTTCCTCCGTTAATATTTGGAATAAAAATGTGTGAATGTTTCTCTTTAACCTCAGCAGGATGACGAAGAGTCTGTGTGTAACTGTAAAAACAGGATTATGTCTTAGATTTGAATGGAAGTGAATGTTTAAGGATGGATTTGGAATTGGGCTGCTTCTTGACCACTGCTTTACCATGCTGCCTCACCCTGACCTTTGACCCCCCCCCCCCCTCGCTTTGCTGTGTAGACTACTCCACTGGGTTTGGGGGGCGATACGGCGTGCAGGCAGATCGCGTCGACCAGAGCGCTGTCGGCTTTGAGTACCAGGGCAAAACTGAGAAACACGAGTCCCAGAAAGGTTTGTTTAGAGTCCCTTCAACCTGAAGACGGAAGCACACACACACACACACACACACACACACACACACACACACACACACACACACATGCACACACTCACACACGAGGGCTGTTTTCCAAACCTCCTCCTACTTCGGCTGAAATTCAGTTTGCAGTATCAGTTTGTGAAAACTTGGTAGATCTGTAGTAAACTACAAGTTCCCGGATGTTTCTACTGATCTGGGAAAATTTCTCAGTCTGTAACGGACCAGTCTACCTGGCGTACTGTTTCCCAAGAGGGTTAAGATCTTTAAAAACGTGTCCTTGTCTCCTCTTGACTCTCTGGCCTCGTCTCTGTTTCTCTTCTCTTTCCTCTTCTCTGGCCTAGTCTCTGTTTCTCTTCTCTGGCCTCATCCCTGTTTCTCTTCTCTGTCCTCGTCTCTGTTGTTCTTCTCTTTCCTCTTCTCTGGCCTGTTCTCTGTTTTTCTTCTCTTTTCTCTTCTCTTTTTCGTTCTTTCCTCTTCTCTGGCCTCGTCCCTGTTTCTCTTCTCTGGCCTCATCCCTGTTTCTCTTCTCTGGCTTCATCACTGTTGTTCTTCTCTTTCCTCTTCTCTGGCTTGTTCTCTGTTTTTCTTCTCTTTCCTCTTCTCTTTTTCGTTCTTTCCTCTTCTCTGGCCTCGTCTCTGTTTTTCTTCTCTGGCCTCATCCCTGTTTCTCTTCTCTGGCCTTGTCTCTGTTTTTCTTCTCTTTCCTCTTCTCTGGCCTCATCTCTGTTTTTCTTCTCTGGCCTCATCCCTGTTTCTCTTCTCTGGCCTGGTCTCTGTTTTTCTTCTTTCCTCTTCTCTGTTTTTCTTCTCCTTCCTCTTCTCTTTTTCTTCTCTTTCCTCTTCTCTGGCCTCATCACTGGTGTTCTTCTCTCTTCTCTTCTCTGGCCTCATCTTTGGTTCTCTGGCCTGGTAATATTCCTTCACATGTTGAAAAAAAAAAAAAAAAAAAATTCTCAAAAAAAAGTTTTACAATTTACTTCCCATGCTTAATTTCATTTGTTTATTTTCCTTTGTATCTTATTGACATCTAATTTAACTTATCTACTTTTATTGCTCCTGTAACTTCTCCACTGATTGATGTGGTGAATTAATGACTGAAATATACTCATGGATTTATTTATGATAAAGTTAAACATTAGAAAAAAACCATCAGCTCCACTTCCTGAAACAGAAATCCAGAGTAGTATACGACTAAACAGGTCCAACAAAACAGTCACACTACAGACTACATGTGACGTGTCGTATGCAGTGGGCGGTTTGGAAAACAGCCACACACTCTGTGACCCTGACACTTCATGTTATTTTGCATTTCTTCCTCTTCCTCCATTCCTCAGCCGTCGTCTGTTGCAAACAGTGGTTTTCTGTTCTCTCAGCTGCATGCATGATGGGATTCTCTTTCCCCTGGTTTTTCAGAAACAAACTCTTATGAAACGTCTTAAACACACACACACACACACACACACACACACATCTGCCTCAGAGTTTCGCAGACTTTTCTGTCTCCTTTCATGGGTTTCTGCTCTCGTTTCATCTCAGGTTACAGGTGTTTGGCACATTTACCAGCTGCTCTGTGGTTTGACTGGTTCCCCCAGGAGAGTGGGATGTTTTTATTTATTCATGACCCTTCCTTTAACCCTTTAACCCTTTATAACCAAACGTATCATATTTGCAACATGAGCTCAAAGACCTCTATCTCATCAACAAGATAAATAGCTTCTTTAAAAAACCTTGATGATAGTCATATCACTGCAGTCAGCTGAAGTTTTATTTTGGTCCTTTTTTCAAAATCTCACAAAATCATCCACTCACATATTTTCAGGAAAATCATCGCTTGATTTCCAAGAAGTTGCAACAAGAATAACATCAAAATAATTACTCTCTTTCATTTTTCTTGCATTTTTTTCCCCCAACTTTTTTTTTTTATTGAGTTTTGAAACATGCAAATATAGACAACCAGTTTTAGTGAAATACAATAAGTTTTTTAATGAGGTAAAAGACAAGTAAGAGGAACAGAAAAAAAAGGACAAGAGAAAACTAGAACACAACACAGAGTGAGCTTGGCTGTTTGACAAGTTACAAAAACAAAATAAGAAAAGTGAATTATGAGGTAACTATCATATTGTACAAAAGGGCTATAGAAGGACAAAAAAAGGAAAAGATTGATCTATATAATCATATGAGACCAGTGCATACGGGTCAATGAGGTGACGTCCCCTTTTTTTGTGTCTGGGTGTTATATTTCCTTCCATCATGAATTGAGTATTTCATCACATGTATTTCTTTATTCTATGAAACCTGTGTTATTTGAACACATCTTTAAACTATTAAAATATAACATGTTTTTTTGTGTTTTGGTTCCTCAAACCCCCAAAATGTCAGGTGGTGCAACCGTCCTGACAAGTATCCACAGTAATTAAACTCTAAAAATTGAATGTCAGTTATTGTAAATGGAAATTAAAAATACAGTGGCATTATTTTATGCTTGAACCTTTTTAAATAAAACCTTCTTTGCAAATAAAAAGAATTTTAAAGCTGTTGAGAAATGTAAAAAACTTTTGTCCCGTAATTTTCACCTTGTCAAATGTCAGGGTGGTGCAACCGTAACATTAGACTTTTATTTTAAAGTGAAGAGAATAAAACAGGAAACAGGAAACTGCATCAGCCAGAGGAGCCCAAATGACATTTGTGACCAAGTGGAAAAGTTTGTAGATTTCTCTGAAATACTGATAAAAAAGGTTTTTTCACTTCATTGGTGACTGGAACAATTTCCATGTCAGGTGGTACAACCAATGTAATAATGTGAAATGTTATTTTAACATCAAATTATTTATCTTATTCACAAATAAAAGAAATGAAACACACAAAATGAAAATGTATGAGTCACTACAGACACTTGAGAGATACTTGCCAATAATTTCACATAGAAAAAATAACAGGAACATATAAATATGTTTTCATATATTTGGTTGCACCACCTGACATTTTTGGGTGCTCAAATTAAAAATACTAAAAAATAATGAACCTAAAAACTTTGAAATGTTGGTCAACTACTGAAATCTGTTAGAAAACATAATTCTTCTCTCAGAAATATGTTTTTATCCATTTTCAAAGAACTTTTTAAAAATACGTTTTTAGACCCTCTTTTTGTCATTGACCCATATATATTTGATATTTAATGTTAACTCATACTTATCTTTGGACAGATAGAGGCAGTTAAAACTGAAGTCAAATTCCTTTTAACTTCTAAAAGATACTTTGCAATAAATGTGATTCTGATTCTGAAACTTTACACACGTCAATTATTCAGAAAAAGAGGAAAAGTTTACTTTCCTGTGATAAGCTAAACTTTAATAAAGCAGCTGTCACTCATTTATGAATAATAAAATTGATGGCACAGTCTTACTGTAAAGGACAGAGTAATGTTTAAAATAGTAAAAATCACTAAGTGAGCTCTAAATCTGGCTAAAAACGCCACAAATAAAAAAAATGTGAATCAAAAACCCCTGTAATTTCCCTTAGTATCCTTCAAAAACACTTCTTAAAATGTTAGTTAAATAGTGCATCATATAAAGACATGTAGAGAATCTGCATTGAGAAAAAACAAATAGACAAACAGTCTTTACTGTAAAGGGATAATGTTGTGATTTTAGTAAACTGACCTTTTAAAGTTGAAGTTCACATGCAGAAAAACTTCCTCCTGTTATTCTGGTTCAACTTCTTTAAGTCTTTAAAGTCAGATGGAGACAAATCCAGGAAATCTGCAGAAACATTTACCTGTTATTACACATTTATAAGCAACATTATCTATTAAACTCATGTTACTTGGAACATAAATGGCTGTGAAACAATTCAGAAAACTTCACAAAGTGTCTGACATGTACAGTCACAGCTGAAGGTGATAAAATCTGCCCTTGAAACAGTAAAAATTATAAATAAGTAACTGATTTATAAACCTGTTCAGAGCTGCTCCTCTTAACAGGAAAAACACAAACAGAACAAACTCAGTTTGATAAAAGATGTTAAATTAATCATTTGTTTGTCTAAATAACAGAATCATACTCACAAAAATGTCCAAACTGCTCCACAGAAGCCTGGAAGTTTCCATGAATCTGCAAAACACGTGGAGACAGTTCAACATATGGAACAAAAACATGACCTTTCCGGAGACAGAGGGGGAGAGGACACTACTGCGCATGCCTCACGGATTTGTATTGCGTAAACGATCCAGCTCTTAGAGCCGATTCTTGTAAAGCAGAAGAACAGACTGCCATTGAATGGGAGCCAGTTCCCAGCTCTTTTCTTTCTTTGCTCACAATCAGTTCTTGTTCAATTAAAAATAGTTTAATTAGGATGACAAAAATACATTTTTACTGCAAGAGCAAGTGTGACAAAGAACAAAGGAGAGTGGAGAGTTTTATGTAAAAGTTTGATATTCTATCTCAAATTTTGACTTTTTATCTCAAAGTATAGACTTATTATTGGCCAGAAAAGGAAATCTCAACGATGCCACAATGAGCCTGGTTTCTTTTTTTGGTGTAGAGTGTGTGGAGTTGCAAAACAAGCCTAAATGTGAGTGACACCTCCAATGAAGCAAGATCCTAATTTTTTACTTTCATTTGCTTTTTCTATGCAAAACCATTGACTGAATAAAGAATAAACAGCGTGCTTCCGCCTGTCACCGTTCTACATTTTTGAAGCCAAAAAACCCCGTTTCTCTAGCCGCCATTGTGCAGCCAGAGTCTGCGCAGTAGAGAATTTCCGGTGGAGCCAAGTAAAAAAGAGAAATAAAAATATTTATTTCTTCTTCTTCAGAAGGTTTAGTCTCCTTTTGGCTCTTTCCCGAAGTTTCTTATATCCCCGGTAAAAACTACTCACGAACGGCAGCTGTCAACTATCGTAAAACGAAACTTATATCGCGGTTTTTAACGTCCAATAACTAATGAGAAACTAACTTCTCAGAAAAAAAAACACCTGAACACCATGCAGCCAGATGACATCATCATACCACCTTAGCGTAAAGATGAGAGAAACGTTTCTACCAGGTATCGTAATTTTTTAAAGTTTTCCCGGCTCATATCTGAAATACATGGGGAGGCGGGGCTTATGACCTATACTGCAGCCAGACACCAGGGGGCGGGGCTTATGACCTATACTGCAGCCAGACACCAGGGGGCGGGGCTTATGACCTATACTGCAGCCAGACACCAGGGGGCGGGGCATCTGCTGGAGGCTTCAGTTTGAGCCGAGCGTCGTTACGTCCACTCATTATACAGTCTATGTGCAAAACAAATTTGATTAAAATTTTAACCTAAAGTAAGAATATTTGCATATCAGAATCCGAAACACTCAATACAAAGTAAGGATTTGTGACCAGTGTTCAATACTGTGTCAGAGCAAATGCAGAGGCAAAATGATGTGTCTCATAAAATGATTTGGCTTCTTCCGTATTGATACACAAGGTTTTATTTATCGATCACAAGGATCACAAACAAGGATTATCAATAAACACATCTTTTTTTTTTTGTCAGGTTAGGCTAAAATTTACGGAGCCCCTAAAGGGACAAGTAAAGGTAAAATAATAATAATAATTTCACGTGCGCACTTGAAACTTTTACGTGCTCACCTGAAACTTTCACGTGCGCACTTGTAACTTTTATCTCAAAATTTTGACTTAAATCCTGTAAATTTGATTTTTCATTAACATTTCTGATTCTGACTTTATTCCTGTAAATATGACTTTAAATATCAGACTTTCTATTTCTAAATTTTGACTTTTATCTATATTTTTCAACTATCATCTGAAAATATAACTTTTTATCTAAAAATTTTGACTTAAGTCCTGTAAATCTGATTTTTCATTAAAATTTTCTGATTTTCGAGATCGAGATATTGACTTTTTCTCTAACTTTTCATTTCTGTTATCAAAATCTTTGACTTTTTATCTCAGGTTTTTTACTTTTTACCCATAAAATGATGTGTAGAACAAGCTGAGATGGACCCGGACATTTTCGTGTATTTTCAAAAATCCCGCTGACATGATTTCACTGTCAAAAAGGAGAAACGTTCGTTCACTGTCCATTCATCTCAATGGTCTTGAAAAAACAGTGTCTGTTTTGTTTCAGGTGAGCACGTAAAAGCTTCAAGTGCGCACGTGAAATTATTGTTATTATTTTTTACCTTTTCTTGTCCCTTTAGGGGCTCCGTAAAAATTTGAGGCTACAAATTAAAACAAAATGAAACCAAACTTGGAGCCGAAAGAGTCGGATCTCTGTGAAGAGTCGAACTTCCCATCACTGTTATTTTTGAAGGTGCGTCAGATTCATGGAGCGGCGTCGCCCTGGAGAGCGGGGTTCCATCTGATCTGATTGGCTGATCGTCCTCAGCGAATCAATGATCGATAAATGAAACAAACCCAGACAGTTTGACGATGCTGCGTCTTCCTGAAAGTGTTTATAGAAAGAACATTTGAGTTTATAGAGCTTCTCTTTCTCCGATCACAAACCTTCGTGATGATTTTCACTTCCCTAATGTTGAGTTTCAGCCTCGTGATGTGAAAGTAAATCAGCTCTGACCCCAGAATGGGATTTTCACAGGTTTATTTTCTGCTGTTATTGCTGTTTATTGGAGCCGTTAGAGCGAAATATGAACCGAACTGGGAATCGATCGACTCCAGACCTTTACCGAACTGGTTCGATCAGGCAAAGTTCGGGATTTTTATTCACTGGGGGATTTTTTCAGTCCCGAGCTTCGGCAGCGAGTGGTTCTGGTGAGTCACTAAAAACTGTTCCTCACAGTTTAATACATTAATTTAATACAGACACTGTTTTTTCAAACCCATTGAAATGAATGGACAGTGATCGAACGTTCCTCCTTTTTGGCGGTAAAATCATGTAAGCGCACTAAAAGTCTCCTAATTACTTTTGAAAAAACAGATCCCTGCAATTAAACGCTCTGATTCACAAACCTACAGAAGCACATTTTTCACCGGTTAAAGAATAAAAATAAAAACTTGGCTTTTTTTAGATATTTTTGGCCCATATGGTGTCAGAATTATGAAAGAAAAAGTTAAACTTTTGAGATGCAAAAGTCAAAGTTGTGAGATAAAAAGCCAAAATATGTGATAAAAGTCAAAATTTTGAGATACAAAAGTCAAAATTTTAGGATACAAGTAAAAATTGTGAGACACAAAAGTCAAAATTTTAGATAAAAATAAAAAATTTGAAATAAAAATACAGATTTGAGAGAAAAAAAAATTAATTGACCAAATAAAAAGTCAAAATTTTGAGATACAAAAGTCACAATTTTTGATAAAAATAAAAATTTGAGAAAAAAGTCACAATTTTGAGTTAAGAGGACATTATGAGAAAAAAAAAATCATAGTTTTGAGACAAAACGTCAAAATTTTGAGTAAAAAAGTTGGAATTATGAGATTAAAGGTCAAAACTCATGAAATGAAAAGACAAAATTTGAGAAACCAAGTCAATATTTGAGCTGGCGGTAAAATCATTTAAGCGGGATTTCAAAAAATACAAGAAAATGTCCAGGTTTATCTCAGCTTGTTATACACATCATTTTATGGGTACAAATTTTGTGTAAAAAGTCAAAAACCTGAGATAAAAAGTCAAAGATTTTGATAAAAGACTTGAAAATTTAGAGAAAAAGTCAATATTTCGATCTCGAAAATCAGAAATTTTTAATGAACAATCAAATTTACAGGATTTAAGTCAAAATTTTCAGATAAAAAGTCAAATTTTCAGATGATAGTTGAAAAATATAGATAAAAGTCAAAATTCAGAAATAGAAAGTCTGATATTAAAAGTCATATTTACTGGAATAAAGTCAAAATTTTGAGGTTAAAGTCAAAAAGATAGTTAAAACGTACAAATTCTGCAATAATAAGTCGGAAATTTTAGATCTCAAGTCAAAAATTTTAAATTTAAGTCAGAATTACAGATAAAGGGCACAATAATGTGATAACAAGTAAAAAAAAAAAGTAGAGATAAAAGTGAAATTTGTTTAGGTAGAAGTCAACATTTTGGGACACAAAGTCAAATAATGAGATAATTAAGTCAAAATTCTGGGATTTGTAGTCAAAATGTAAAATGAAAACTCAAATTTTGAGATCAAAAGTCAAGATTATGAGGAAAAAAAGTCAAACATTTTGAGATAAAAAGTTGAAAAGTTTTAGATGAAAGCAAAACCTTAAAAAAAAAAAGTAGAGATAAAAGTGAAATTTGTTTAGGTAGAAGTCAACATTTTGGGACACAAAGTCAAATAATGAGATAATTAAGTCAAAATTCTGGGATTTGTAGTCAAAATGTAAAATGAAAACTCAAATTTTGAGATCAAAAGTCAAGATTATGAGGAAAAAAAGTCAAATATTTTGAGATGAAAAGTTTAAAGTTTTAGATGAAAGCAAAACATTGAAAAAAAAAAAAAAAAAAAAAAAAAAAAAAAAAAAAAAAAAAAAAAAAAAAGAAAAAAAAAAGAAAATTCTACGATAAAAGTCAGAAATTTTTCCAAAAGTCAAAACTGTTGCATGAAAGTTAAAATCTTTGTATATTAAGTTCAAATTATGAGATAATGAAGTTAAAAATTTTGGATGAAAGCTCAAAATTTCAGAAAGAAAATCAAAATCATGAAAAAAAAAGTAGTACAAATTTGAGGTGTTAAGTTGAAGTTTTTAACCTTTTATCTCATTTACCAAACTTATTTTCTCAAAATTTTGACCTTATGGGCAAAAACCCAAACCTGACAAAGCCAATTTTTCCAGTTTATATTTTCAGCAGGTGGACAGGGCTTTGATAACATTATTTATGTTCACACTGAAGAGTTTTTGGTTCCAGAACATGGTCACTGTAATTGAAATGATTGGACAGAAACATTTCTTATTTTCCTTCCGTGTGTTTTGCGTGTGTTTTCGTTGCAGGTGGTACTGGCAGAAGCAGAAGTTAAAACCTTACGTCGACTTCATGAAGCAGAATTATCCTCCAGACTTTACTTACGCAGACTTCGCTCCACAGTTCACCGCTGAGTTCTTTAACGCAGAGGAATGGACGGAGATCTTCGCCTCATCAGGAGCTAAATACATCGTCCTGACCACGAAACACCACGAAGGTAAAACGCACGTCCTGAGTCTTTGTTTAGAGACAGAAAGAAACCAGAATGGTATAAGGGTCAATGACGTGACGTCCCCTTGTTTGTGTCCGAGTGCAATATTTCCTTCCATCATGAATTGAGTATTTCATCACATGTATTTCTTTATTCTATGAAACCTGTGTTATTTGAACACATCTTTAAACTATTAAAATATAACATGTTTTTTTGTGTTTTGGTTCCTCAAACCCCCAAATGTCAGGTGGTGCAACCGTCCTGACAAGTATCCACAGTAATTAAACTCTAAAAATTGAATGTCAGTTATTGTAAATGGAAATTAAAAATACAGTGGCATTATTTTATGTTTGAACCTTTTTAAATAAAACATTCTTTGCAAATGAAAATAATTTTAAAGCTGTTGAGAAATGTAAAAAACTTTTGTCCCATAATTTTCACCTTGTCAAATGTCAGGGTGGTGCAACCGTAACATTAGACTTTTATTTTAAAGTGAAGAGAATAAAACAGGAAACAGGAAACTGCATCAGCCAGAGGAGCCCAAATGACATTTGTGACCAAGTGGAAAAGTTTGTAGATTTCTCTGAAATACTGATAAAAAANAGTAATTAAACTCTAAAAATTGAATGTCAGTTATTGTAAATGGAAATTAAAAATACAGTGGCATTATTTTATGTTTGAACCTTTTTAAATAAAACATTCTTTGCAAATGAAAATAATTTTAAAGCTGTTGAGAAATGTAAAAAACTTTTGTCCCATAATTTTCACCTTGTCAAATGTCAGGGTGGTGCAACCGTAACATTAGACTTTTATTTTAAAGTGAAGAGAATAAAACAGGAAACAGGAAACTGCATCAGCCAGAGGAGCCCAAATGACATTTGTGACCAAGTGGAAAAGTTTGTAGATTTCTCTGAAATACTGATAAAAAAAGTTTTTTGCACTTCATTGGTGACTGGAAAAATTTCCTTGTCAGGTGGAACAACCAATGTAATAATGTGAAATGTTATTTTAACATCAAATTATTTATCTTATTCACAAATAAAAGAAATGAAACACACAAAATGAAAATGTATGAGTCACTACAGACACTTGAGAGACACTTGCCAATAATTTCACACAGAAAAAATAACAGGAACATATAAATATATTTTCATATATTTGGTTGCACCACCTGACATTTTTGGGTGCTCAAATTAAAAATACTAAAAAATAATGAACCTAAAAACTTTGAAATGTTGGTCAACTACTGAAATCTGTTAGAAAACATAATTCTTCTCTCAGAAATATGTTTTNGCTCACAGCGACCTGCGTTTAGGACTGTACCACTCTCTCTTTGAGTGGTTTAACCCGCTCTACGAACAGGACGCTGCCAACGTTTTCACCACAAACGTCTTCCCCTCCACTAAAACTCTCCCTGAGCTTTACGAGCTGGTGCTGAAGTACAAACCCGAGGTGCTGTGGTCGGACGGAGACGGCGACGCTCCGGACACGTACTGGAACAGCACGGGTTTCTTAGCCTGGCTCTACAACGACAGGTGATGGCGTTAGAGTGATTCAAACACTGAGAAAGTCTCTGGCTGTTTTCCAAACCTCCTACTACTTCGGCTGAAATTCAGTTTGTAGTATCAGTTTGCGAAAACTTGTGAGATCTGTAGTAAACTACAAGTTCCCGGATGTTTCTACTGATCCGGGAAAATTTCTCAGTCTGTAACGGACCAGTCTACCTGGCGTACTGTTTCCCAAGAGGGTTAAGATCTTAAAAAACGTGTCCTTGTCTCCCTTGACTCTCTGGCCTCGTCTCTGTTTCTCTTCTCTGGCCTCATCTTTGGTTCTCTTCTCTGGCCTGGTCTCTGTTTTTCTTCTCTTTCCTCTTCTCTGGCCTCATCTCTGTTGTTCTTCTCTGCCCTCTTTTCTGGCCTCGTCTCTGTTTTTCTTCTATTTCCTCTTCTCTGGCCTCATCTCTGTTTCTCTTCTCTGGCCTTGTCTCAGTTGTTTTTCTCTGGCCTCATCCCTGTTTCTTTTCTCTGGCCTTGTCTCTGTTTCTCTTCTCTGGCCTCATCCCTGTTTCTCTTCTCTGGCCTTGTCTCTGTTTCTCTTCTCTGGCCTCATCTCTGTTTCTCTTCTCTGGCCTTGTCTCTGTTTNTAAAAAACTTTTGTCCCGTAATTTTCACCTTGTCAAATGTCAGGGTGGTGCAACCGTAACATTAGACTTTTATTTTAAAGTGAAGAGAATAAAACAGGAAACAGGAAACTGCATCAGCCAGAGGAGCCCAAATGACATTTGTGACCAAGTGGAAAAGTTTGTAGATTTCTCTGAAATACTGATAAAAAAGGTTTTTTCACTTCATTGGTGACTGGAACAATTTCCATGTCAGGTTGTACAACCAATGTAATAATGTGAAATGTTATTTTAACATCAAATTATTTATCTTATTCACAAATAAAAGAAATGAAACACACAAAATGAAAATGTATGAGTCACTACAGACACTTGAGAGATACTTGCCAATAATTTCACACAGAAAAAATAACAGGAACATATAAATATATTTTCATATATTTGGTTGCACCACCTGACATTTTTGGGTGCTCAAATTAAAAATACTAAAAAATAATGAACCTAAAAACTTTGAAATGTTGGTCAACTACTGAAATCTGTTAGAAAACATAATTCTTCTCTCAGAAATATGTTTTTATCCATTTTCAAAGAACTTTTNTGGTGACTGGAACAATTTCCATGTCAGGTGGTACAACCAATGTAATAATGTGAAATGTTATTTTAACATCAAATTATTTATCTTATTCACAAATAAAAGAAATGAAACACACAAAATGAAAATGTATGAGTCACTACAGACACTTGAGAGATACTTGCCAATAATTTCACACAGAAAAAATAACAGGAACATATAAATATATTTTCATATATTTGGTTACACCACCTGACATTTTTGGGTGCTCAAATTAAAAATACTAAAAAATAATGAACCTAAAAACTTTGAAATGTTGGTCAACTACTGAAATCTGTTAGAAAAAATAATTCTTCTCTCAGAAATATGTTTTTATCCATTTTCAAAGAACTTTTCAAAAATAAGTTTTTAGACCCTCTTTTTGTCATTGACCCATTTATGTTTTTTCTCGATTGTGCACAGGTACACGTCTCGACCGTCAGAGGGAACTATCTTTGCTGTGTTGCTGGAGTGGCCCATTGATGGATCTGTGGTTCTGAACGACCCTGACGTCACACAGGGACGGACTCGGGTACAAAGCCTGATTATTTTAGTATTATTTTCCCTGATATTGTGTCCTGTGCTGTGATCCAGTTATATTTAGAGTCCCCATCTTGTGTGTTGTTCAACAAACACAATTAATAAACTGTTTTTCATTAAGACGGCCAAAAAAACACAACTTTAAATGAAGAGATTTAGAATCATATGGCAAATTAGATATTAGTTGCTATATTAAAAGGAATGACATTTTGTATTAATTGAGTTTTAAGTAAGAAAAACACAAACATGAGGCAAGGATTTATGAAAGAAATCCATGTAAGAAACTGTTTGAATAAACACGCACATCCAAAAAAATCAGAATATCTTTAAAAAAAAAAAAGGTTCAATATTTTTGGTCCCTTATTTCAAAGAGTGAAATTGAGATATTTTAAAGACTCATAATACATAGAATACATAATTTCAAGCCTTTATTTCTCAAAATGTTGATTGTTGTGGCTTACAGACAAAGAAAACGAAAAGATTTAGTGTCTCAGAAAATAAGAATTTTACCTAAGCTCAATAAAAAAGAATAATTTAAACAGAAAAATCAAAAATTTGAGAAGAGTTTTCTACTGTCTATGCAATTAATATCATTTTTGTTCTACTCATGGCTGCTTCTATTTCCCAATTACACCCATTTTTGCTGCTTTTTGATCATTTTTACCACCTTAAACTTATTTTAACTGCTACTTCTTGCTGTTTTTGCCACTTTCTCCTCTTAGACTGTTTCTCTTGTAAAAGTGATTTTCAACAATTTGTCTTTTTGGTCGAGTAACTGTGGTTTAGAGCATAAAACATCCACTGCATAAAATTGTATCTTGTATTCTGACACATTTGAGGTTATAGAAATATTACACTGAGTGTGATTATAATATAGCAGCAGGATATATTGTGATTTAATCTAATTTAAAATGAATGTAAGCTGTAAACAAAGAGAAATGAGTCATTACTTTAGCATTTCTCAGATTGAGGAGCGTTTCTCGTTGCTTGAGGTGATGAAACATTTAAAGTTTCTTGGCCGTGTTTCTGCTGCAGCTCCCCAGAGTCCGACTGAGGCAGATAAATAAATCAATACCAGGCTGGAGTTTAATTAGAGCTTTAATATATTTACAAACCCGCTCCAACATCCAGTAACCACAGCGGGCAGCAGCGAGGTCGACTCGTCGTTAAACCTGTGCTCAGCTCGTCTCTGTCCACGTTTGGAGCTGGTTCACGTGTTTCTTTTTGTTCTATTAAAGGTGGCGCTCCTGGGTCACGGGTCTGTGCAGTGGGAGCCTGTAAAGCCCAGCGGACTGCGGGTCTTCCTGCCCCAGCTGTCCTTCAGACAGATGCCATGCCACTGGGCCTGGACTCTGAGGCTGACAGGTGCCACTTAAAACCGGATCACATGGAGGAGACGGAGCTGCAGCCAGAGACGACCGACCTGATCCCACAAGGACACTTTCAATCCACCAAACCTGCACCAGAATGATCTTTTGTTTTTTTTTTTTTAAAGATTTCAGGAATTAAGACTCTGTTGTGTACAATGAGGCATCAGCTCCCACATAATTGTGTCCTATTTACCATCCTATGTTTTTAAAGCTTATGGGTCAATGACAAAAAGAGGGTCTAAAAACTTACTTTTAAAAAGTTCTTTGAAAATGGATAAAAACATATTTCTGAGAGAAGAATTATGTTTTCTAACAGATTTCAGTAGTTGACCAACATTTCAAAGTTTTTCGGTTCATTATTTTTTAGTGTTTTTAATCTGAGCACCCAAAAATGTCAGGTGGCGCAACCAAATATATGAAAATATATTTATATGTTCCTGTTATTTTTTCTGTGTGAAATTATTGGCATCATAGAGAGTTCACAGACATCACTGAGTATGTAAAAGTAAAACACACAAAGTAAAGAAAATAAACACTTATTCTATTTATATTTGATGTTAAAATAACATTTCACATTATTACATTGGTTGTACCACCTGACATGGAAATTGTTCCAGTCACCAATGAAGTGAAAAAACCTTTTTTATCAGTATTTCAGAGAAATCTTTCCAACTTTTCCACTTGCAGTGTTTACAGTAAACCCGAGGAGACCGACTACGTCAAAGGACAAAGGACAAAATAAGAGAAGTGAAATTTTATTTTCAGATTACAATGCCAACGTGGTGGGACTGTAAACTGTTCCACTTTTAATGCCCTGTTTTCAAAAAATGTAAAGAGTTGTCGAAATTAATTCTTTTTATTTGCAAAGAATGCTTTATTTAAAGAGGTTCAAGCATAAAATAATGCCACTGTATTTTTAATTTCCATTTACAATAACTGACATTCAATTTTTAGAGTTTAATTACTGTGGATACTTGTCAGGACGGTTGCACCACCTGACATTTTGGGGGTTTGAGGAACCAAAACACAAAAAAACATGTTATATTTTAATAGTTTAAAGATGTGTTCAAAT
>RPOG01000979.1:0-200895 GCA_008086565.1 Thalassoma bifasciatum | reverse complement strand
TGAGGTCTCAAGCACTCAATTATTATTGAACAGACTGGCCAGGTCATTATTGTCAGGAGCACTTAATCCGTTACATCTCTGCTGCCATCGACGATTCCCTTCTGCGTCACATCTCCTGTGTTGAGGCCTCATCTTCTGCTTTCTTTGAAATGATTGCAATTTAAAGTTCTAACCCTCCAAATGGATTTATTTGACTGGGTTAATCTTCTGCATATCAAACTCAACATGTATTTTCTTACCCCTGTCTTCTTCCCTGATTGACCCGGCTCTGAGAACATAGCTACACACATGTGTATTCATGCAAAATGCATGAGAACATGCATAATTATGTGAAATAACAGCGCATGCACTGTGCGTCCTCATTAGTGACTGTAAAACCTCGGGCTTGCACAGGGGATTTAATTGAACAGTTCAGCACTACTGACAACGCTCGGAGCATTCTGGGATGCATCTTGACAAATAAGCACCAGGTGTACGGTGCATTTTATGATAATATCTACAGAAAGAAGCACAGAGGCTGAAGCAATGACGATAAACAGCTGCAGAGATGGTTTCAAGAAAACATCTCAAGAGCTTTGCAGGCATCTCTGTGACAAAGGAGTAGGGCCATGATAAAAAAGAAGAAAAGTAGAAAAAGACAATGAAAATTTACAAGATTAATCTCATAAATTTGCATGAGTTTTTGAGAATTAAGTCATAAGTTTATATGAATGATCTTGTTAATATTATTTTTGCAGGGATTTTATGGTGTAAAAGCGTTCAAAAACTCTGCAAGGGCTGAATCAAGAGGGAACAGCTTAAATAATTAGCATGCAAAAAGAATAGAGAGATTAAGATAAAATATTAAGTCATGAAGCACAAAAAAGTTGGAAAATAAACAGGAGTAACAACAGGTAGCTTGCACGGTTGCATTCGCACAATATTATTCACGAAAACTCATGACTTTATTCCCACAAGTATATGAGACTAATCTTTTAAATTTTCTTTTTTTTCCCCTTAATCCTCTGTTGTACATCTCAGTGTCATCTGGATGAGCTGCACAAAGTTACACTAACTTACTCCATCTTTAACTTTGCACTCACTGAATCAGGAAGTTTCCTGATGAACAGGAAAACACAGAGTAGGTTCTTGCACCTGATGCTCATTTGTCAAGCTCTGCTCCAAAACGCTCTGAGCGATGTCACTGCTCCTGAACTGCACAATTAGGCCTTTCCCAGTTGTGCGCCCTGGGGGCTGCAGTCACTAATGAGGTGTGTGTGCGTGAGTGTGTGTGTCTGCTGTTGCACTGGACGTGTAATGTTATGTATATGGATTGAAGGCCCGCAGGTCTGGCTGCACCACTCTCCCCTTTTGACTTGTGTGTAGAGGTAGTTTTTCGGTGCATTATTACCTCCACATCCCTGAGATCCCTGATTACTGCTTGCTGAGTTTTACTCCCGCTCAGTGACATCGATGTCACACCTGAAATTGCTCCTTTATGCCTAAAAGGGTTCATTAACATTCAAGTAGTCATTATGAGGGAGATAATTACAACTCGCTTTGCATATGAGACAACCCAAGCATGCAGCAACCTGATCATTTATGCCGTTTTACATATCTTTACATATCATGAATGCTGACAGAGTCAAAGATACACAAGTGCTGGGAGAGCCTGGTTACTTTTTAATGCATGAGGTCAAATGAAGTCATAATTCCTCATCTCTTTTCTTTTATTTACTAAATCAGACCTCGATGTTAGACATGAAGCCCCACCCACTACACTCAGCCAATGATATTTCTTATGCCCCTGGAGTTTCTGAGCCTTGCAGAAATATTCATGTAACTTAAATGTGTGTGTGTTTGTCGCAGCTCATCATTCTTCAAGAACTAGAGGTTTGGTGACATTTCTGAAGGCACGTTAAACCTTGCCACTATCTCACAGCACTGTCTGTTCGGATTACAGTGTCAGCGCGTGTGCCGCCGACAGGGGAAGCTGTCTGAGCGTGTGTATAAAAATAACCAACTTCTGTCATGTTTGATGCATAGAAAATGGGAAAATGGACAACATGACTTCAGTTAGCGGTAAAAGGGGCTGGTGAGGGGCAGCTTATGTTAAACTGTGCGTGTGTAGCGTGCTCTCCAAAACAGCTTGAATACAAATGAAGAGATTATTCACAGAGAAGGACGCCTACTTAAACCGCTCGACTATCATATATGAAACAAAATGATGGAGCCTGTTGGAAATCCTCTTAATTAACTCTCCCTTTGACCTTTATGTGACCTTTGAGAGCTGATGTGGTCACTATCTGCTTGGAAAAGGTGCCCTGCCCTTCGGTGCAGTATCACGCTGGTGTGTGTAACCCGAGCGTGAAGAGCTAAATCAGCCCTGAGGTGCCCGGAGTGTGATGAACTCACTGGAGAACCTCCAGCTGTCTGCTAACATCATGTGTCTTCCTGTTTAACAATGCGGGGCAGTTGTCTTCAGGCTAATTCACACATTTAATTGTTCTTGCAACCGAGGCCTGGTGGGAGTGGTCGGGGACACACTGAGGCTCCCGTCAGCATCGTCTTCCTCCTGTATCCTGCACACGTTTCCTATCGCCCCATGTGGTTTGTGTAGGTGGCTCATGCAGGATGCAGAACAACAGAATCAAAGAGACAGCTGACATGACCACATCAATACACATCAGGATCCCCGCTGCGAGCTCAGATGTGAACGCACCGATCGGGTCTGGGGAAGTCCTTAGAGCTGGAGCAAGTTCAAACATCTCTGTCGGCTACTAAGTGTGAAAATCAAACTGTATCAGAGTCACAGCACCAGCACTTTTCACACCACAACACCACCCTCCAGATGTGACAAGGACCATGATGCTCTAATGTTTCATATCGAAGCTGAAAGCCGCTGTGACCCTCGGAGCAGGATGCTGTTATGTGTCATCAGCCTGGAGGTGTGAGAGATTTTACCCTCGGGGGGAAAGATTGGTTACAAATAGTCTGATTGGTCTAGATTTGGGATAACAGCATCAGTAACAACAGGGAGTGTGTGATCAAACACAGGTTCACCTTGAATCTCCTAATCCTCCTCCCGGGTTCGTCCCGCTAACCTCTGCTCCGCCGCAGCGTTAAATAAAAGCCTTGTGACATATCAGAGTGCACACATGTCCTTTCCTCCTTTAATGACTCAGTCTATAAACCAGAAACCCCGCTACACTTCACTGGCTCTCTGTGCCTTCCCATCAGCAGTCAGGGTTACAGTGGCGAGCGTTGAAGCGTGGCCATATTGCGATGCTATTACTGGCTCTGTGTCCTGGCTCTTCGCCCGTGTACAGTGCAGGAATGTTTATGTGTGCGGCGCGCCAGACAAGGTGAAGGCGCTGACCTGTCTCAATCAGACGGTTGTGATGATGCGACGAGCGCTGACCTAATTTGTCGGGGTATCTCTCATCCGCTTGTGTTAGCGTCAGCAAACCTGTGCGGCGGTTAAATTCCCTGCAGCTGTTTGTGGTGACAGGTACAGGGAAGGGGGAGGATATGGTGTTGTTGTTGTTGTTTGGTAGTAGCTGGAGAGGGAAGCAGAGAGACACTGTGGTAACTTAACTACGGTGTATTGAAAGGGACAAAATTGCACACAATTAAAAAAACAGATTGAATTCAGCTTGTGTACTTCTTGCTATAGTTTCATAGAAATAAAACACAGTTTGCAGCATTACACTTTCCATATTACTCCAACACCAGGGGGAGGGGATTGACATACTTGAGATTAAAGTAAGATGCAAAACTTACATGCAAGAATCAAATTATGGATTTGTGTTGTGCCAATTGCTGAAAAATGTGCGCTTAAGAGCCCTCTGTATGGATAAAATGTGCCAAAAATGCCTCTATGGGAACCAAACTCTGGCATAAAATAAGCCAAAATATTCTAAATTGCCATCTTGAGAGGCAAAACATGAACTCTATTTCTTTTTTTCTTTTTCATTTCATCTGTGCCCTTCAAAATGTCCA
Organism: Thalassoma bifasciatum; assembly: GCA_008086565.1. NCBI lineage: Eukaryota > Metazoa > Chordata > Actinopteri > Labriformes > Labridae > Thalassoma > Thalassoma bifasciatum. The sequence continues at coordinate 196,914 of RPOG01000979.1, read as the reverse complement.
TGGCGCCACTGGACCTATAGGTTCTTCTTTTGTCTACACAAAGGCTCAGACGACATTATTTGAATCAGGGATGCTGATGAATACAGAAGGAGATGCATTTTATATTGTGATATTGATCCACTGGTCATTTCAAAAGGTCAAAATAATCCATGTGGGCCAAGAGTCACAATGAATGAATCTGATTTCAAAGGGGTCGTACGCATTGAGGTATCTTGGAGAAAGACTTGAATTAGATTATTTTGGTCTTTAATGGGAAATATGCAGTGAAGATATAAAAACAACTCTACCACAATTTTACCAAGTGAAGCGACACTAAAGTAGAGGATGTTTTGGGACCACTGCTCTCGTTCTCCACTTCTCCCACTGGATTACGACTATTGATCGGCACAGTGCACCTCCAGGTCAAAAATCGGCTGTTTGCCCAATCAATGCTGCCTTACTGCTATCTATGTGCCAATCAATAAGCCTACCTGCTTCATTCTTTCCACATGGAACCAAGCATGCATCCAGAGCTCAGCACAGACCATAAAAGAGCTCAGGAGGAGTCAGTTCAGCTCTATTTATGGTTAAATACCAGAGAGTCACAGCAATACCTGCTACACCAGCAACAGCGGCGCCATAAAACAAGTATGAAAAAGGATGATTTTGTGAAAAGCGACAGCTCCAAGCAGTGACAGACAGTACCTCGCTCGCCGCCTCCACTGTGCACTCTGGGTGCTGCAGCTGGGCGAGCTGAAGGAGGTAAATAGGTTTTGACAGCACATTACAAAACCCCTCGGCTGGGTGGAGGCATCATGTGTTTAAAAGGACACACACACATTTACACACACACTGGCAGATTACCCTGTTTGTCTTCTGAGCTGGAAGCAGGTACAGGAGGAAGACACCTGAACACAACACTTTGGTTTCCTATCAGGAGAAAAGCAACAGGTGTGGACACAGGTGACACTGACGGGTTAATCAAAGACGGGGCAACCATTTTTAAAAATCCAAAAAGAAGACCCTTGACCTTGAAAATATAAAAATGAAAAACAAGCTTTGCTGAGACTTCTCTCATGTAATGTCAGTAGCTCAGAGCAGCTTTGCTTTGTTATAAATATCAATGGTCTGTAGAACAAGCTGAGAAAAACCTCAACATTGTGAGAATTGTATGAAATCCCCATAAGACCTCAGTGATTGACTCCCAGCTAACATCCTCACTCAATGAAACTTGTGTTAAAAAACCACATTTGACAGACACTCGTCCTTCTCTCATTCATTCTGCAGACAATTGCTCCATCAAGGTCGCACCAATCTCATCTCCAGCTCAGAGCAAATTAAGTCAACCGTCTGGATGTGCAGGCATGTGTGGAATCTATTATTTCCTGCTCCGAGGAGCCTTGAATGATTGTTAGTGTAAACGCCATGTTGCACCGCTTCCCCGGCTTCAATAGAGCCGCTCTGCTCCAACCAGGATTCAGCTTTACAATCTCCCCCGCTCTGCACTCGCAAACATAACCCCGCATTGCTTATTCATTCGAGCAAACATCTGCAGCAGAATATGAGAGGTCAAGGGCAGGTGGGACCTCAGAGACATTGTTGATGGCCTCTCCAAAACAAGCACAGATGCTTGGGTGCAGAAAAGAGAGAGGGGAGCGCACTGCAAATGAAAGAAAGCTATCAGTACAAGCAGCTGGATGGGTTGTGACAAGGCAGTGATGGGATAGAGAGGCCCCTCCGATACAGAAAGCACTGCCATCAGCACTTCTGCGCCTGGAGGTAATGGACAAATAACACAAATTCGCTTCCTCGCTGATGCACTCACTACGACGCTTTGATTCCTGGGAGAGTGCTTTCCTTTGTCGCATCACAAAGCTACAAGGGGGAGCGTTTGGCTGCAGCGGGCGGGTAAACTTCGCCTTTGTCTTCTTTGCAATTTTTGCAGCCGAGCATGTTTTTACCAAGCACCTGAAATGGAAATAAAACTTAGAGAAAAAGCAGCACTGATGCAAAATGGCTCTGATTCACTTTCCCCCGACAGCTGGAGGTGAAGCGCAGTAACCAGCCGCGCTGCACTCAATTACCCAGTGGCATTCTGTTGACCTTGCACGAGATAGTAATGACCTCGCCGTCCCGCTGAGGTCTTCTTCTTACATTTTCCTCCTCTTTCTTCTTCCAGGGGACGGCGGCTTTTCCATCACAGCTTGAGCTGATTGATGTCTGACCTCACGTGGACGAGGACGACAGCAAATCCATTCTCAAGTCTCTATTTCAACGACACGTTTCAAAATCGATTGGATTCAAAGTAAATGGGATTTTTCATGTTAAATACAAACAGACGTCCTCTGTCTTTGAATGTGAGTCACATGAAAGCAGTGATAACACCAGCAGCGATCTGATCTCTCTCCTCCCTAATGAACTGCACTGATTGGCTCCATACTTCATCTGTCGTCTGCTTGTGTGTCATGGTGTGACTAAGGCGATGCGACTCTGAGCTCAGCAGTGCTGCACTGACACCCTGAGGCCTCTCTGACACTTCCTGCAAGATGATGAAGTCATTCACAAGCTTTCCTTGCAACATTTTCAGCCGTTGAATTGCTGCACAAATACAGGATTTCAACTCATTTCTGTTTTAATTTTGGACAAACAGAATTAAGAAGGTGCATGAAAGCGTTGCATGCTACAAATTCACTCTGAAGAGATGAAACAAACTCATTTGAAAGCAATAAAACGGCTTTATCAACACCTAACAGAGGCTGCAGAACGTTGGCTCAGTGAGATATCATTTCAAGCTTCCTGGGGGGGAACGTGGCACCGTTCATTTAATCTCTGTTTCCCTCAAAGAGGCGGGAAACAAAGGCGGCTGAGAGAAAAGAAAACACAACTCCGATTTCATTAAGTCAGCGGGGAACCGGAAAGCAATCAATGCAGAACACGAATTTGCTATTTTCTTATCCGCTGACTGAAAGTGAAGGATAAGAGATGTTGTAATTTGGAAGCTGATTGTTATTCTGTTTGAGTGACGGCTGCTGTGGTTTTGCATACAAAGTATAAGTGTGTGAGAAATCGTGTCAGTGATGATGATTACTTTCCTGTTTCTGACTGAAAAGCCACAACTACGGTAGCCTCAACGTGCAAAATGGCAAAAGCAGAAATGAATCAAAATGGGACAGGAAGTTGATATTCATGTAATCTCAGTTATGTTTCAAAGACATCTCTTCTTCCAGGCGTGCGCTGAGTGTCACACGATGTGACAGCAGGCTGCGCAGGCCGCCGTGCTCCGCGGTGACACTCTGTCCACTCGCATCAGCAGCAGCGCTCCCCGCGGCGCCCTGTCACTGCTCTGCCTTTAACCACCTGCTCAGGGGGGATATGAAGCAGCCATGGCAACACCTGCCCACATCTGGTGCCTCCGCTGGCGCCAAGTCATTGTTTTTATGGGTCAGGAGATGATGGCTGGTCATTTTTCTGATGGCTGCCTGAGCACAGGTTTGAAGGTAGGAGAGATTTACATCCTCTAAACCTAAACATCTGTGACTATAAATCCTCTCTCTGCAGACTGAAACTGTTGTATGTTGCCTGATAAGCCTCTTGTTTATGTGTTGCAACCGCGGTGCGTGATGGTGATTAAATTTCAGCACTTATCTTCATAATCGACACAGCGGGAGTCGACATTACTCAGAAGATTAAATTAATACCAAAGCAAACTGATCTAACTGCAGACACACACAGAGCCTCAGATGAGCGATAGATAAGATAAGAAGCGTTAAATTTATGTCCTAAAACATAAAAACATGAGCGTGAAGAGCATAGTAAGATGAAAATCTCTCATTTAGACATCAGGGGGCTTTAATTTTACTTCACTTTCTTCATCTCTTCAGACTCAAGCATCCATAAACTACCTGTGCAGCAGCGTGTCTTGAATTTGAATCTGTTAGTGAGGAAACAATATCTCCCACACGGTCTTGGAAGTTAATAACAAGTAAAAAAAAAATGCTGGGAGTGTTTACAGGAGGGATTTACGTATTCATCGGAGCACACAGGAGGAGATTAGTTTTAGATGCAGCAACAAAACCCTGAGAAGTCACACTCCCCTTTCTGAAAGTTTGAACAAAGTTACAGCAGAAGTTTTCAGACAAGAACAAACTAGGTTTAATCAAATCTAAATGGCTTGAAAGCTTTTTCATTTTGTTTGAATGTAATTCACAAAAAAAAAACAACATAGAAGAAAAGGAGCGTGGCATGTTTGGACGGTAAAGTGTGTTTAATCTATGACCTTAATATTTGAAGGATGAGTGGAAATTCATAAGAAAGCATCAAAAAGATGCTGTTTTTCTGAGGTTGTCCTCTTTGTTGTGATTACTGGGAAACTAAAGGCACAAATCCAAAGCACGTCTCACACTCGCTCGCCAATCTTCCCTCTACTTCAGCTCCCGTCTGCTCCCCGAGTAAATATCACCACGACAGGAAAGCGAGCGTCCAGGGACCCAGCATTTCGGATTCTGCAATTTCACACGTTGCTCGTTTGAAAAATAAATTCACGAAATCCCATTTCCAAATCTAATTCTCTCCACAATGCTCTAACCTCCCCGGTGATGAGAGCAGATTAACTGGAACTGCAGCAGATGTGCGGCAATAGAAGTTTGAAGGTGGAGAGATTAAATTTCCTCCTGAAGTTTCATCGCAGCAAATTATGTTTGGGATGAGTTTGATGGATTCAGAGCCGCTTGAAAGTATAGCTACCTTTAAAGATGAGATTCAAAACTGTGACATTAGTTTAAAGCGGAGGTAGACTGTGATGCAGGATCCTCATATAACACGTACAAATTTTCAGAAAGAGTTCACTTTTGGAGCTGTATGTCACATAAATTGGCTATGGGGAAACCAGAGGCCAAAAAATTGACTCTGAATCTTAGATTTCAACTGATTCCTCTCTAAAGAAAACAGCAGAGAAAAATCTGTGATGTTTTGGCAAAGCTCAGATATCCTCACATTTTCAGAGAGCTCTAAAAGTCTGTGTCGAGTAGGTGGATGCTGGTTTCACCATTTTCTTTCCAGGGGGCTTTACATCTACATCTTATTCCTCCACATATAAAGTCATCATGAGGAATTCCAGATGCAAAAAGACAAGAGGTGAAAAGCCCTAAAACATGTAAATCTGTAAGATGCTTAACTCCCACACAGCACCTGCTCCGTCTGTGACTCAGCCAATCTGCTGGCTCCATTACAGCGGCTGACATCTTCTCCTCGTCTCCAAGGACTCCTAAAGGTACACACACTCATACATGTTAGCTCAGTGAGTGAGGCGAACCCACTCACCGGCTTAATCCTGATTTGTTTGTCTTCCAGAAAACACACCACTGTGGAAACTTGAGAGAGAGAAAGAGAGAGATATATGAGGCTCAGTGTTTGATAAACCACCACCTCCTCTGCCTGGAACAGAAAAAGTCAGAATTAGTGCCTGAAACAACCACACAGAAAGTAAAAAAAGAGAAATGAAAAAGCTCGAGGCCTCGGCTTCATCACGAAGTGGTGAAACCATTTTCTGACATTTAAAACGAGGAAAAAGAGAGAGAGCACGTTTGTGTTTCTGCAGCTCTGCAGCTTCATTCTCTCCTTTCGTCACACTGACTTATATATTAGCTGTGCACTTGCCCGTCTGTCTTTTCAGTGAAACCACGTGAGCAAAATAATCCCATCAATTCTGCTTCAGCATCCCATTGATGTCCACTCTGGACTTCTGTTCACTTGAGTGTTTAATGACTGCGGTGCCACAAAGGCATGAATGGTCTTTAACCGATCGCCAAAGATACATCAAACCGCCACAGGCTAAACATGTTGTCAGTCCTTCTCGTCTTCCAGAGGCTTTTTTTTTTGTCTGCACCCCTTTAAGTTTTAGGTTAAAATGTTGCTTGTTGTGCAAATACTTAGCATTAGTGATGTGCACAGAAAAAGGGGGGAAGGGGGCGGTCCTCATGGCCCTATTGTTGAAAAATGCGCCCTGAAGTGCCCTCCCTTAAAAACATAATGAAGTGCTCTTTTAGAAGTTCCTTCTTCAGAGCCAAAACATGCTAAATTGCAATCCAAAGAGTCAAATGCTTGTTTCAGCACCCTCCTTGGTGTCAAACTTGTTCTAAGGTGCGTTCATGGGAGTCAAAACACACGCTTAAGTGCCATCCTCGTTCACAAACAACACTAATCTGCTCCTGTGGCTGGTTAAAACATGATAAAATGCTCTCTCCTTTTTTTCATTTCTTTCCTCTGCCCTTCAAAACATCCGTGCATGCCACTGCTTAGCATATTTCATGTGAAACCACTTTTCCAGAGAGGACAATCAAAGCCAGTTTTTCCAAAATAACATCCTCGGAAAAACAGAATAATAAGCAAACAGAGTGAAAAATAACTTCATCGTCTCACATACAGAACATGAAATCACAAACAGTGACATCTCGGGTCCTTGGGTGACATTGTCGACAATAACCTCAGGGCAAAGTGAGCTTTGTGTACCCACATGTGCATGCGACTGTGCGTCTGTGAGCGAGGAGAGAAGGACGTTATGTTTACTCAATCTGACAAGCAAATCTACGGCGAAGAGAAGGAGAAAAAATAAAAAAAGCTCAGCCACTGGAGCAAAAGTCTGCCGCTCCAGAATTTAAAAAGATAAGTCTTCCATAAAACGCATCACAGATATGACATTTCTGGGTCTCCACCAGCGTGGAAAAATTGTCTCTGACTCGCAGGAGTGAAGTCACACAACTCGCTGTCAGATTTCTGCTCCGCTGCGATGTTGGTGAGTCGGTTGTGTTCAGGTTTAAATACGCCAAGCTGCGATGGTCGATTTTAAAAACACAAACAGGGGGATTATTATTTCTTGAGTCTGCACAGAAAAATACAGTTTGCTGTAAAAACTGAGCCTGTCACATCTCAATGAGGCAACATCTTCCTCTCTAGGCCTCACAGATGCAGCGGCCAATCAGAAACGCTAACATCACAGTTGTGAAGCAGCTTTTGGCCTTTTTAGCGGTGAAGTTCCTCGAGACGTTAGAGAAACTCTTCCTCCTGTTAAGCAGACTTTTCAGGCACGTCAGTGAGTTTTCCAGTCGCCGCTCTATTGAGACTCACTTGAAAGAAGCGTCTGACTGCGACTTTGCTGGCTAAGCCTCTGGATACACACCCACCGCCATCCTCTGGCTTTCACATCCGCGCGGTAAACGAACGCAGGCCCTCGCCTCGTGCCTGAGCCGTGCGTAGGCAGCCAGTTGAAAACACACAGGAGATAATAACTGTAGCGTCAAACCTGGAGCGAGATCAAAGCAGGCGGTTGACAAGACACACTTCACAACCCGGCAGTCAAAGGTAAGCGGGGGAGAATTTACATCTTATGCAACGTGTTGACTGTCGTGTTAACGTGCAAAACATCCGTTAGAGTTGTGAATGAAGAGCTGCTGCAGCCTGAGACTGAACCCGACACACAAAAGTATGTCGAGGAATACAAATGAACTCCCCGTTTGCTGCAGAAGCGTGGTCCTAACAGCAATTAAACACTTCTCAGTTTGTTCTCTCCAAACGGTGACTAATTGTGTTTTCATCAGAAGCAAAAGAAGAGCCAAGCGCACCTGCAGCATTTTTTAATTAGTCATTTTTCTGAGGCGTTATTAAAGAGACTAATCTACGGAGAGACGGGAGAGTCTCTTGATGTTAGCGCCTCACTCCCACGTGGGTTCAAACCGAAAATGTGAGGACAATAAAGTGATAGATGACAGCACGCCAGATCTTTTTTTCTTCACTTGGCGCACGTCACATCATCAGTCTTTTGAGTTTTTGTTCGACTGTTTGGAGTTTACCCTTGAAAAGTAGAGGAAAGTTGGATACCTGAAGCTTCTCTTTTCAAAACAGATCTTCCTTAAAAGACTGTTTTCTTTAAGTTTCATCACTTTACTCTTTAAAGGAAGTTTCGACAACGTAGTGACACTTTTCTGGCTTATATTAAAAATCTTTATTAAAGGGGAAGTCAGCTATCAGGATGTTTAGAGAGGCCGTCCCTCCTCTCTTCCTCTGCTTTTAACTCAGCTGGTTTCAGTCCCAGTTGAGAGGAAGCAAAGACGAGGGGAGAGAAAGAGAAGAGAGGGAAAAGGAGGGGAGGGGGTACTTCCTGTGAAAACCTCCAAGCATTTAAGGAACGAAGAGGAGACGAGCTCCTTCAAAGTCCCATTACAGCGAAGGTCAGAGTGTGAAGACACACATCCCTCCTTGTGACAAACATGTTCGTCCTGAGAGCACGAGTTTCTCCCCGGGGACGAGGAGCTAATGAGAAAAGGCAAGGTCACGCCGACTCAACTAGCATCAATGCTAACAGCTCATTATCATGCAGGGGAGCAATTATCTCCTGCATGAGATGAATTGTATGTTTTGCTTCTCCGGTGAACAAATATTGATGATCCGCTCCAGCAGAAGATAAAATGAGTCAGGGCAGGATGTGGTCAGAGTGCTGTCATCTGAAACAGGAGCTTGGCAGGAAGAAGGAGCTGCATCGATTACTTTGCGTGGAGGGGAGTTACACACCAGGGTGTCTTTAGTAGCATCCTACAACACGAACAAGGTGTTTTTTAAGGTGGTGTAATTATGTATTATATGAAATAAAAGTGAAAGCTATGAGAAAAAAAAGTTTTTTTGACTTCATATGGGCAAGAAACGCAGTCACCAGTTTTTCATCTTTATAGATTTCTGTCGAGTTGTTCCTGATATGAAATACAAAATCAAAACTAATCAAACGTCCCCTCTGCGATTAATTCAACGCTTTGAAGAACACGTCACGCTTGTCATTCATGACACTTGGGCCAATTTCAGGCTGGACACACAGATCAATGCTCATTTTTTCTTTTTCAACCAACCCACAAGGTCATGTTTCAGCGCCTTCGTATGTACTGAACGCTTTTACATGAATCGATTCAAAGCCAACATGCATGACTGCTGGGTTACGCGCTCTCTTTTGATCAATTATTAATAACATCGAGGTGCCAGAGACAGAGAGAGAGAGAGTCCTGAGAGGTTTGGTTCACACACATCATGATGCTTTTACGAGAAAACATGATCTCTGAGGAAAAAGTGTCAGAACAAACTTTTTCCAAACAAAAAACAGTCAAAACAAAAAGAAACCTTCAGGAGTTTGGCGTTGAATAAATTCTCTTAAGGTTTGATTCTGAGTCATAAGAAGCCAAAAATCTACTTATAAGGTTTGGTTTATGTTTGTCATCCACTCAATGACCCAGAAATGAAGGTAAACACTCACACACACACTCATCCCTGGAGGCAGCGCTTTAAGTGTCCAACATTAAAGCAGCACGAGGCAATCTCACACACTGACAGCCGCAAATGGAAGCAGGAGATAAGTGCAGCAAATATAATGAGAAATCCAACAATGTGACTTCAGGTTGCTGGTATTAACTGTACCGAAGTGACAGAAAGAGGGTCCGGCTTCCTGGGCGCGGAAACGTTTCACCTCCTGCAGGCTTCATTCAACATTCATCAAAGCCTTTTTCAAACATTCCCACTCCTGTTTGGACAATCCTCCACTGCCAGGAGAAACCATATGAATATCTGCAGCTTCATTACCCTGAAATCATGTAATATTAAGTCTGCAGCCTTGTATTCAAGAGCCAAATTTCTTGTATGTGGCCTGAGGGAGTGGAGGATTATTCTGCAGCTGGAGGGACTGAACTTAGAAACGTTTCCCCAACATTCCCAGCACATGATCTGTCAGGTGTTTTTACGATACCTGATTGGAAAATGTAGGAAGTCTTAAACCAGCTCCGGGCTTGTTTCTTAATTTTCCAGATGGCTGAGGAAAATCCCCACGAGTTTCCTTACAAATGTGCAGAATGACAGCGCCGTACAGTGTTCCCCTTGTTAAATCGAGGTTCACTTTTTTGGGCCCACACCTCGCAGGGACTTTGAGTCATCCACATCCTCGCCGAGGTTTAATTGCTTTTGGCTGTCGAGCACCTTTGGGGGAAAACTGGCAGCTGTTCAGGATTCCTTCGTTAGGAGGTACTCAGACACTCTTCAATGCAACGAAACGGCTTTTAATACACTCATCATGCACGAGAAAGCAGACTTTTAGACTGTAAACACCAACTACAACATGTTTTATGCTACAAGTGTCTCTGTAATAACATACACTGCAAAAACTGAAATCTAAGCAAGTGTTAATGTCTTATTTTTAGTCAGATTTGCCTTTTCAGTCTTGATATGAGCCACATCCAACTGACAAATCCAGAAAAATGTCCAATTTCAAGATATCTAAAGACGTAACGAAGACGTAAGAATCTGCATTTCCTTTTTACAAGCACTTCAGACATCATTTTTGTCTTTAAATAACTTGAAAGAAGATGTTTTTCTGGACTGGTCTGGTACATGTGGCACATATTAAGTCTAATAAGACATTTTTTTACTGAAAATAAGACACAAGCACTGGCTTAGATTTAAGATTTTTGCTCTGAAGATCAACTACACGAACCAAAACAAGTGTTTATGCAGTCACCGTCAGCACCACGAAAAACCGTCCTTTATGAACTGAAAATTCTTTCCTAATGAAAGAAATAAAAGCTGTTTTGTGCTGATCTTAAAAGAGGAACCTTGATTTTTCTATCTGCAAACACACAAAGAAAGAGCTGCTATCTGAAAACAAACTTTCCTCCACGCTCTGACGTTCTCCCCTCACTGAACCGCCTGCTGAACTCCAGCAGCACACATGCCAATGTTTCTAATAAGGTTTCTAATAATAGAGTTCCTTCTTCCATCTGTGATCCATCCTCAATCTTTGGCTTTGCTCAGAGATGACTGATAGCTGCAGACTCAGTAGCCTGCACACAGCTGATAAGCTCAGTCTGTGCAGCCCCGTGGACTCACCTCTAATCTCCTCACAGTTTGATTCCACAGTTGTGCACAAGTGTGTGTTTGTGTGTGTCAGTTTTGGACCTCTAACCTTGACGATTTTGTGTTTTTTTCCAGGATGAACTGATGTTATCAAAGTGGCTTAAAGTGGAGTAAAGATGGAGCGACTGTGTGTGTGCACTTTGACCTGTCACGCTGTTTCAGAGGAAATCTTTGGTGGTTTTAACTTAAGCCGAACGATAAAGGACTTGATCGTCTCGTAAATGTTCTGTAGCACTCTTTAAAGTGTTGTCAAGAAGTGACAGCTAGAGATGGCTCCAACATACGTGTATAAAAGCATATAGCTTTCAGAGTGAGGATAAATGATACCTGTCTGGGACGACGAATGCTAATGGAGCTTTTAATGCACCCAGGAGGCCGAACCTCAGCGTGAGCAGAAATCAGGACAGTTATGAGATGAATACCAGCAGGAAATAATGACAGAACGTCTGCAGATACGCCTGCAGCTCTGGGAGGATGTAGCTACGTGTTAACATGCTGCTATTCAATGCAATATCAATTTAATCTTAAAAACAGATGTTTTGTTTCTGCTTTGTGCAGAAGAATACGACATCTCTTCAATGGGGAGAGGATTGAGGAGAGATGAGGGGAATCCTAAAAGACATCTTCAAATATTCCTCAGTTTGATTCAACTTTCTGTGCTCCTAAAGGTCCCTGAAATTATGTTAAAAATGCAAGACAGGGGAAATTCTGGTTTGCAAAAAGCTAAGCTTGCAAAAAAAAAAATGTGTTGCCATGGCTGTAAATTTAAATCAGAGACTGACACCCCATTGGTCCACCTGTGACCTTGTCAGGAGGTTGATTACCTTTGTAAACAGTTATGCTAATGATGCTGCTCCATCAGCACATGACAGATCCCACAGGACCCCCCCCCCCCCACTGAGCAACCTCATGCACCTTTACTTGAACTCAAACCCAATTTTTTTTTCAGAGAACCACCAAGTAACTCCAAATCCCTTCAGCGTGTCAACTCCTCACTGTCTGCTCTCCCTCATACAAAAACAATTAAAGAGGCTCTCTGCTGAGCTAATGCATCTGAGTGCATTATGGTCCATTAACAAACAGCCGCAGCAGGGATGTAATTGTGATTTAATAGCCTGAGACAGAAGAAGCACTGACTTTGAATAAGAGGATCATTTAGTGTGAAGCGTCTTTGCAGAAATAGAAAGTGGAGCTGACGTTTAGCTTTACCTCGCCGTTATTTATACACCTGATTGTTCTTGGATCCCACAAAGCGCAGCTCTCTCAGGTTTTATTTCTGTTCAGTATGCGCCGCAGATTTGGGCTGTTCGCCTGCTTGAATGGAGCGTTTGGGGACAGAAAAGAAAACTTGTCACAGCTTGCATTAACTCTGACGAGAAAGGATCTGAAGGCCTTCACGGCTCATCGGGAGAAAACAAAGTCCAAGAATGAGATTCTCAAATAAATTGAGTTACAGCTCAGCAAAATAAACGCATAGCGGGGTTTCAGCGGCGCCCCGGGAGCGGCTGACAACTGATAAGCGTCTTTGGCTCTGTGCTGAATAAGTAGGACAGTAGGGGGTTTGGGTGGGGGGTGTTTGTGGGTGGCAGGCGTGCCAGGGACCCATCCGGATGATTCATGCTAATCAGGGCAGGTGGGTGTCATGGGTGCTTCTTTGTTACTGGTGAAGTAAACACTCTCAGCAGGAGGGGGGAGTCACCCTCTCTCCCTCTTTGAAACACACACACAAAGTGAGTCTTATTATCGTTTGGCTGCAAACAAACATGCTCACAAAGGCGCTAAATGGAGACAATTAAACCTGCAGGTTAAAACAAAGAGAGGAGAAGTTCAGTGGGAGAAAATAATCCTTAATAAGGAATTAGATGAGCTACATAACTCCAGAGTTTAACCAGACGAGAAGGACCCTCCCCACAACATGTTCAGACATGTGTTGAGTCAGCCAACATTTGGCCCCCAACCAAAAAGGCCAAACCGGGGAGCAGATGGCAAGGAGAGGAGGGATGCAGGAGGTCAGTGGTCTGGATGAAGCCCACAGTGAGGATCAGGCATATGGCAGAGCCGCGCAGAGAGGAGCAGAGAAAGATGAATCTAGTTCACAGGAATATGAAAAATCTGCTGCACAGAGAGTCAAGGATTTCAACACAGCTTAACGTCAGTAATTTATGCCAGATTCCACCGAAAGTCTGGCGTGGACTCGCTTCCTGGCAGAGCGTAAAACTCCACTCATGAACTTTTCCTGGTTATCTGGAAGCCTGTGTGCGATTCATCACAGAAATTTCCCAACAAAATGCCCGAGGATATATTCCCCAAAGGAGGGCAGCAGCGAGCCAACAGGAGAAAGTTGGACGCTGTCTGTTTCTATAGGCTACATGTGCCACATTTTCCCATGTTGCACCACTTCATTCACAAAGCCCAAAGCTGTCTGCTTGCACCCACGTTTCTCTCTTCATCCTCTTTTCTCAAGACCTTCATCACAAGCTTTTTCTGCAATAGAAAAAAAAAAGCGCCCATTGTTTTGCTTTCAGGCCGTCTCTATTTTACAGCTGTGCATGACTGATTGTCTAAGGCAGGAGGATCAGGGCCAGACAATGCACCACTAGCTTAGACCTATTGATCCACGCTCCCGGTCTGTGTCCGTCCCAGCTGGTCCTGGGGAGGAAAAAACAAGTGGGGGTAGCAGTGGGTCTCACACTTTGGGAAGCCTGTAGGTGAGAGAATTCAGCCTTGGCTTCACTAGATTCTTCTCAAAAAGCAATATGTGTGTGATAGATGATGATTCCTCCTCTATTGAGTTTCTGCTCCCACCATAGCAGGTCATCGAAGCAATTTCTTCTTAATTAGGACACAAAAAAGCTGCTCTGCCCACAAGGACTCTCATGAATAGTGTCTCTCTCTCGCTCTCTTTTCTACGACACTTATTCAGTTTTACTCAGGGGAGTTAGAAAATGATCATTGGCCTTATATTAAAAATATTTATCAACTGCAGAAAACAAACCTTGCACAGATTTGAAAATGGTTCGCACTTATTGGCGTGAAATCAAGAGAAATTTCCCATGAAAACCTGCCATAGCAGACAGTTTTTCACCTGTCAGATTAACAAACTGGAGGGAGGGTGTAAACAAAAGAATGTGACAACGAGATTCTTCTATTCTCGCCTCTTCCTACAGTTTCTGTCTTATGGGATTGAGCCGCCAAAGGCTACAATGGAGCTCAACCTTTTCACATGTGCCAGGTGGGAGGGGCTTCTTGTCATATTTGTCTCCTAAATGCCACCGCAAATACATCGCCCAAGTGTGTGTGTGTGTGTGAGTGTGAGTCATGTTTGTGTCAGTCAGTGGGTGTGACAGAGAGAGCTCTTTCTGCTCCATGAGCTCAGACAACCAGGAAATCAGACTGATGCAGCCACTGCCACCTCAAAAATCTGGAGAATTTTTGAGACAATGATGCTAGAATATCCATGAGAGCTGAAAGAAAAAGGTTCATCCTCTGGGAACCATGAGTGGAGGTGTGAGCACTGCTTTCTTGGAGCCAAAACATGCACTTAATAACCCTTTTGGGAGCTAAAATATGCGTTAAAATGCCCTCCTGGTTTGCAAACCACACTAATCTGCTCCTTTGTCTGGTTGAAATACGATAAACTCGCCTTTTGGGAGTCAAAACATATGCTCGAAGCTTTCAACTATCAAACCACTTTCCACAATCTCTGTGTGTCTCTCCAGCTGCGAGTCACATGAACCCTACTTTGGGAGAACAGCGGAAATCACCCACAGTCCATCAGCAATCAGCGCATGAGGTCACTCACCTCCTGTACTTATACAACATGGCGAGGTAAAATGAGGCGTTGTGGGACGTCTGCAGAACAAGACTGTAGATTTACCCAACTGATTTTCTAAAAGGGAGTGTTTTCGTGCTTTGGCGAGGATTCCTGACTTATTACAGAATCTGGGTCAAGCTAATACCATTACAGCCTCTAAATGAAGGTTAAATGGCCTCAGAGATGTTTTTTTGTGAGGGTCAGAGTCGCTCTATAACAGCTAACCTCATGAATCAGCGCTAAAATGTTTCAAGGTGTGTACACATGAGAGAACAGATGTGTTAACTGTGCTGTAGTTAAGTGTTGTAATTTATTCCTGCGGTTTCTCCCTGCCTCACCCGACTTGCTGACTTATCTGTCACATTTCCCTGAAATCCATTTCAACATGCAACAGGAGTTTGCCTCAACAGCCACAGCACGAATAATCGAGAAAACAGCGAAATCTCAACGTGGGGTACTCTCCTAAAACTTGACATGTCAGAGAGACGACATTCAGCTTTTTGAGGCTGTAATCTGGGTGGAGTAAGTGTTAGATGATCTTACACAAGAGACCACTCCCAGACTCCATAAGAAGCCCTCACCGCTTCAGTTAACGCAAATATGAGATACAGCTGTTGCTTAACATCTCCAAACCCTTTCCAGGAAACAATCTGATAAAAGTTGAAGCCTAGTTTCACGTCTCTCATCTCTAACATGAATTTTCCTCCTGACAGCTCTGTTTTCCTGCCCCTGACAGCCTCATACATCTCTGACCTCATGCATGTGATGAAGTCATCGTGTGATATATGCGCTTGCTGTGTGAGGAAAAGCATTTCGCGTGCTGGGCGGCCCCCGGGGAATCCACCCCACCACAGCCTGTGTGACACTGTCGGACAGCACGATGTGACGCACAGAGAGCTTTTTGTTCCCTCAAGATGATACAGTCACTACTTTCCAGAGAAGTCAGGGCAGTCAAGGACTCCAGTCCAACATGTTTTTCTGAAAGGAAACACTGTTTAGAGTGTCATTTACCGTGATTTATCTTCACTTCTGCACCTCAAAGTCTTTCTGAAGAGTCATGCTTTTCTGCAGGAAAGCAAAAAGAAAATTGCAGGTTTTCAAAACACCTGCAGGACCAAGCACCAGAGTCGGGTGTGAGTCCACCTGACAAATCAAGCTTACTCATCTTTAACCATGACTCACCCAGAAAGAACAAGGCCGAGCAGATGAGTTAAGCCTCTATTTACAAGGCTCCTGCTTCCCTCTCGCCCAAAGTTTCCCAATCAAAACACCTTCCTGTCCATTCTCCACGTAACTAGGTCATTTAAAAAGATCTCATAATCCACTTAATCCTCTGTAAAATGACGACTGTTTGTGGTTTTTTTGCTCCAGACATGACTGAAAAGCTTTTGTGAGACAGAGTAAACAAAACCCAACATGCAAGTTCAGTAGCTCGGCTTTGTGTGACTTACAAACGAGGGTACGGACGAGGTTTGTGAAGCTCCACCTGTGAAATCAGGACAATAGATCACAGGTGAGTGAGGGCAAGGGAAATTTTCTTCAATCCTTTGACTTTAACACACATGAGCCTGGAATTAACGTGTTTACCCCACAGGAGCTGAAGTCCACATCGATTAAACCTGCTCCGACCTACATCTGACTCCTGTGTTTACCCAAGAACTTTGGTTTAACTTTAAAGAGACTGTGAAGGGTTTGAGTGGTCATGGAAAAGTTATCTATTTATGTGAGTGGCTGCACAAAGATCACAGTACATTCGTCTGATGAAGTTAGGTTACAGTATTTTAGTCTCACAAACCAAAAAGAAAAAACACATCATCAGTTCCATTTGCATTTATTCTAAAGGGAAAATATATAATTCAATAAATATTGCGGCAACAACATTGGCAAACAACATTTGAAGGTGACATCAACATTCAAGAAAAACATGGTCATGTACACGGGGGAGACGACGCATGAAGAAATGAAGATAACAGACGGCGCTGACATTTGGAGAAGCTAACCGGGCGTTTTGAAAGTAATATTAAAAGTGCATCGATACCTAAAACCAGATTCTGAATGCTCTCGAATAGGCAACTGAGGACAAATCTCAAATCCTGTTTTTCCTTCCACTCTCTCCCTAAAGTGCAGTGAAAAGATGCGTCACGGCTCAAAGTGTCTCAGCCTGTTAGGATTCTCATTTTACACCATTACTGAGTTTTATGCTTTATTATTTCCATTTTCTTTTCAAATCTGTGTCACAAATCGAAAATGGAAAGCTTAATTGCATTTGTTTATTGCAAGAAGCTGCTGTTGAGAGTCCCAAGGCTGAAACTCTGGGATGAAATGGAGGAGCCTGTAAAGCTGTCAGCGTGGAGAGCTGTTAGGATAATGTGCCTTTCGAGAGTCATTATGGATCCATAAGTGTTGAGATGAAATATAAGGGCGCGGGATGGAGACGTGCAGTTAGCGTTGGTGGCAGAATGAAATAATAAAATGCAGATACACAGCAGTGACTTCACATTATACCGACAACATATCAGAGACAGGGAAGAAGAATCAGGTGCAGGATTAACAGGTTTCTAATCTCCGCACACGGATTAACAGTTACAGGAGCAGAGGCCAGAGTGAATCACGCCAAAACTACAGTGAGAAGTTTTTCTTTCAGCCCTCTAAGTCTTTGATCCAGCACGTCGAAAAAACCTCCAGGCAGCGAATCCCTGGTCACCACCTTTGGCTCCCATTCAAAAGAGCATCCACGTATGACATCACCCCCTTCGCTCATTTCCCGGAAAACTCCATCGCATCCGTTTGTCCTCCCAAAGGAAGCACGTCACTTCCTCTTCCTCACCTCGCTGACAGACAGCTTCCTGGGATGCTACGATGCATTGAGTGTTCATTGGTGTGGAGTATTCCAGAAACATGTACATGTATGATTTGAAGCTTATAAATGCTCTTTCCCAGCAATCAGGGGTCTTTAGCATGCAGGAGAGCGCCGTGCTCCACAGCTTCCTGCTCTCTCCTCATCTTCACTTTAATCCCCTTCAGTTTGATCAGTCACATGACTGAGCAACTTTTGGCTTTGTCCTTCCGGAGGTCCGACGCCACTGCCGCCAAGTCGGGCCGGCCGGGCATGTGTGAAATCCGTTTGTTCCCGCGGGTGGTCTTGCCGCGCTTCACGTTCTTGTTGTTTTTGTTGATGCACGCCAGCGTGGCCACGTGGAAAATGTCTCTGACGCTGTTCTCCGACTGCTGCGCCGAGCACTCGATGTAGGGCGCCGAGATCTGCTTGGCCATGCTGGAACCCTGGGGAGGGAGGTCAGATATGGTCAGTGCCGGATGAAGTGGATTAAAGCAATTCTTCAGCGCCCACGTCAGTAAAGAGCAGGATTTCCGATGCTAAGTGTTGGTAAATCATGCTTAAAAGTGAGTACAACGAGGAATTAATCACGATTAGTGGCTAATCTTTGAAGAACATACCTGGTCGTAGGAGACGGGCGTTTGCCTGTGGTTGGAAAGCTCCACTAACGTGCTCAGGTCAGTGCGCAGATCTGACTTACATCCAACCAGCAGCATCTTTGTGTTGGGACAGAACTCTTGGATCTCTCCTTTCCACTGTGGAGAGAGGAAACATTCACATGTAAACACATGCACATCCACCTGAGGAAAGATCCCTGAGCACTATCGTCATCGTCTGCCCTTTGAGTGCAAAGGTTACAGCTGCCACTTCCTGCTGCCCCTCACGCTTTGAACCCTGGAAAGGAACTACAAATAATCCCTGTGTTTCCGCCCCAACACAATAAAAGCTCTGTGATCAATGGGCTTTCTCCTGGGGATTTAATCCCCAACGCCAATGTGCCCCAAGGCTGGCTGATTCAGGGGGATCAAGTTCATCGAAATCCAGAGAGGAAGTTGTTCTGCACAGTGTGTTTATCGCTCAGACTGACGCTAATTCCAATTAAGACGCTCAATCTATTCATCAAATCTATTGAGACAGTCAAATAAAACATTCAAGCGGATGAATAAACAACATAAAACTTGGTTTAAAATAAAAGCTTTGTTGAACTTGATCTCATTTTAGGCATCAAAGGGTTGACTTTAACATTTATAGAGTAATTTAGAGGAGATATCAGAATATTAAGATGTATATTAAGTATCGTGATATAGCCAAAGAAATGTTGAGGCATTGGTTTTAGGCCATATCATGCAACAATGTTAAGGTCAAGGGGCCTCACCCTGTGTTATGATCATGACTGTGCTTTTCTAACCACAGCACACACCAGCAGTTAAAAACAATGGTTTTACAGAAGCAGTCTCCCAGTCAGATGACCGTTTCGCTTTACGATCACTCCAACATGTGGAAGTCAGCCACTCCAGCCACAGTCATCCCACTCAAACCACGAAGGAACTGGTGGCTACTTGGGTTTAAAGGTCTGGAGCGGCTCACTTCCTTCCACCAACCGCTCTGAGGGTTTTAACCCAGCGACCCTTCAGTCACACTTCAGCTCTGTAATACACATCACAAGATCTGACGTGACCGAGGTTACAAAGAGGTATCGACTGGAGACTTTTCATCCACAGGCTGATTAAACAAAAGCAAGAATTTGGATTTGGAGGAGTGGACTAAGCTTATCAAAAGATGAAGAGAGGAGAGAGGAGAGAGGAACAAACCTTTTTGAGAACACTGTCGAGAGTTTCAGGGCGGCTGATGTCGAAACAGATGAGGACGGCGTCGGAGTCTGGGTAAGAAAGGGGCCTCACATTGTCATAGTATGGCGAGCCTGCAATGAGAGAAACATGAGCTGAAACAGAGTTTGGGAGTAAGTAATAAAGAGGAAATGCCTGAGATGAAATGAGAGTCTGCAGAAAACCACAAGCATGTTTTCTTGGACATCACTTTAAACTCCAAAGCACTTCTGACAGTTATTCTCATACGGCCTGATTGCAGCACAGCCGTAAACCATGGCAACCAGGCGAGAGAAACAAATAATGCAGAATCAGTAGAAAAAATGTGCTGACTAGTTTGCATGTTGAAGAAACCCTCGTTGGAGAAACTTCACAGGGAGGGAAATGACTCCCCTTCACTAAATTGAAGCCATGTGTGAGGGAGACGCCCATCTGAAGCAGACTGAAGCATCTCCGGAGAGGAAAGGGGGAGGGAAAGAAGAATGGGGGGGGTGTCATGTCAAGGTGAGTCAAGATCACGTTACAAGCGCTGACCACACACAAGCGGCTGGCCAAATATGTGGAGAATTTTGTTTTTGGTAACTGAAGGTTCCCTTGGGAGGTCCTTTTCCAAACACACTGCTGTGGAGAAAAGCCAGGAATTCAAATGTCACACACACACTCGCACACACACACACTAAAGGGTCTAGTTTACCTAATCCAAACAGTCTGTATTGGAGACGACACTCTTTAAACAATCCTCTCTTCCCCCCGAGCGCTGTGCTTGCACAACAAAGCGTGACACCAGCTGATGTGTGCACAATAAATGTTGAAACCTGAACCGTATCCGTGTCCGTGTTTCACATTTTCCCAGCGTTTAAGCCAGGATTTAGAGGAGGAAGGTCAAATGTGCTGATTTGGACTTATGTACAGGTCAGTGTACCAAGCAACAGGAAAAATAAGGAATAATCTGAATACTGTACACACGCTGAGTGCTTTAGAGACGGATTAACAGGTTTAGTGACTCAAAGTTGTGACTGTTCTTCGTCTGGTTTCTCCACTTCACCCCGACAAAGTGCAGCTACACTAGATTTCAATGGTTTTGTCTCCAGATCGAATCACTTTGAGAATAAGACTCTGAGTCTGTTGACATTTTACAAAGAATTGATCTTTTCTACCACTATTGGATGTGAAGGACGCACATGTGAGCTGCAGCCTGTGAGGTCTTGTTTTCTAAGTGTCTCTTGAGTGTGAGCTCATATCCTCATGAATTTACCTGGAGATTAAAGTATTTTTAGCTGCACACCCTCTGCAGAGCATCTCAAGCTGTGCTGCACAAAATGATGAGCTGGATGTTTTTTTGCAGAGGATCAAAATGTGCATGTGAGTGTGTCTGCAAATGGTTTCCAGGAGACTTTTAATCGGAGACGTTGCCCCTCTCGTCTCAGTCGAGTCGTAACTGCGTTAAGGTCGAGGCTGCTTCGAGGTCATTTTCCACTCAGGCAGAGAGATAAGAGGAAAACCCACAGTGAACACACAAACACACACATGAAAAGACCTGGTGACTGTCATCTAATTAGCTCCTGTCATTGTTCCCCCGCAGGATCTCTAAATCGGGAAGGAAGACACACACCCTGTCCACCCTCTTTGTCCTTTAAACACACACTGACACACACAATCTCCGGCCTTCTCTTAAACACATCCTCCCCTGTGTCGCGCTCCCAGAAAATGAATTCTCCTCCGAAACAATGTGAAACTTCCACATGGGGAAAAGAAAATGATTTTCCATGAGTAAGAAGAAACTCTTCGAGATTTTAAAAAACGCTCTCCCTTCCTGGTTTGCTCTCAGGGCTGCGGCACTTAAAGCTATAAATAAACATGAACACATACAGCTCTGTTCATGTAACGTGACGCCTTCCTCAAACGTCCAGATGTTCCATTACTGCTTGGAAAAATAGAGGAAATTTCCTGGTTAGCCCCATCTGGCATACCAAAGTAAGTACTCCATGATGTTCGAGATATCTGAACTGACATGAAAATTTACTTCACCCCTCACACACACACACACACACACACACACACACACACAGACTCAGAGTCCTGAGGTTAGCCAGCTGCGCCCATCAGTCTGGAGGTACAGCAACAGGTCTGCAGGCCTGCTGATTTACTGCATTGCTAACATAGCTGAGGGGAGTGCAGACTGTTTGTGTGTCTGTGTGTGCGCCTGTGTATATGTGTGTGTGTGGAGAGAGGCATTAAGCCCTCGGGGACACCTGTGGAAACAACAAACAGTGACAGGCACGTCCAGCCATCCCACACCATCCAGCTCAGATATATAACCTCTCCTCAGGCAGACACATCCAGCACAAACACAGACAGCAAAGGGCAATTTACTCTGAAGTCACCTTAAACATTATCTACGGCTGTTGCCGTGGTTACCGAGATGTCTGTTGCTGCAAACACTTCCAGGCTGTCAGGTTAAATAGAAGCAGTGAAGCTAATGTGATATGACAAAACAATTCACAGAGTCTACACTTTATAAACACTTCACTACAAACTAGATTTGTTTGAATTTGTAGTGCGAAGTAAAATTATCTTCTCATCCTTTGAAACACTTTGTAGACTCTCATATTTGCTTCTCTGTGTTTATACTTCAACCCTGTGCTTCATTTCTGCCCACATTGCAGAAACTATCCTTCCAGACTCTTGGTAGTTGGATTTCCTCTGTTGCATGGCAGAGATGTGCATAGATATTTTGCAGGGCAAGTGCAAAAGAAGAAAAAGGAACAAAGTGCAAGTTTTGGCTCCCAAGAAGACACTTCAGCACAAATCTGGCCCCAAGGAGAGCACAGAAGAAAGCATTTAACTCTTCGGTGGACACTTTTGCATGTTTTGGCACGCATGAGGATATTTTAGAGCAAGTTAGGCTCCCAAGATGGCACTTAATCATGTATTTTGGCTCCAAAGAAAGCACTTTAGCCCAAGTTTGATTCCAAGGAGGGTATTTGTTGTGCCCATTTTTCAACATTTAACAGTGCACACCACTGTTGCGTGGCATGAAGCCTCATTTTCATCAAGCTGAATGCATGACATTAAAAGTCAGTCAGCTGAAACAGTTTCAAAGTTTGCAGGTGAAAGAGAGGACACACAATGTTCCAGACACGGTTACTGTCAGGTGCAGAGAGAGTCCTCCCATGACTTTGGCGGACAGGAAGTCCATTAATCTCTCACAGGATTCCAGTTTACACGCTGTATCAACAACGTCCACTCCAGGCTGCCTCACATGTCGGGCGAAATTCCAGCGTGATTCAATTTCTCCCCTCCACCACCTCCACCTCTTGGAAACGAGGTGAGGCTTTCGTGAAGCGCACCGCTTCTCTTTCACTCCGTCAAGGATCTGGGGCCTGCTGGGCACAATGAGGGTCTTTGTGGAGGAGGAAGTAGAAACCTTTAGTCTGAGGAATGCCAGACATGCGGCTCCAATTCGCTGAGCCCAGAAATGTGATCCAACGCAACAATGGCTGCCGAGCGAGGGAGAGAGGGGGCACGGTGGTGTGTGACCATGAAAAGTCCCACACTTTGGTAACATGGGAAACAGAAGGATACTCTTTAAAACTCCACAAAACTGCTTCATCCAACTTTCTCTCCTGTTTCTCAAAGTGGGTCAACTTTTAATTTGCCAGTAAACAAAAAACAACCAGAAATCTTTCCATAAAGTTCCCAAGGATACAAATCATCAGATGAGATCTCTGGGGTCTGGTGTTTTGGGGTGAAAATAAAACTTATATTGCTTGAAGCTTTTGAGAAACGCAAAAGAAAGTAGTGAAATCCCAAAGCATATGAGGAATACGTTTTCGATTCAGCAGCCTCAGAGATGTGAACATTAACTGGATGAGATTATCAAACCTACAAAGTCACTGAGGCTCACTTTTAGCTGCTTTTAACCCAGAAAATGAGAGGAGGCTTCAGGCACACAGGTGCTGAGCCACGGGGGATGTCGTGTTTACCCTCCTGTCTTCCTCACAAACACCTCTGCAGCTCTTTTCCACAGACAGACAGGCAGACAGACAGAACGTAAACCACTTCCTCTGCTGGAGAAAAGAAGGATGCATCAAAGGCTGCACCGCGGCCCCGACAGGCCCCACCCTGAGTCCCAGGAAGCAGACTAGCAGGGCGGGTGGGGGACAAATGGAAAGCAATAGAAGAGGCGGGTATTTACCTTAATGACCTGAATTACACCCATCACCCACTCATAACAGAGTCCTCATTAAGCCAATCATCGCTCCAGAACAAAGACCACCACGGTGTGTGTCCGTGTGTTTGTCTCTAACTCCTGGGCTTTGTCAGAGTGCATGCTGGGGTCACACACACACACAAACACACACAAACACACACACCCCAGGAGATAAGAAATCGATTGGATCGGCTCTGGCCGGTGGGTGTCTCTACAAAGGGACCAGTCAAGCCTAAAGCTGTATCAATCAGTCAACGGGGGTGTGCATGCCTGTGTGTGTGTGTGTTGTGTTAAGTGGGGGGTGAGGATTTAAAGGGAGGTAGGGGAGAGAAGGGGAGGGGGGAGGGTCTGGCTGCACCTCAGACCCACTGATCTAATAGGAGCGCCCCCCCCCTTCAGTTTTATGAAGCAGAGACAAAAAGAAATATGGCTCCAGGCGGGCGGCCAACACAGCGCAATAAAACAAAATTCTCACTCTGGCTGGCTTTCATTTCTTCGCCTTCAAAACACTCACACACACGCACACACACACACTCACACACACTGTAGGGGTGGAAGAATTTGAAATGTGAGCTCCCTGTTTGCTTGCTTGGAGTGTTGCTCTGCCTGGGAACGAGGATTATCCGTTGAGTGCAAAATGTTTCTACACATTTGTGCAGAAACTGTTGTGAAAATCTGAATCAGGATTAGACACTTTTCCTTCTTTCTTTCTTTCGAGGAAGCCGAATTGTTTTCCAAGTTTCTCAAACATTTCTCAGGAATTCCAGAGCGCGAGACCCCCGCAACAGCTGGCCACACACACACTCACACACACCCCACATGCTCACACACACTCACCATACGCCCCACTCACGCCTGACTGCTGTGCTATTCAGCGCTCGGGCATTGATGGATGGGAAAGTTGGGTTTGTTTACGGGACACAGCAGCTGGTTTAGGCCCCAAGCACACACAGTCCAACTTTAAAATCATTAGTACACATGTTGCACAACAAACTTCCCCTTCAAAAACCCAAAAGGGAAGAATTCAAAGTGTGTTCGCCAGATGTGGAGCTTGTTTTCTTCTCTTCCCTTTTTTGGCTTTTCAAGCTGGAAAGAATCCATTAACCTAGAACTACAATACTTAACACATGTGTCGCCAAACGATGGGTGATTTCCTGGAAAAACGTGAGCAAGGATTAACGCTTTATCGATTAAAATGGGTCAGGGTTCATTTTAATCATCACAATGGCAGCTCTGGGCCTCCCTACATCCTGTGATAGAGATTTTTGGAGACTCATGACTGGAACACGAGGTGAAATTTGACCATCTCTTATCAGTGAGGACAGCAAGTCCACAGGGGTCACATGAGTGAGTGACCTGCGTGTGCAAACATGCATTGACATTTCATCAGATGATATTTGCGGAGGAAAAAGGGGCGTATTTACCTGAGGTGTCCCACAAACTGAGCTCAATCCTCTGTGTGTCGATTTCAAAGCTGGCTGTGTAGTTCTCAAACACTGTGGGCACATAGCTCTGCAGGAGATGTGGAGAAAACACACATTATATGGGATCAAGTGTTTGAAAGTTGAGAGGAAATGATTTAAATTGTGTTAAATAGAAGCAAAACTGCACATTTAATAAAGGAAGTCATTGCATTAAAATACAGGAATTATTCATGGATGATAGAGCATGCATCTGACACATACATCTCCAATAATTGGATTTAATGACATTATATGAGTGCCGCAGGGTCTGTAGGGCTGCAGGTCTCACCTCAGGGAAGCAGTCCTTGGCAAACACGTGAAGCAGAGCAGTCTTCCCACACTGGCTGTCTCCCACCACCACTATCTTGCACTTCACACTCTGACTGGGATCCATGCCGGATTTCAGAGATAATTTCTGACACGAGCGTCTGTCCTTCATTGATTTCCGTCGGGATAAAGAGTGGGAAAAATACAGTCCAGTCCTGTCAGTGTGGGATCCGTGGGGATGAGAATAGACAGATGCGGTAGAAAGTGCGTCCCTGCAGCCTGCAGCCTGACACGCTCCCCTCTGAGTCTCCGCCTGCTCTGAGCCGGTCTGTGCCATTCCCCTCTATTTATAACCGAGCAGGGGCCAATGGCAGCAGGCTGCGTGAGGCTTGTCCCTCCCACGAGCCCCCGCACACCTCCATAACAGCGCCCCCATTAGGAAATAAGCCACTACAACTGCTGATTATATAGATTCAAAGAAAAGGCATGGGCTAAGTCAATTTTTAGAGTGG
This sequence comes from Thalassoma bifasciatum, assembly GCA_008086565.1. NCBI lineage: Eukaryota > Metazoa > Chordata > Actinopteri > Labriformes > Labridae > Thalassoma > Thalassoma bifasciatum. Next base: position 171,069 of record RPOG01000979.1, on the reverse strand, counting down.
GGAAGTGAAATGTTTTTATTAAAACTTGGCCAAAAAAAGGAAAAATTGAAAGTTATACTAATGAGAAAAAACCTAATAATAATACTGATAGTCATTTTTATGAGATGAAGTCAGAACGGAAAAAAGTCATTTGCATAACTGCAACTCATTCTTTCATGACTTCATCTCTTTATCTTTTTTCTATTTTTGTCTCACTGTCTTCTTTACCAATTTTTTGACTCTTTATTTTGATTATTTCCCCTTTCCTTGTTTTATTAACCTGGCAGGATTGAACTTCGGTACAATTCATATATTTTGCCCAGCAAATGTCAGGGAAAAAATTGACTCATGCACTTATAAAATGCTTTTCTCCCCCCTTGCTGCGAAATATACGAGCTGTTTCAAGGCTGACATGAGGTGAAATTTGATCTACAGCGAAGCACTTTATTTTTTGTTTTGCACATTTTTCAATCAGTTTTAAAGGAGAATGAGCCTCCAGGCGCGTTGAGCGGAGGACTGTGAGCAGGTATTGATTGAGCCGGTTGTTTTCTGTCTGCAGAACTAATAAACCCGGTGAACTCAGCATCAGATCCTCCTGCTGCTGCTTAAACCCAGAGAGCATCTTTCTACTGAGGATTCCCTCATTATCCCTGAATAACACACATACTAACTGTGACACACACTGCCAGGAAAAACACATTATCTTTCATCCAGCTCCATATGAGCAGACACATTGAAATGGATAAAATGAAAACCAAATTTCCCCGTGGGCCCGAGAATGCACCACAGACACATTTTTCTATCTCGTTCAGAGTGTGAGGCACCCTTCTGTTTCCGAGGCCTCATCTCCCAGCCTTCAGGCTACTCTCCCAACACGGCGTCACTGCTAATTTTGAGCAAAAATGGGAAAACAGCAGTGTTCTGCACCGGCTCTCTGAGTTATTGGACTCTCAGTGTTGCTGGCGGCGGTTTTTACAGTGAGACAGCTCCACCCTGCAGGCTGTGTGATGGGAGTCCCGTCTGTTGTGTGGGAGCTCTGCCTCCAGGACACAACACTGCCAGGAGGAAAGGGACGGGGGGATTTTGCACACTTTACTGTAGCTCTGCTATTTCTTCTCTGTACCATTTGACCTCATTCAAAATCCTGTCTGAAGATTATGGAGATTTACCTGCATGGGCTGCACAAACATTCACTCTATCATCGTTTCCCACTCCTGATTTCATGCTACTCTCTCATTCTTATCTGTTCCCACTCTACGTCTACTCAAATCCAGCCTGCAGAGATCACAAGGGCAGAAGCAAAAGAGACAAACCACATTAACTGAGGTGTTTACACACGTTGCCCCTATGCCCTTCTCCTGTTTTCATTCAGGCTGACTGCCTTTGTGTGCTGTGCTGTAGCCTGCAGTGTTGCCACTCTCACTTCTGTGCAGCCACATTTGGGCTAAAGTGAAACCGTGCAGCTTGACGTCATGCGGAAACAGCTTAAAGCAAAAAACAGCCAGATTTATATTAAAGTTGGGATCCATCTGTGGTGCATTTTGAGCACTTCTGATGAGCATATCGTGAAGCTGACAAGAAACTGGGTCCGTGTGTTAACAGAAGTGGAAGACAAGTGTGAGCCTAAATACTGTACGAGGCTCCCAGAATAGAAATGAGGGTACCACCTGTTTCTGGTCACATGGCACCATCAACATCCTGTAAATTTCCATCAGGGCATGTGAGCATTAACAACTCCTCATTTTGGCTCATTTTCCAACCTCCTTTTAACCTTATGAATTTGTCAAAGTATAAACAGTGACGCCTTTGTCAAACATCAGCGTGTCATATCACATCAGAAAGCTCAGATTTTTCACGTCAACAACCTTACCCTTCACACAAAACCAGCTGTAGCCATTTATCCTGATGTGGACTTTACCCACATATAAAAACATGACATTTTCTGAAACTAGAGATTTTGATCTTTAAAATGAGGTGTCACTTATGAGTTTTGACATTGTGGTTCTTAAGTTATAAGCTTAATATATATATAGAGACCAGAATTAAGTGGGAATGTAAAGGGCTGGGCATTTTTCTTCACTAGTCCCAAAACATGTAGCTGAGCATCAGCTGTGTTTGTGAGATGATCTTGAGGTATCCTTGACTAAAACGTCAATAAGCTCAAATGGTGGATCTGTCCTTTGGGATCCCCTCAACCACGTATGGAGCTCACTGCCTGTCACATCCAATGAGGAATAAACACAGAGATGTCCTTGCTAAGAGAGGTATTTGGTGAAAACATGCTGTGTAAAAGGCCAAGTAACCTCTCAATCAGACTTCATATTGCACAAAAACAGACTAAAAGTACTGGATGACTTTCCCATAATGCTTTATTACACAACTAGGTCAGCACACATGTACCTTGCAGGATTTTTGAACATGTTGAATGTGTTGGCACGCTCACTTTTGGAAGAAAAACCAAACAAGGGCTCCTGACTTTAATGAAAACCATCTTTATGAGTATAAATAATGTGAATTAATCTCACTGGAAATACCTCAGAGGAGCAACGCTGTACTTTCCAGTCATGTACTCCCATCTGTGCATGTTTTGTTAGGCAAGCATCCCTCGCTATCTGAAAGCGCCAGCACAGTTAGGTCTGGGTTACGCACCAGTGAACATCACAGTGGTGGAGGAGAGAGAGTATTACTGCAACAATTTCCCGAAATGTTGTAGTAATTGAGTATTTATGATTAAAAAACCTGTTTCTCATTTTGAATCAGATTGTGTTTGAGAATGAGTAACAGAACGGAGGATTTCACTCTTACTGCCTGTTTTTAGCCAATGGGCCTGCAGTGCTAGAGGTGTGTGACGAGTCTAGGTCACTGGGTCGCTCTTCCTCTGCACTGACAGCATGCTACCCCAGAGTTATCTCTGTCGACGCGCATTCAATCAGCGGAGCGCTGACATTTACTGTTGGGGCGAACGCAGCACACATTTGCTGGCTGCAGTTTGAGAGGGGTTTTCCTCGACGGTTAGTCACCGTGACTGGGAAATTAAGGGCAGCTTCAGAGCAGCTCAGGGAGAAAAAGCGAGGGTACATCTCGTTTTGTTCTTCACTGACGATAAATGCGAGCTTAGGGATGTTTCCTTGCTACCTTAGCTTAAGATCCAACGACTTTGTGAGAGACTGCGTGATGAGATGATAAATATGTTTAGCATTCTTCACCCAAAATAAATGAGGGTGATATCTCTGCTGTGTTTTGCTATCCATTAGGTGAAGACGTGGTTATATAAATGTAAAGGAATGTGGATTGGGACATAGATAACAAGTCTGAATTCACCTGGGAAGACGTCCAAACCTCCTTTTAACATTTCAAACTGAGGAATTAACCTCTCTCCCTATTTCCAGAAACCTTCAGTCTCTTCAAGGGAACTCAGAGAGCACGTCAAAATTATCACCAAACCTTTTTTTCCGTCTGTCAGTGATGTCAGGAGTCTCTAATCCACATTGTCGGTAATTGGTCAGTGTTTCCAAACTCCTCCTGGGAGGTTACGGTTTTACCAAACACTGCATGAGTCACCTGCTATCACTTGGCACGACAACAGTCTGTTTGTTTCAAAGGTTATGAGGCTGACACTGTTGGTCAAATATCTGCACAGTGACACAAAAAGAGACTCCAAATTTCAGAGATTTCTGGCTCATGAGAGAGCGGTAACCGACTGGAACCTCCTAATGAATCCTAATAAGCTTCGGTCCCTGGTCCTCCCCCTGTGGCGCACTAACACATGACATTTCCCTCTGATGAACCATTAGCTTAATATCCTCTACTGTAGGGCGGCGAGGGCACTGCACACACACACACACACAGGAAGCAGAGTACAGTAAGTCTGTCAGTCATTAGCTCTGTTCAGGCATGGATACACACACACTGATGTAATGAAGCACAGTGAATGTGTGTTTCATGAATCATCCTGAGCTTGACCCGATTCTTCAGGGAAGTTTTGTGAGTGTGTGTGTGTGTGTGTGTGTGTGTGTGTGTTCATGTTTGAAAGCTAATGGTGCGTGAAATGATGTCTTCATTTGCATCTCGCTAAGACAAAGCACATGATAGAACAATAATCATATCTGTCAGTTTTATGGAGGAGGAATCGGATATCTAAGTCTGATCATTAAATGAGGGAATTATTTTGCTGTACCTAGACATTAAACACAGACATGACTCTGAAGTGGAAGGCACCGTATGGTCTCAAGATCAACTTAAACTTCCATAATTTTCAGACTATTGGGTGAACCAAGTCACAGATGTTGATAAACCTGAATACTTTAACTTCTCATGAGAGCGTAAAAACTTCTGGCGTCATAGTCCAGCAATTACGATACAAGCAAAAATAGAATAAAACTTAAATAATTTGTCATATCTTCACACTTCCATTAAATTTTGTTTGTAATCTTCTCAGTAAGATTCACCACAGATCTACACCAGTGCCTGCTGTCACGACCCCCCAACCCTCGGAAACGTGCGGCTGCTTCTACACGAGGATGTGGTTTCTACTTTTACAACGACCGTGCTCAGACCCACCACAGTCACCCCCGATGAGTCAAATCACATCACACAGCGCTCCACATCTGACGCTGTTAGATTGATGTGTGAGGTGGAGATGAGGGTGACAGTCGGGAGGAGCGGCCCCCAGCTCTTTGTCACTGTAATGGCGAATGAGGAGATCCGTATGTGTTGAGATGAGACGGGCTTGATTTGCCCTCAGATCTTAAACTCTCAAACGGCTGGAGACAGACTGTCAGTGTCAGTCTGATTGAGAGCTGTGAAGTATTAATTACCATTGACGGAAGAATTATCATGTCTCTTTATTGCTTTGAGGTGAGAAATGAAGCTGAGGATGTGGGCTACACCCTTAAAAATCTGCCAGATCTTCTCTGCTAATGCCAAACAGCTTATGCTCTCAGTCATTTTACCGAACTCCGACTCTTAAAACAAGGCCTCTCCTCTTAGAAACGTCTTCTCCTGAACAAAAATAGAGAACATCCAGGCCATCCCTCTGCCCCATATCTGCGCTAAATCAACAACAGACCTACATGAACGACGTGCCAGACATGGCTGCTGGGAGACTGGAGAGCCTCTGCAGGCCGGTAACGTGTTTAAGTACACTTCGTCTTGTTAACTATGCAGCGTCAGACTTTAAATATGTAGATGTTGACTCTCGCTCCATGGTAATGTCATTCAAGCACGTCAGAGGTGAGGGAGAACAGGTGTGAACGGTGGAATAACAGGTTTGCATTGGTTTAAAGGGTATACCTTCAAAATAAAAGCAAATTGTGCCACACAGTCAGATAAGAGCTCGGTCGTCTCTTTGGTGATGCTCATGCTGTCTTTGGAGCTCTTCCACCGCCCAGCCTGCCACCCCCCCTCATGACTACTGGCATGCCTCAGCGGCGCTGCGGCCTGGAAATCAGCACCAGACATGGCGAAGGATGCAGGAGAGCTACGCCAAAGTGTACGCCATCCAAAGTGTTGGAGGAGGGGTGGATGGGTGGATTGTTCCAGCAGCTGTGAGTGATGAATATAAGGGAATCCTGCACACAGAGACTGAATCAAACCCCATGTTAACCCTCTTATAGCTCGGTCTCTCAGGAGGGAAGTACTTTAAGCTAGCGCTGTGTTTTGGGGGTTACTTTGAGCTACTGTGGTGGAGTTCTTCATACCAACTCTTCTTTGATCTACTGAAGTGGCCTGAGGTCTGGGCCCCCTACTGAGCAGCGTGGAGGCTAAGTGTGTTGGAGGTGTCGTTAAATCGAGGTTACACAGGAAAACACTGGAGCGCAGCCTTGTAGTGAATTGTAATTGTTTTAATAAGATTATGTGTCAGGAGAGATTTATATGAGGGACTGTTTGGGCCATAAATCTTACACACTGAGACTGAATCGAGTGTGAAAACGTGAAAGAAAAATGAGTGTAAGACGAAATAAAATCCATGCATGTGTGTGAGACAGATACGTGTAACATGTGCAGTTTAATTTTTTAACCTCATTTCAAGCGCCTGATTGCCTGCCAGCTTTAATGAAAACATTCTGCACCTGCTCGGCGGCTGCCAGCAGCATTCAGTCTATAAGGGACGTTTTAATCAATTCCCAGCATGCTTTAGGGGAATTTTAAATTAGCAAAGTTTTGTTTGGTGGTCCAGTACGGAAGCCCTTAAAGGCCATGATTTTAAACAATATCTTTGCTCTGTTTTCTCTCGATATCAAGGTAACAAGACTGTATTGACACAGTCAAATTGTTGAAAATTATGACCTCTGAGGGCTTCCGTATCCAGAGATTCAGATTGTATCATTCCTCCTGATTTCACTTTCCTTAAGAGACTTGGTGGGCTGGGGGGGGCGTGTCCAAAGAGGGGAAATGCAGCTTGTCTCTCCCTGTTTTGGGTCTGTCTCCACTTATATAACTCCCATAAAAGCAATAATGTTGTGCAGATGCAGACGTTTTACCCGTGAGCTAACAATATAGAGGGCGCAGTATGTCGAGAATGCCTTTGATCAGGACTTTATGAAGGGGACGGCCGCTTTGATGATTCTGCTGACATTTCCAGGAGATTTTAAAGACTGGAGTCGGGATAATCAAATCAGTGTGCTTTCGCTCTATTCGAGGTTACATACATGCTCTAAGAGTTAAATAGTGAGGAGATGAGGAGACACTGTGCCTAAGTGCTTTTTATACTAATGAAAAGATGTCGCAGACAGACAAGACGTCCTTCAGGAGACATCTTCTGCACATATTTGAGAAGTGGTGGAGAAAGTGTAACTTCAGTGTCAAGTTTTATGAACAAATGCTAACCAAACTCGACCCACTGACCTGGTTTGATTGCTCAAATTAACCACCGTGCTGGCTCACATACAGTCTACTTCCTTGTCTGATTCTGGATAAATCTGCGTCCTTTGTCTGAGCATTAACATTTGGCATGAAGACAGAGCTATTCATCTTCACCAGGCGACTGATTTGAGACGCAGACAGCATACAAATGCATCCATCACACACACACATACACACACACACACACACCTGCATGTGCAAACACACCCGTGCCGCCACATCCTGTTGGCTCAGTAGGCCACTGATGTATTCACAACCTTTTCTCACACGCTGTCGCCTCTCTCTGCTCCATCTGTCCTTTCTCCTTTTACCATTTTGTCCAGACAAACCGAAGAAACACGGGGTGAGAAGAGCGAACCCGTGGAATGAATTACACAGGGATTCATTTGTGTAATCTGCTCCTGGTGTGATTATGTAAATCTGTCCATTGTCGAGGGAACAGGATTACTGGAGTTAGCTGCGATAGGTACTGAAATGGCAAAGGTGTCGATATCATCGCCGTCATTGAACCCAGCTCAAAATTACATGAGCTTTCACTGTCATGGTCAGTGCAGGCGGTGTAATGGACACATCCATACACATTTGGAATAAGACAGAGTGCCTCAAATAATCCAGAGAGCCACAAATCATACCATGACATGCAATGTCACCTGAGAAATGTGTGTCTCTCTCCGGCCTCTGGTCTTTTGTCAGCTAATGGAGCTGAGAGAATGAGGGCTGAAATTGAGACGCTCTCCCACAAGGCATAGCGACCAATCATAGTTTTTTTTTCTGGGGCCAACTGCAGACGACAAGCGCCCAAACTGGATTTAATATTTATTTCAACTTCTACTCCCAGCTTCCTTTCTGTCTTTTAATATCCAGAACTTCTGGATTCACGTGGGGCCACATGTGGCAGCCGTGTGTTCAGCGCCGTGGCCTGTGGTGTCGAGGTTTAACAAGCAATCACATTTCTTCTTTACACCCTGCTGAGTATGAGCTTTTTAAAATGATCAGAGGAGAAGCTGATAATTACACTGACACTTCCTGAAACGGCTTGTAAGACTTGTTGTGCAGATGCTGAGCTGTAATGTGAGAATAGAGAGCGTGATATACAGAGGGACAGGTCAGGAAGTTAAAACTGAACTGAAAGTGTTTGTCATATTGTATAACATTAGAGCAATTAAGCAACCCCTCCCAAAGCTTACACAAACATTTTCCTGCTCTGTTGCCCCTCATTTCTCCCTAAAAGCTCTTCCTCAACATCCAGACAGAGCAGCAGGAGGCTACAGCTCACATCCCTTCCTACGTTCCCCCTCCCAGGCAGGGTGATGATCTGTAAAGAGAATCATTAAGACGCAATTTGTGACTTTGAAGCGCGCACACACACTCCGCCTGGGGAGAACAATTCATCACCAGCTACCCCATCCTTCACCGAGTTAAAGAAACGCTGCTGCATCCACCTACTGGATGACCTCTGACTGCTCCGAACATGACCACGAAAACTCACGGCGTGCAGGGATATTGTGATGCTCCAACAATGTAAGCACTTCCTCTCAGTCTGATTTTGTAAGGATGTTTCTGGCCTACTGCAGAGCTTGACCTCCATCCTGAAAGTCATGCGTGCTTAATATATTCAAAAGCACAATAACCTAATTATACTGTCTGCATAATGAGGAGGGAGAATAAAAGAGGATGAAATGAAGACCAGTATCAGGACAGTTCCTGCTTGTTGACCCCTTTCTGTTTCACTTTTCCCCCACCCCGCGTTGTATCAGGAGAGGCCCAGCCCGTCTTTAATGAAGGGCGTCTCTCCTAATTTCTCTCTCCTCCTGCATGTTTTCATTGTATTCGAGAGCTTCCTCTAACGACGCCCGACTCTGCAGCTCAGCAACCTCTTCCACTATGTTCCTATGGTAACAACCCAGAGTGTGTTTGTGTGTGTGTGTGTGCATGCGTGTGTCTGGGAGATGAGTGATTGTCTATGTTTGTGTGTCCATTATGGAAGTGTGGCTTATTTTTACATAATGAATCAATTATCAGGCCTGTGCGGCGAGCTCATTTGAATAATAGCAGACGCAAAAAACAAAAGGGAAAAAACTCTGATTTTACTGAACGTTTTCACACATTGCATGCAAAGATCAGTGCTTCCAGTCTGTATGTGTGTGTGTGTGTGTGTGTGTGTGTGTGTGTGTGTGTGTATGTGGAGGGGAGAGGGTGTATAATGGGACATCCAACTGACATCATTTGCCTGCCAATCTACACCCTGCCTGCCAAACCCAGCCTCCATAATAGCATCCTGAGCAGCAGCACTATTTTTAAAGAGGCAACCATGAAGGAGAAAGTGCCACACTGCCCCCTAGTGTTAAACACTGGTCTTACAATTGATTGGCTCTCAAAAAACTGAAATCTAAGCATGTGCTTATGTATTATTTTTGTAAAAAGTATCTCTGTAAGTTAACATGAGCCACACCTATCTTTCCAGTCCAGACAAATCTCTTGTTTTAAATTATCTAAGACAAAAAACGATGTCTGAATTGCTGGCAATGGTTAAAAAAATGGGGAACATTTTAAGTCTAAAAAGACGGGGGGTTTTCTACAAACCAGACAAACACTCGCTTTTACAATAAAATATTGAATTTTATTTCATGAAGGACATAAAGTGTAACTGAAAACAAAACTGCATCATTTCAGAGCACTTGCAACAAAATCACTTTGTGAAGTTAATATGCAAAACAACAGCACCACCATGTGGCTGATACAAGTCATTACACCACACCAATCGATGTTCCTCAAATTGCATTCTCATCTCTGTTCTTTCAGTTTGGTAATTCCACGCATAATGTTTCTATAAAATAGGTGACTGGACATAGAAGGACCGATGATTTTAACACAAGAACCTTCAACTATGCATAAAATGTCATCATACAAAAACTTTCCATCATTACAGATTTTCATCACCTCCTTTTTCTCAAGGCCCTCCTCCTTGCTTAAGTCAATCTCATGAACCCTCAAAGTCATCATCCAAGACTCCACCAAAAGCTGGAGGCTTTCCAAAGCCTGCTGGAGCCCCGAGGTCGCCTTAGAGGTTTGAGTCAAGATGACGCTGACAAGGTCAGATCCTTGGACTTTCTCGAAAGATGCTTTCAGGCCACTCAGGCAGTCGTCCAGTTCTTTTTTTGCAAATTTTTCAATGTAGAGATATGCGTTCAAGTCGACCCAGGTGCACGTTTCTCTGAGATTCTTTTCTGCATCCTTGCTTGAGTTTGAAACATCCTTTTGTCTGGTTTGGTAAAGCTTGGAAGAAGTTGCTGAGCTGCTTTGTGTCTCTTTTTTGCTCTCCTTTTTTGGTCTTATATTGTCTTTTTGTTGCTTTCCATTTTCTGACACTTTCGTTGTATTTTTCTCCTCCTTGAACCTTTGTTTGTCTCTAAATTCAGTCTGCATTTCCCCCCTGGCTTGAGAACTCTCTTCTTCTCCTTCATCTCTGTCTGTGTTGCTAAATCTACCCTCTGCAAACCCTCTCTCCTGAACTTTCAGCCTCGGGGGAGCATTCACAGTTTTAGCATTTAAGAGCCAGCTTTGGACTCCTGTTGCCTCACCTGTGGTCTGCAGCCCCGTTGATAAGCCGTTCACCAGCTCTGGCTTAGCTCTTGAACGGCTGCAGCTTACAGTGTCGACAAACTCAGGATGAGATATTACTCTGGGATTAAGAGGAGTTTCTTGAGAAGTTTGGGCTGAGTCGGTGGGTTTAAGTCGAGCGGCTCTGCGGATGAGGTCACATCTCAGGGCTTGGACGGCAGTAAAAGGACCCTGGATTGTGGCTTTTCTCTGCTGGGGCAAAGGCCGGAAACGCAGAGATCTGTGAGCTGATTGTAAACTCTGAATGAGGGAGGTTTGATCGCTGCCGAATACAGAGAGATCAACCAAAGCTGTGGAGACGTACACAAACACCTGCAGCACAAAAACACAGAAATAATTCATATCTGTCACCAATCAATCAACTTATGATGCCTCACAACAATTACAAAACTATCATCTTAGTATTTACACTTACATCCATTCTGAAGGGAAACACAGTGAGAACATAGTCTGCAGGAAACTCCTCGTCACTCATGATCTGCTCCTCCTTTTGCAGCACCCTCTCTGCGTCTGCAAAAAGCACCGCATAGTTCAGTATTCCCTCACATGTCAACATTATAATGATGCTTGTTATTTTCCTGTCACTGAAAGTGCACACAGAACGACCTCGGCGGACAAATGAATCCATTCATCAGCTCGGCACACTTACATCCAGTGAATAAATGTTTGATTTATACCGCACCTCTTTACATTATCCTCTTTGAACCTAATCCCACAGGAACCAATTACAGCACAAAGGAGTGTGTTAAACAACGCCTGCAGGATGGAGCACAGTTAATGTGTTTTTATGTCTGATCGGGTGTGTGCATCTCATATTTCCATTACATTTAAGTCATACTGAATAAGCACTCAGTTCTCCAAGAACAGATTCACTGCTATATTTAAAAAACACCCATGAGGCTCCTTTAAAAACATTTAAATCTTTTTGATGGATTTCCAGAAGGACTATTCAGACCATCTGGGTGGGAAATACTCCATCTGTTGCAGAATTAAAGCTCTTGAATATTCTTTTTTTCTCAATTCATAACTTTGGTTGTGGATATATGCTCTTCTTGCAGAATAATTTTCGTGTAATGTTATGTTGAGTTGTTATGAATATATAGGGTGGCCAAGCATTGAGGCATTGAGTGCATACATCATCAGTTTTTCCTTTTATGTACATGTATTCTTTTTTTTTTTTTTTTTTTTACCATTGGTGACTTTGTAGTTATAGCTACTTCTTAGAAAACGATCAGCAAGTAAGAAAAAGATGCAATACTTGTGTCTATTAACTAATTCTAGACAACAACAAACCAAACTAACAAAATTTTAATTATTTGAAGACCAATTTTTAATTTTTTTATACCAATATTTGACACACTATTGACGATATTCTACGTGATATGAACATATTTCAACTATTTCAATTTTTAAACATTAATCCCGCCCCTTACAAAGCCTACAACCAATCACAGTTTAGAATTTTTGGGTCGACATCCACTGTAGCCAATCATTTTCAAATCTGCTCTAATGTTTATGCTTTGAATCAGGAAGTACTTTTTCTTATTAAAAAATGAGCTATTTGAAGAACAAAACTTGTGTAGAATATTAAAATATCTGTTTACAAAGACTTTCAGGATTATTTTATACATAAATGTTTAGTTTCAGAGCCTGAGAGGAAGTTAGTCTCACAGTTTGTCATGTTGATAATAAACAGCTATTAGCAGTTTTATAAACCCATTAACTCACGTGGAAACTACTTCAAGTGTCAAAAACAAACATGTATACATTATAGTGCTTTATATTGACAGTACTTCTACTTTTCTTACCTTTACGGCTGTCAAAGGTGACAAAAGCGACCCCGTCCATGTTTGTGGGGTATTGAACCACTTCCACGTCTCCTCCATTGCTTCTGTAGCGTCTCTGAAAATGAATAATGAGTTTGTCTGACATCCTGTCGACGGGTAACACATCAGGGACCCCGGACACGACCACCGTCCTGTTCATATCCACCGTGTCGGATTGCATAGCGATTAAAAATGCAAATACACTGAAAAAGATGCAGAATCTCTATTCTCAAGCGTGTTTTTTCCCTCATGCAACATGCGACCGCCACAACTGCACGATAGATACTTGGTTTTGTTTACAGTTTCACTTTCCGTTTGCATGGAGACGAAACAGGCATGGGAAAGAGATGTAGTGCAGTAACATGTTTCATCCACTGGGGATCGCTGTTTCCCCGCATTTGAATCACAGAGAAGGTTCTCAAACTGAGGGTCGTGGCCCCTTAAAAGGTCGTGAAGCAATGATGGGCGGTCACATCTTTTAAACCAAACCGTTTTTTCATCTACATTTTTCATTCATTATTGTTCATTTATAAGAAAAACAGAGACATGTTTCCCTCCTTTCTGCTTCTGTCAATGTATGGTGTAAACGTTTATTGAAATAAAAAGAATATTGAAACTCAGTGTGAAAAAAGAAACCACGCATTTGCATTTTCTTGTGCATATAAACATTTTAATTAAATATAAAAGAAAGTGGCCTGGCAGAGTGCAACAAACAGGTACGACGGGGTAAATAAAAGAAAATCCAGGCCCTGTATGATTCCAATCACATCTCCACCTCCTTCATCACGTCAGTGCAAATCCAACATTCACTGTGTAGAAAAGTGACGTTAAATAATTCAGGTAGTATATCTATTATTCAGTGTTTATTATTGTATGGGCTCACATTGTACAAGTGCAGATGAGAGTGATTGCTGAGACCAAGATGAATGAGAAACTCACTCGTGTGTACCTAACGGGAAATAAATGCTAATCATTTTCACGAGTCGGTGACTGAGATCACGTTAGGACACACTTGATGGAAGAATGGATGGGAGATGAATAAAACAGAGCAGCTGCTTTGATATGAATGAGCCTCAGATTTTTTTAAGAGTGGGCACCAGAAATATGTAATGTTTAAAGTGATGTCACATTCATACACCTGCTATTAAAAAAGAGCCACAGTGAGTCACTTAAAGCTGGCAAATGAATCCCTAATTCAGTTTAAATAGCAAACTTAGAAAACAAACAGGCCTAGAGTTGCAGCCGTGGACGCGTTTCACAAACAAAACCAAACCTGGACTCATTTTTCACCCTGCACAGACCTGTTAGCCAGGAAAATGATAAAATTAACTAAAACTAAATAAAAGTAAACATTCGTTCTTCAAATATTGGATACGTTGTTTCGTTTTGGACAGAGTCTGGGACTTGAACCGAGACTGAGGCAGCAGAGGCAGGTGGTTGAATGTGCGTTCATGTGGCGCTCCGTCCGTAGAAGCGCCGAGGTCTTAGCAGCTATGAGCCGGCCTTGTTGGAGTCACACAGCTCCTCTTTGTGTCTAGTTCGGAGTTTAACGTTAGCCTGCAGGTTGTTGTTGTTGTTGTATCTGGGGGGAAGAATGGCAAAGATGGAGTATGATGGGGCCAGGTGTCCGCTGGGAGCGTCTCTGGTTGTGCCGCACAGCCCGGGCTGATGGTCCGACAGCCGCTGGATCAATTCGCCCCCTTTGCACAGCTCTGCCAGGAAGGGGTGGGAGTCTGTACAGCCAATCCCCTGTGGAGGATGTGTCACTTCCAGGCTTTGGCTGCTTACTGCAGACACACACAGACAGCTCTGTGAGCAAGCGGGTAAATAAAACAACAGTGAGAAAATCAGACCTGCGCCATCGGGAGGCTTCAATAAAACGCTACTGTCAGCTTTTACGCTTCACTCGAAGGGGCGGTTGAACCATTCACGCAAAATTAGAAAATTTCTTTCTGTATCTTTCTTACAGAAGCTAAATTGTCAGTCCAGAAAGGTGCTTTCTTCCTCCCTGAAAGTGTGACACTTTTAGAAGCAGGGATGTATTCTTGAGCTTTTCCCTGACACTTCATGCACAACAGATCCAGCAGCACACCCGTCCTTGTTGATTGTGCTGGAAGGATTGTTGACATGGGCGCCTGAATAATGCAGGAAAAAAGAAAACCCACCTCGGCAAGTGCAAAAAAAAAAAAAAAAAAGTACCACCACACTGGAAATAATCAGCACATTTCTTTCGGCACAATACCGCCGGGGCTGCAGGTTGCACTGCCAGGTGTGAATTCTGCCCTGTCTGTGATTTATTCTGCTTACCATCACAAACAGGCGCTTTTCTGCTCAGCTACGGAAGCACATTTTGACACAATATAAAAAAAACTGTTAATCTGCTAAATAGGCTACACAGCAGCTGAGTTTATCAGGAGGAATCTGAGTCTGTGATTGACATCTAAAGCTTGTTGTTTCACCCAGGATGTGAAAAACTGCCAGCCTGGGTTTCTACTCCAGAATCTCATTTTGTAATATTCACAGCGGGTCACACTTTGGTCAGGGCTGCGTGGAAACTAAAACTGAGTGCTGGTAACTCAAGGTTCACTTAACTCAAGCCTCCCTCTGGACTTCCTATTACCTGCTTGACCTACACTGAGATCTGAAGACAGAGGTTTTCTACCGGCCTTCCTCCCATGACCGCTACGCCAAACCCCCAGAGGACCCTGAGGACACAGAGGAGAGGGGTTGTTTTTGGATGGAGGAGCAGACCTGAACGTTTGAATGAATAATAAACCAAAGAACACTCTAATATTTATGTTCCAAAACATTTTCTCTCATCCGTGATTTATTTCTGCAGTGTCTGACCTGATGTTTCGCCACCATGTGTGCGGCGTGGATCAGCGGAGGTCTGATGGAGGGTTTGTACTGCAGAGGTTGGCCCAAGAGGGAGAAGTGTGCTTCACCTGAGCATCAAAAAAACATCGAGTTTACAAATCAGTGAAAGCAAAAATGTAACACATCAAATCATTCATTTTAAAGTCGATGAAGCTAAATCTGCTAGCTGACTATGAATGACTCTTGTGCGCTTACAAAACATCCTCCTACAACTTCCTACTTGATAATCTGTGTAGCAATGAGATTGAGAAGAGAAACAGCTAATTAGAAATTTCCTGATCCAATTACAGAGGTAATAGTGACATAACATTACGCTGCGTGAGCTCAGGTGAGGATAAGTTGAGTAAAAGTAAAACATTAAGTAATCTAGTTTGATAAACAGTGAGCGTCTCTGACCTTGTCCACTGTGGCAGAAAGCTGTAGGGAGCTGCGGGTGGTGGTGCTGGTGCGGGTGGTGGGCCATGACAGGGATGGACGAGATGCCTGATGGGAGGCCCTTGACGCTGGGCGGCTGGCCTGGCGAGGGAGTGAGAGCCGGAGACGAGGGCAAGCTGCTCTACACACAACACAACCGTAGGTGTGGCGGGGGGGCGGGTGGGGGGGTTTACGGAGAAGGGGGTGGAGGAACACAAGCACTTCATTCAAAAAAACGCAACTGTGGCTGTTTCTCCTTTGTTTTTTTCTTTTTGGTGAAGTCATTCTGCTCTTCAAGTTGTGGCTTTAATGTACCATTTCATCCACATTAGTCCCCCTAATGTACCATTACACCCTAATGCTGAGGACTATTTTCCCCCTCATTTTCACTTCACGCCAGCGTCGACTTCATTTGCCGAGCCTATTTGCTACGACATTTTCACCTGCCTGGAGCGCCGGTGAGGCTGGGTTTGGCTCGAGGGGACAATTCTCACGTCACTGTCAGACTCAGACAAGCAAACATAATTGGCTCTCAAATTGCTTTCTTGTGACTATCCTAACTTTCTGACATGAGCGCTGTTCTGTGATACAGCAAACATTACCTGCTGATGTATAATTAAATATGAAGTTTGGGAAGTGTTGTGTCAAGACAAACCTCTGGGCCATTGAGCTTATTAAATATTCTCCTCCACCATAAGTCGCCTTTAATGAGGTCTTTTAAAGGTTACAATCTCCTCACAGAACTTTGTTGTGTTGGAGGAGCTCTTTGAGGAGTCTTGTTTTGATTGGCTGGTGCAGTGTTTGTACCTGGGTGTTGTCTGGAGGTGGAAGCTCAGCGGGCCTGCGGCTGCGCGGGTGCTCAGGGCCCTGGTGTTTGTGGCTGGGCTGTTTTCGCTGGCAGGGGGAGGGGGCCCGGGGCTGCTGGCAGGGGGGCCCTGTCATTTGCAGCATCACCATGCCACTGCCGGGGGCCGGGGGCAACAACCCTGCAAAGCCAAAACAAACAAAAAAACAAACCAAGGCTGAAACATTTCATACTTGTCCTCATTTAATCTTTATTTCACTTTTTATTTATGCACAGGTCTCGATGTGATGTCACCCAAAAACTCTTCACGACCACGATGCTCTCATACCATTCACCACTGAGCAATTAGGTCCTAAGTGCCTTAATTATAAGGGCACATCCGTAGTGGCAATCACAGTCCATTCCCATTTGTGGCTAAATCCTCTGCAATGATCCCGGAGATCCAATTATCTTATTAGTTTGTGACGCATGAACGTGACTGATGTGACTTTACGAAAAGAAAACAAACAATCACACGCTGACCGGTGGATGACCTTTCACAAAAACACATCCAATTAAATCCTGTTTACACAGAACTCACATCTCACATTGAGATTTTCTGCATCCTGTTGATTTATGATTTATTACCAAACAACAGTAGCAAGGACGATACATATTCAGGTGTAATCTGCAGATTATTTTGGCCCCGGCCTCAGACAATTAAAAATGTTTGCTAGTGACGCTGTAGGTAAGGCCGAGGCGAGACCTTCATCTGACCTCATTACTGATGTGCTGGAAATGATGGCTCCCTCCGTTGTGCTCCCGTAATAATCAGACATGAATAATAAAGGTCATTAGTGAGGAGACTGCCCCACCTGGGCTCCTGGATGGAGATTGTGAGAGTCCTCGAAAGGCCAGTGCAAAAAAAAAGTGATACATGAAAAGAAGAGTAATTATGGAGATTTTATGCTTTCAAACTTGCGAGAAAAAATGAATCCGGTGTTTTTCTTTCTTGGCTTCACCTCTGGATCTACTACAGGTGGACTCATACATATTCAATTACAGCAGGTTTCTCTTTCCAGGACCATTTATTGGCTGAAATGCAAAATTATGAGCTTCAACATCTTTATTTGTTCTGATTGGCAACATTGTGACTGAAGTGCTGTCGTCAGTGTTTTGCAGCGGTGGACACACTCTCTCTGTTTAATCTCTGTGCAGCTCTGCAGGAAAACGTGGATGCGCAAATCACTTTCACTTATCCCAACTCCAGGGAGCCGTCATCACCACGCCTCACTCTTTTTCATTTTGAAAATCCGCAGTGTAAATCTAATCACGCGCATACAATGGCGGAGTAAACCCAGGGAAGATTATTTCATTAAGACGGCCGGGTCGGAGCTGTGTAGGAATACATTCTGCGGTTATTGACACTGAGAGATGAGGGGAAATAAAGCAGAGTGCACGGGGAATCTCCTGGGTGGCTGAAAAGTGAATACTGGTGGTGGAATTGCTGCTGCAGAGCTCAGAGGGGAGCGTACCTGTATACTGCTGGCCTGGGTGCTGCTGGGTGACGCAGGGGGTTGAGGATTGAGGAAACTGCAGCTGCTCCATCATGGGGGCGGGCAGGAAACTCACTGTTGAACTGAAATTGAAACCAGAAGTAAGGCAAATGTTTCTGAGACAGTTTTTTTTTTTTTATCTTCAAGTCTTTTTTTTTGCCACACTTTTTAATAACATCCTTCAAACAAATCTTGAAAAACGAGCACATTACGATGCTCACACCTAAGTAGGTCTCAATAATCAGTCCTAAACCCGCACAGACGTAAATCTCCAGGAGCTCTGAGATCTTAGCGCTGCAGTTGGGGTATTAGATGTGAAATTTAAACCCCAAATCCATCTGTGGAGTCGCTGCACTCGGCTCTGTAAGCTACCTGCCTGCCTGCCTGCGGGGACTTGGCGTACAGCTGGTGGAAAAGCAGGCTGCAGGTGGACAGTCGGCCCTCGTGGGAGAAGACTGGGCTGCTCCAACGCTTGCCGCATAAATCACTTCCTCGCTGACTGGCCTACTAAAGCAGCCTCATTTTACAGCTGGGACAATGAGAGTGTGACCTCTCCTCATAAAGTGTGTGGTGTGTGTGTGTGTGTGTGTGTCTTTGCATTGTTCTTCTGCAGGTGATGGCTGCGAGCATGTTCATGTCTGGGGGGTTGTTGTGTATACGAGTGCACGCAGCAGTCCCAGTAGTGCTCCTCTCACTGGTATCCAGATTGATTGGGTCCATGGAGGTAGAAACTAATTACATGTTTTGCTTTCTGTGAACTAGTTCTATCAATCAGATTATAATGAGAGAGCGCGGTGCAGCACACTTCACCACAGCAGAGAAGTAATGGAGGAAAATGACGAAAGCTGTTGGAGTGGGTGTCAAGAGTGGACGTTCATCAGTGATCCCTGAGCCTGGTTCACCAGAAGAAGAGTGGAAATAACTTCATGTTTTCACCCTCAGAGTGAACAAAGATGATCTCTGCTCCCGGCCGCCTGATTCCTACACTATTCATCGTCCTGTCCTCTCCCAATATGGGCATGAAAACCCCCAAAAATAACTTAAAATAGAAAAACAAAAAACAAACAGAGGTTTCCATTCTTTTTTACCCAGTTAGTTCCCACTCAAATCAATTTGATGAATAAAAATGTGATCCAGAAAACACTTTCGACACCTCATTTGCTCGTTTGGACCTCTACAATGGCCACTGAATGGATCAATGTGAGCCTCCTTATGAAATTAATCATGTTTGAACCAAACAAAAATGTGCTATATTAACTAATTACTCCCATACATCAAAGTATCGATTCAATTGTTAGAAATATTTAGGAATCAGGCTGCATAACTCATCTTTGGAGCGTAATTAGATTTCTCTAAACAAAAACTCTCCCACGAAAGCCTTCTCTCTCTCTCTCTCTCTCTCTCTCTTTCTCCTCAGTCCTGTGTGTGATGGGAGCGTACCTCATGGTGGTGTGCTGGTTGGGGGGGAGCAGGCTGTAGCAGGGCTGCATGCCAGCAACCGCCACTGCCCCCTGTCCTGGCTGACAGGACACAAACACTGGCTGCTGGTACGTCTGCTGTGGCACAGAAACCTGCTGCAGGGGGAAGAAGTTGGAAAAAGCATGAAACAAGGAAAATGAAGAAAAATAACTTGCTCTTTATGCCAACAGGAAAACAGAGAGTCATAGTTCCAGTGTCTACATTGTCTTGACTTGTTAGTCTATGACATCAAACTACCTGATAAGACTGCATCGGAGGGTACTGGACCATCATGCCTTGCATCTGGTTGCCCATATTGCTTTGCTGGTTGCCAGTGAGGGCGAGGTTGGCTGTTGGCTGCACGCCCACTATGGTTTGGTAGTTGGACGCTGGGTTTGGCATCACGGCTTGGTGCACTGAGGCGAAATGAGAAAAGGCAGAGCGCTGTGACCGAATGAAAAGCCTCTCCTGATAGGAACACATTGATGATATTAAAACACTGTCATTAATATTCATGCTTTCTGTGAGTCAGAATTAAAAGCCGCGTTATCGAGCAGGGAGTTCAAGATTTTAATGATTTGAAAGGAAAATGTGCCTGTCATTAGAAAGAGAACAAAAGAGCGGGCGGTAGATTGGAAGATTTGGAGAGTCAGGGCTCTGTGAGTTGAGCTGTTACAGCTAAGCAGGTTTGAGGCACTTGGAATAAATGAGAAAGTCAATAAATTTGATTTCGCCTGCAGTGGCTGGAGTGGGCGAGCCACTCCTCCACCTGCAAGAAAAAAAAAACTGAAAAAACGCACAAACGTGAGATTTAATTCAAAAACAAAAGGGATCAGTCCTTTCTGAAACTGTTTAAAGCATTCACAGACGAAGTTAAGTCACGTGGATCTGTCTGTTCTCAGAGTGGCCTAAAATGGCGGCACTTAGCCTGAGCCGGAGGGGGGTGAGAGAATCAGGCCCTTAAATGTCAAGGTGACAAAAAGAGACATTTGAAAATACTGTCCCTTGTGACACACGCATGCAGTAATCCCAGCGACAAAGGAGAGGACGTCCTTTTGTGAAGGTGTCTTTACAGTCGGCCGCCCTGGGAGGGAAAGTGCAGCCCAGACAATGAAAGTGCTCCGAGAGGAGCAGAGAGCGGGAGGGACTATTTTTATCCACCCTCGCCTCCCACCTTCACTTACAAACCAAGCATGAAATGACCATAATATCAAATGCAAGCGTTTTATTCCATTCCAGGCGGAGGAATCAGGGCAGGGCCTTCTTTATTTTCAACATAGGAAATTACTTCTGAGGATAATGACTCTATTCCTGTGTCACACTGGGCTTTTACGCAGCCCAGCTTTGACTTTGTGTCCGGTGGGTGAGAAGTGAGGGGCTGAAAAAGAGACCGGTTCACTGTGAGATTCATAGAGGCCTCTCAGACAGCGTCCCGGCCCCGCATCCCGCCTCTCAGACTCCGAGGATTTTCTTCTAAAATCACCAACAAGCATTAACATCAAAAACTGACTATCTCCACCTCATTTGACCCTCTGCAGACACTGTAGAATTAGTCAACTCAGGCTGGAAACGAGTTGAGAAAGTGGTCCCTTGGCAATGGATTCTACATTTTAATACAGAAACTGTAAACAGAGATTTAGTTTCAAGCAGTTTCAAAGAACCTTCAATAAACTGAAGCCTCCTCTCGCAGCAGGAGAAAAAAAAAAAAGACAAATCCTCTTTTTCATTCTGTTCAGCACAAGCTGCCTCCACAGAGTGACCATGACTGAAGCCAAAGCTCTGTGGTGGAGGTGACTGTCTGATGCAAGTGAGGTGAAACACTCACAGGTTCCTCTGTGGACAACAACTGAGCCATCACAGCATACACACTGATAACTTATTTATCACACTGGCTACAGCATCTTCACCTTTACTCCATCTTCATTCTGCTCTTTTTTTTTTAATTAAAGCAAAAAACAGCAGGGAAATGAGTCATTTTTTTTCTTCTTTCCTTGAGAAATAATTGCTGTCCTTTGCCTTTGTAGGTCAGCTTCATTTGTCCGCTGTCTAGTCCCTGGATCCCCAGCAGGGAAGCCACATTTGCAGCCCACAGATGACAGAATAGTGCCGCAGCCACTTACCAACATGTGTGTGTGCGTGTGAGAGTGTGTGTGTGCAGGAGCTAACAATCCCAGCTCCTGTGGTGATCGGGAAGTAAAAAAAAAACACACAGAAACAGAATAATCAAGTGGATGACTCCCGGGGAGACATCTGAACTCAGGAAAACAAATAAACAGAGGAAAGAAAAGGGAGAAATGTTTGTCCTTCAGTGGAGCCGTCGGACTGCGCCTGGCTTAGCTCCCTTGTGTGGAAGCAGACAAACAACGGCAATAAAAACCCTTTCCGAGGGCAGAAAGTGGGAAGTTAGCAGAGTCTTTTGGTGAGGCATCAAGGCTGAGCGTTTTCTCTTGATAGTGCGAGGTGAAATTTCAAGGAAGAAAATGAGTCACGGCACATCAGGGTCCCCAGACCTCATTTAAAAAGACATCCTTTGATTTGTCTCGCTAGTTTTACAAAGCCCTGTTTGAATAAGTTGCTTTGGTGAGTCACGGAAATGTGGAGAAATGGACGGAGACCTGCTGGTTTTGGTTTCCAGATGAGAAACTTAATTGGAAAACAGTTTTTTTTTTTCCTAAAGAAAAGTCTCATGTGGCTCTAACGTGTGTGTGACAAGTTTATGCATCTCACTGAGTTGTTAAGACTGAAGTTACTTCAGAAGAGTGACTTGTGCTGGGACATTAAATGATATTTATATCATCTAATAAGTTGAGATATGTTCCTAGAAAATCAGCATTAGTAGATTCATCCTTAGAAAAAAGAGAAGCAATTCAACTTCTGACCCCTCAATCAAAATGTTTCTATCAGACTTGTAAAGTAATCATTCATACCTTGTTGCTGGGGCAGGTTTTGGCTCTGAGGGCAGTTATAGGACAGCGGGTTCACAGGCGGCCTGTAGTGTTGCTGCTGCTGCTGCTGTTGGCCAGAGCAGTGGGGGTGATGTGCTGAGGAGCAGTAACACGTGGACATCTGTAAAAGAAGCCCGACATGAATTCAAGGACTGTGTGACACATTGCAAGTCTCATTTGAATGCATTTCCCGGCAACTGGAGGAATAAAGGATTAGTCATACATCTGCTTTCCACCGCGGGAGTGAGTCACGTCTGAAACCTACAGACGGATCACCATGTTTTCAATCTCAAAGTGTTTTACCTGCTGCACAGGCTGCTGCTGGATGTATGCGTGTTGTTGCAGGAGCTGCTGGTTCAGCGAGGAGCCAGGGAAAGCAGCAGGCCCCGGCGTGGAGCTGGGGTACGAGTGGCCAGCACCAGGAGGCTGGAGAGGGACGTGCTGACCCTGGATCACCCCCGGGTGTCCTCCTGATGGCCCTGCCATCATGTAGCTAGCAACCTGCTGCTGCTGAGGAGGAGCTGGGGCGCCCTGCAGCATCATGGAGGAGGGGTGGTAGGAGGGTGGGAAGTGGCGAGCATCAGGAGCTGGAGCACCAGTGTCGCTGGGCGGCTGCTGCGCCAGAGTCATGTGACTGAACTGGGCATTCAGGGCGTCGGGCTGAGTAAGGGAAAAGAGCTTTAGTTTTTTTGTACTTCTGAATTAACTTGACATTTTGAAAATGTGTGAAAATGACACAAGCACAAGCACAAAAACAACAACAGTCTGAGTTCAGGTCATGCTGCATTTGAATCAATAAAGCTGCTCAATACAGTTCATCCACAAGGGAGCTGATTTCTAAGCTTAGAGCAAAATCAAAGTCCTTCACTTCATTGACTTTCACTGAAGGTTTGAAACAAATGCAGGGGGCTTAAATGGGACCTGCGCCTGCGGAGAGCAGCTGACCACAAAGTGAACTATTTCTCTGCGCCAGTTCGGGTCATTCCTGACATGTTGTTGGAAAAAAGTAGCGTTTTTAGTCATGGATTATTCAGCGCAAACATCTGGTGATGAATTAAATATTAATAGAACTTTCCACAGGCATAATTAGCCGCGGAGGCATGTGTTTCACTAGAACCAGGTCAGAAAGGAGGTTAAGTGGATGCATGATCTATATATGAGGGGAGAGGATCTGGCTGGGTTTGGAAACATCTTTCAGTCAGAAAATTTAATTTAATTTGGGGGCATAAAAAGGTGGGTTTTAGAATACTGAAATAATAATCATAGATGTAGATGTCACTAAATTTCACCCATATTGATTTCATTCCTGAACAAGCAGTCCCTGAATGCACCATCTTGCTAATAAACTCCTAATGAGCTGATCTGACAGGAGACGAACCAGAGGGAAGAATATTAAGATGCAAGAAAGTCGTTCTGTACCACAGTGTACTGTTGGTTAGCACAGACGGGCAGGAACTGAGAAGGAGGAAGAGGAGGAGGAGGAAGAGGATACGGGACCGTTGGGTTGTGGACAGGCTCAGAGGACAGCTGGAGAGGAGGACAGATCGGCTGGGGAGGGAAAGGGAGGAGAGATGGACAAAAGGAGAGAGATGAGACTAAAAGGAGGTTGCGAGAAAAATGGTTGGAGTGTTAGTCGACCATTTGCTAAACCAGTATTAGCGAGTTTCAGTCAATCAATACTCGTAAGGCGTTTATCAAATGGTCGATTTAACTGCTCCCATCAACACGAGTTAGTGATGTGAGAGAAAGTTAGGAAAACCAGTATTTATCCAAAGAGATGGAGAATAAATAGTCCCACCCACTAACCTGTGAGTGGAGGTGATTGGTTTGCTGCTGCTGGGTGGGGGCATGGATGGGCTGCTGAGGGGTTTTCCCCTGCTGCGGGTTCCTGCCAGCAGCAGGGGTGAGGGCAGCCGGGTTATAGACAACAGCGCTGCCATCGGGGTGGATGAAAGGCTTTCCTGTCAAATTAAATTCACACAAGGGAGAAAAAAACAGAGCGATGAGGCTTCATAGAGACTAATAATTCAACATCACACAAAAGGGAAGTCTGTGACACAGCCAAACATGGGCTATGAGAGAGAAGAGAGTCAACAGGAAATTAACAACCTTGGCAGCATTTGAAGTTCAGTTTGCAGCCCAAAAGTGCACAACTGCGAGTTCGGCCGATGATGAATATTTACAGATTCTCCCCATCTGTTCCATGCATTTTGATCAGCACGCTTTGGTCTGACTACTAATTTGACGGACAAACTGAGTGCAGACTCAATCCAGTCTGTAATTTCTACATCCAAAGTATGAATATGCATCAGGAGACCAGAAAATTACAAGACAGGAGGATTTATTTTACTCAATGTGGTCATAAAAGAGTTCTTCTCATCCTTTTTTTGGCAGAATCTCCTTCTTTCCTACCTGTGTGTGGGTTGACCAGAACGCTGCCAGGTGGTATCCCTGAGGCTTCCAGTGGCAACACATAGTAGTTTGTTGCTTCTGTGGCTGACGGTGGCTGTGAAGGGACACTCTTAATGAGCTCAAGGTGTCCGGGGCCTCTGGTGTCAGTTGGCGGGTGGATTAAGGGAGGGTTGTGGATGTTCGACCAAGACGAGCCCGAAGGTGGTAGAGGGAGGTGGGGACGGGAGAGCGAGCTTGACGAGGAGCCGACGCTACTGCACGATTCTGAACCTGAGGGAACAAACAGAGAGATCATCAAATCCCTCCTTCGACAAACAATAAACTTTTGTGAGCTCCGGTGAATGTAGGAATGGCGTGCAGCTTCTTCAAAGGAAAGGTTATTCGAGGGCTTAGGAGGAGAGCAACTCAGGACTAGCACAGGCGAGTTGTTTCCTCGACTTAAACTCCCCAAAAACCCAAAGTGAGTGCAGCCGGCCGCCTTGTAAACAACTTAAAAAACTGCTCAGGCAAGACGCCCGCTCGTGCTCCTGCTCCTGCTCGTGCTGCCTCTGCTACCTTTCTGCGGGAAAAAAGAAATGAGCAGGAGATTGGCAAAAATAGAAAAACGCCAGATGGAGAGCAGAGGCTAACTGAGGAGTTGTACCCCTGCATTCATAGAGATAAAGACCCTGCTGTGGAGAACAGGCTTTATCTAATCTCAGCCAGTCAAGTTACAAATGTATCATAAAGTGGTGTAAGCACCTGCAGTTGGGGAGCAGTTCTGACTTCATCTTCGTGGTGTGTGGTGCTCCCACCTCCTACATTACATGAAAATCATCAACTCTGAGTTTTCAGAGGACTGCTGTTCAGCTTTGTTGCTGTATGGTGATTAGTTCTGACAGCTTTCTGGCTGCAGGGCGGCCCAAAGACTTTTTGACCGCAGCATGACATAAAACGACTGTTCTGATAAGACCTCAGGTGTCGTAAACGGCGGAGGATTTGGCTTGAAGCTCAGCCGGCGAAATGTCTATTTTTGTTCCTGTTTTACCCTACGCTCGATCTAATTAGTGAATTTTTCCTCCACATGCTGTGACAGAGTTCTTCTCCTGCGTCTGGCTGAATAAATTGTCTGCTCAGTTCCAAGAGAAAGAGATTCTACTGTCTGCATTCACAGTTCACCTGTGAAATGTTAGTTTTACTCAGAGTAGGAGCCATCAATCAAACGAAGAGATGATGAAACTCGGAGGAAAAACAATTCATTAAAATTTAGCAGATTCATGGAGCAGAAGTCCGTGTAGTTCTTTCTGTAATTTGGAGTTAAATGTTTAAAACATTCAGATCTGTCTTACCCGTTTTGGACAGCCTCCCGGTGCTCTTGCTGCTGGCCGTGCTGTCGCCCCGCACAAGGCCAGGGGAGATGCCGCTGAAGCTGCTGGCCTTGGTGATTGCAGGCCGCGGCGCGAGCCGGTTGGAGCTGTCCGAGCTGTCGGTGCTGCTCCAAGGCCGAGGCTCGCTGTGGCGCGGCAACGTTTCTGTCTCGGAGCTGCTCTGACGGCTGGTGCCTGACCGGCTGGTGCGTAACCTGGTCAGGAAAAGTGAAATTGGAAAAAAAATACATGATGGCTTTAATCTTTGGATTACAAATTTAAATTTTGTTGATGGAAAACAACCTGACTTAAAATTCTTTGTTTAGCTGCTGTGTCTTTAAGGCTCTGTGCTTCACACACCCCCTTCTCTCTGATTGGCCAGCACAAAACCCCCACTACAATGAAGTTTTTCTTAAAGTTATCATCTGGTGCACTAACTCCTACACTCACTAGCTTGTATAATCATAGCAAAAATTGGTTTAGTCAAGAAAAACACTAAACAAAAGCAGATTCCTGCATAATGTATTCTTACAGAGGAATGTATGTATTTACATATTTCATGCACTTTAGATTACTCAAATTTCAACATCTTAAACCTGGCCTGGAGTCATCCTCTAAGGCCAAACATGTTTAGGCATTCTTCCATACTGGATCAATAAAAGATGACATTTGAAACAAAAAAAAAAAGGTTTCATGCTTTAATTGGCAAGATGAGGTCCGAATAGGCCGTCCCACACGAGGAAGCCTGGGCAGAAAATCCTATTAAACAGAAGCTTCCCCGAGCAGCAGAAACAAATCCTCAGATCAGCACTCCCGCTCCTGAGCGAGCCGATTAAGGCAGACGGCGATTCAAAGGGTTTTCTCTGCCTGCGGTTTTTCGGCCGCTGAAAGAGCTGAATGATGTGTGACGGGAGGGAAAGCAGGGAAGAGGGGGGGAGTGTGCGTGTGTGTGTGTGTGTTAGACCTACCTGAACATTTGCCGCCTCTGTTGGGTGCTCATGCATGCGTTTTCATCCTGAGCACTGAGGGGAAAGGAAGGGAGGGGGGGGACAAAATGAGATATCCACCATTTTAAAACGTGACAGAGGATACTAATTACTCTGACAGGAAAACTATTAAAGTAATTGAACGTTATTTAAAGTGGAGGCTATCTGAGGAGTTTCAGCTTTTTGGAACAAAATTGAGAGGTGTAGCAAAGTAATGTGATAAGCCTAATTTGATTACTTACTTTCTGTCTAGAATGAAGTGATCTCCCTGTGGGGGAAAATAAAAGTTTGTTAGTTACCAATCAGCACTTTCTGAACCCTATTTTACTTTCACAGGGCAAGTATTGAGATTTTAATACCATGAAAAGCTTCGTATCGACAGGTAATTAGCTGTACGTGCAGCTCTATTTAGAATTTGGCTTCAAATCGGAGCAACTCTGTGTAAAAATTCATAAATCCAGCAGTGGTAATTGGTAGCAAGAAATCCACTGAATTTGCACATGAATAGAAACCACACAAAGATTTGTGCAACA
Organism: Thalassoma bifasciatum; assembly: GCA_008086565.1. NCBI lineage: Eukaryota > Metazoa > Chordata > Actinopteri > Labriformes > Labridae > Thalassoma > Thalassoma bifasciatum. The sequence continues at coordinate 143,468 of RPOG01000979.1, read as the reverse complement.
CGGCCCCCACCCCCACCCGCCCACACAAACAGCTCTCACATCATGTGCAAATATCCTTTCTCTGGCTCGCTGGTACTCCTCCTCCCGCTCCTCCATCGATTTGCTCCTCTTGTCAGCCTTCAAACGCATTCGGATCTGGCAAGGACACACACACACACACACACATTCACACACGCACAAACACAGATAGACACACACACACACACACACATGTGCTTCTTTAGCAGCGATGTCAGGGACGCCAGATTGTCCCACTCTTACCAACATGTCAGGAATGAAAGTGACAGCTTGGTGGAGAAGAGAGGAGAAAAAACACCTACCGTGCTGTCGTCGCGATCAAAGCTGGAGTTGTCACGTTTGAGAATGTAGCGTTTCTGAAAATCGTCCGCCCTGTCATCCTTGATGTGCTCGGAGAATTTCTGATCGGGTCTGTTGGTGGGGGGAATTCACAGGAGTTTCAGTGGCAGCTTAATTTTGTGCAGATGCTGACAGAAACATATGTTAACCAACGAGCAGGGCGGGAAAGAGACTTAACTGTCGACTGATTGCAACAGCTTATGAATGCAGAAAATTTGCCACCAATTAACGATGAAAACGTCGTGTGGCATCGTGAGATCGTGAGTGTGCTAAAAGTAATCACTATGGTTAAAAACTGCATGACATGGTTTCACTTTCTTAGTCTAATTCTTCGAGCTGCCACAAACAAGTTAAAGTGTGTTTCTCCATGAGTTATCTTCAAATTATCTGCCTCATACTTGCGAAGAAAACAGAATAGTTGTAAGAAAGAGGCTCACATTCTAGTGTTGGTGGTTTTGTTGATCACCACTGATTTTCCACTGGGGTCCACATTGTGGTCCATGCCAAAGTAGGCCGCCACTCGGTGTATCAGCATCCTGTGGTAGGAGGTCATGGGTGGGAACTTTCTCTCTTGGCTTCTGGAAGAATCAGCAGAAATGTGGTTAATGATCCGTTCTTGTTGTTGTTGAACTAAGTGAGGTTAAATCTGCTCTTTGTTCTGTTTTGAAGGAGATCAACCGAGGGTAACTCTCACCCCTCAGTAATTAGGACAAACATGACCATATGGGTACAGTGATTCAGAGCAAATGCATCCAAAAGCTTAAAGTTAGTGACCAGTGACAACATTCACATCCTCACAATTAAAACTGATGCAATCCTCCAAAAAACATGGCTGCCTACTGTTCAGCAGCTCTAACAGCTGGGACGCTGAGCATCTTAATGGTGTGACATCAATCACAGAGAGTCTGAGAGACGTTCAGATCCTTCTGTGCTCGGAGAACTCCATTAACTCAAAGATGGAGTTTGGAGAATATTTTAACTCACTGAAGTTTCAGGTGGGTTCACTAATTAATCTCTCCTCCTCTTAAGTTTGTGGAGCACATATGCTAAAACAGGTGGGATGGTGTTTGCTTAGGATATACGCCTGAATGAAAAATGATGTCTGTGTACTTATTTCTTACTCATTATTGCCGATGAATTCCAAGATGTCCTGTTCCAACTTCAGCAGCATGATTCGATCCCTAAAACATCAATTTGAGAGGGAAACTTAGTTATTTTGAACACAAATCATGTTCATATTTGACACTGTCCAGTAGGAATTTAAGGGTAATTCTTTCATTTTAATCAACATATTTGTTCATAAATGTTGTGCATACCTGGGGTTGCCCTTCAGTGTGTTGATGAGGAACTCATGGAGATCTATTCCAGTTGAATCAGTGTAATCTTGACTGGAATCTGACCAAAGCAACCAGAGATGTTTTCTTCAGTTATCAGTAATTTAATAACAAACTCACTCGTATATTCCTCTTTTTATCTCTTTATCATCATCGAACATTTGGGACATTTCTTTTCAGTTAAGCCAAGTCTCTTTTCTATTAACCTGTCAGCAATGGGCTTCCACAGTTATGAATATTTCTAAGCAGATTAATCAGCCAGTCATTCATCTGTTTGTGAAGCCAGATTGGAGACTCAAAAATTTGAAAAGAACTTTCTTGGAGGGCGACATCGCTATGAAATCGCACTATTCAGCGGTTGTTACTGGTGTGACCAATATGAAGAACAAAATCTGGCAGCTTGTATCAGCAGCAGAGAGCGCTGCCAGCTGAGCCACTTAAGAAATGAAGAAGTGGTTGGGTGACAAAGTTGATGCTGGAAAAACATGTTCCTGAGCACTAACAAAAGGATGGGGAGAGTGATAGAGAGAAAGAGTCGGGGGACACTGAAGCCCGCCCCCTCCCTCTTGGTGGGTGTCTGGTTTCTATAATTGGAGGCTGCCTCATCAGTGGTGTTGCTCCACAGAGGGAAGCAGACACCTTTACGCGCCCGTGGGAATCGGTATAATTGCTTAACACCTTGAGCTTGTCGCAATTAACTGAATCACGCCAATTATCGGCGCATAATGAGATATCGTTTAAAATGGAGGAGTGCTTCTGGACCAACTGGAGGGCAGAAAAAATGTTTAGGACTGGATGATCTGCTGACATGGTAAAGGATATAATTATTAGAGGGCTGTAATTTAGCTGAGTGACATGGATTGTGTGATAAGTATCATTAAAGCATTTGGCTGGATTCCAGCGTTTCTCCTTCAGAGCGGCCAAAACGATATCCATAGGTATCCATTATATCTGCTGCAGCTGTTATGGATATGAATTTATAATGCTGCTGGTTTTCTAAATATAAGCTCCAATTTTTTAGACTTGAAAAGCCGAGCATCTTCTGTGCCTCTTTTTTGGACAAGCAATGTTTATAAATGAGGCCGCAGGTGTTCATGATGTAAAGAAGCTGAGGTGTTAATGGAAATTTCAGCTCCTGTGTGAGTCAGGTTCCTCACCTTAAAATCTAACATATATTCAAAACGCATCACCTGAAGTAATAATTAAAAATCAGCAAAGACGTCCTAAACCGAGCACTTCACAGTGTTATTTTCTCACCTCTCGACAGCATTTTTCTCAGCGTTTTTTCCGGCTTGTCCACCTTATTGCAGCTTTCCTCTTTCTCCGACTGCTCCTGTGTGGCTCGATCTTCTTTTTCAAAGGGCTTATGAAGAAATCCATCCTGTTACAGGGAGAAACAAAGTAGAAAACTGACTCACAGGTAAGAATATGAAACTGTTCTTGCTTGTGTAGTTATTAAAGAGGAAGTGTTGTGTAACAGTGTGCTAATTTTCAAACTTAGTGTTGAGATCTTCATGAAACTATTTTAAAAGATGATGTCACTGCATAACTGGTTCAGGAAACACTAGAGAGGGGGGCCTCAAACACCAAGGTTTGCCTCCAGGGGGGCAATAATTTTAGTATTTACTTGAGTTTTGAGTCCTAAATGTGACCTTGGCTCATTCTGATCGATGAACAGACATTAATTTTGAACAAAGGCATTAAATATGAAGCGATTTAATTCTTGTGATATTGCCGGAGGTTGTGGGTTAATTAGAGCACAGCACGGGTAAAAGGGGCCACTGTAAGACACTTAATAAACTCTCCTGGTTTATCTGTGAAACCTGCCCCCTCTCTGGCAGTATAGTCCCCTCCATCCTCACTGACTAAAAAATAATGACAAATTTAAGCTTGGAATTAAGCATCATAGCAGATTTTGTTGCTTTAAATTCAACAGAAAATGAAAACACATTATTACCTCCTAAAATTGACCTGTCTTGACTCTCCGCACACACACACACACACATGCTGAGACGCACTCGACTCAGACAGGATCTTATTTGCTTTTCAGGCTTTCCTACAAAAGCCTGAAAAGGAAGCTGAAGAGAGGAGGGAGGTTGCCAGTTCACCGTAAGTGGATTAAACACAACTCCGGAACATCAGGCTGTCTCTGAGTGTGTGTGTGTGTATATGTGTGTGTGTTTGTGTGTGTGTGTGTGAGAAATGAATGAACGAAGCGGAGGGAGACAGAAGAGGTGACCTCGTAGTGGCAAGAGAAGCTCATGACCAAAAAAGGTCACAAGTTTGATCTCCCTGTAACAGCTGCGAAGCCAGATAATGAGACTCGGCGCTCTCCTTCGTTTCAATGCGCTCTGGATATATGTGGAAATGTAATATGCTAATGAGAAACGTGACTGACTAATTGCTGGAGCGAGACTGCAAAAGAGAGAGAGAGAGAGAGAAAGAGTCGAGGCTCGTGTGTTGTGGAAGTGACAGCGACTTCAGTGTGTGTGTGTGTGTGTGTGTGTGTGTGTCAAAGCGAAACATGTTTTTCTTTCTCCCTGGCAAGAAGCGGTGATGTTTGCTGCTTAATGCCACCCTCGGCGTCACGTGGAAGCCGCCTGGTTGATGTGCAGCTGTTGCGAGCTGCCTCATTTGTTTCCTGACATCCATTTACTCCGAGATAAAGGGAAAACAGCGTGAAAATGATGGCCGCCTGAATATGTAATGAACGTGCTGTCAGTCTGAAACAATAAAAGTACAGCATGTATTCAGGCGCTGCTGACTATCGGTCATTGATTGGAATTGACAGCCAGGCGAACAATGCGAGGGTGGATGGATTTGGCGATGACATGGATGACCGATGGATCCCTTTGTTTATTCTTTGACTCTTACATTGAAGGTAACAATAAAGCATCATGGGAGATGTGTAGATTTCACACATCTGTTTTTCCTCCGCTCTCTTTATTGCTTTACTGCTCCCTTCTAGGTTAGTTCGCCGCAGAAGGAGTCTCGACTCGGGGGCCCCAATAACAGTAGCGAGGGAAATATCAGGAGTATTCAATTAGAGCGCTCTGCAGCTCTCTGTAGCTGACGTGTGGAAATTGTAATTTCCCCGACATGATTGATGGCGGTAATACAGGACGTCGTGTGAGTGCAGACGATGCGAGACTGTTGTGGGAATAACACCGCCCTCTGGTTATGGGGCTTGGTGCTGACTGGCTGAAACACCTTGAAAAAAGAAAAAAAAAAAAAAAAACACACCTGCGTGTTTGTATACGTGTGTTTGTGAGTGAGCGAAAGCATGCCAGGAGCGGTGCAGAGCAGCATGTAATGGAGAAAGTTTCATCGGAGGGGGGCTTTGCCTGGAGATAAAAAAACCCTAAGAGTTGATTTAGCGAACAGCCGTCCGGCGCGCTGCTGGAGCTCTGCGCGCTCTGTTTTGATGATGTGATGTTTTCATCAGGCAGCCGAGGCCGGGTATTTAATCATAGCTGTCAGGCGAAGGCTGCTAATCGAGCATCAGAGGTCTACCTGCTCGATTGTAATGAGCTGAAATGGAAAACAGATCCCTGGTCAGCACTTCGGCGCTTTGCATGTGGGCTTAGAGCTCGACAAATTACACAGCAGAGTCAGAAAACCGCGTCACACTGGGCTTGATGGGATGTCTGTGATGAGGTTGGGTTTATAAGAGCAGAGTGAGTTTGAATGAAATTAGAGATGCAGCAAATTTTCATGCTACAATTATTGTCATCAAACGATTCATAAGGAGTAATTTTCCAGCAAAAAAAAATTTACGACTCCATTATACACCTAATTTTTTTCAGTGGGTGAAAAGTTTGGACCGCAACTTGTAATACACACAGCATACGACAACACTCGCTCTCCAAAGTGGGCGTCAGTCACCTCATGTGCACAACTCAGCACCAATGAACTTCAGCATTTCAGAGGGGGGTGTTACCTGAGGTTCTGCTGAAGGCTCAGGGATTGGGCAAGGGAAGGACTCTTCACACACCGCCAGGCTCCGCACCAGCTTTAGCCTGGTGTTGGACTACGGAAGGGGGTGCAAGTAAGTGGGCACAGTTACAACCATGCACACAGTTGACCATCAGTATCATGAGCCAAAGTACAAGAGGAGCATCCGAGCATGATGGGAGCTTGCAAGCAAATCTGTAAAATTGGGTGGCGTTTTGTCATCTCCAATTCGGAATGAAGAAGGAACTTTTACATAAATTCAAGGTTCCTGACGAGTCTCTGAGGTACAATCAACAGCAAGACAGCAAGCACTAAAGAAACATCTATTTCACAGCATCACCTCCTTCATCTTTTAACTGCATGTCAACATCTTGCAATGAAGTGCGTTTACACGTCTGAAACAATGTGTATGGCTGCAAATCGCTTGACGGCAAACACAGGTACAACTTCCAACTTAATCCAAGCAAACAACGCAATCCCAGTGCACATATCACAGGTTCGAGCATCCTTGCACGGCATGCATGTCGAGCGTACCGTACCTTTGAGTACTTCACAGGCTGTCCATAGGTAAGGGGGGGGGTTCCAAACAAAACAGAAAGTTTGCAGGGGAAAAGAGGAAGAGTGGAGAAGTTTGAATTAAATATGACTGGCCTACATTTTGTGCATGCGTGCGCAAGTAGCTCTGCAAAAAGAGCAAAACAATTCATCCTGAGACAGCAGAAAAAGACAAATAACCTCCTGTAATCCCTGTGTTTTTAAGTCTGTTGTTAGACTGAAGAATTTAACAGCACTGAGGAAGATTTGGTGGCATTTTTCAGCAAAATGAAAGTAATAAAATCCCTGTGCAGCAAGTCAAACAAGTACCATTTCCTGGGAGCATGCATTAATATTTGCAGAGCATATGCTCCCAAAGTGGTCGCATGTTGAGCCCATTTTCCAACGCCAAAACACACACTCTGCAGAAAACAAAAGGCAGACATTTGGCTGCAAGCGATTCGGGTCAGTTTTTCTGCATCGCTCGCGGCTCCATTTAGCTGTCATGTGAATCAGACCCCGGCGCTGGAGGTGAGATGCAGAACGCAGAGAGAGACCGGATGCCCAACAGTGTGTGAGACAGCTCGGTGCCTCTGCTTCACGCACTAGTGGCTGTGTGTGTGTGTTTGTGTACGTATAAACAGACGGTCTCTCAGTAGCACGCATAGAGGAGCGGAGGAGAGGAGGGGGAAGAGGGGGGAGACCTGGCAGGAGCCATTTCAGTCGGAATTGTAACAGAGCCCAGACCTCTGCTTCCTAATCCCAACATGCATCCTCACACACACACTCACACACACACACACAGCTCTGTCCTTCCCACCTGTCCTCTAAAAATCAAAAGGACAACCCCTCCTCTCCCTCATTGAGCTCCAGGCCAAATAACACCTATAAAAAATTGAAACGGACCGCTGTTCAGGCATCTACGACGCCAGTGACCTGCCCTCTTGCTATATCAGGTAATATGGATGTGGAAGGAGGATAGGATGGAGTAAAGTGGGGGTGGAGGGCTGGGACTGTGCGCGCACCGGTACACCAGCTAATTGAGCGGCGTGGGGCCGGTGGGGACCGAACAATGCCGGCAGGAGATAAAGGAATGGGAGAACGGGGGGAGAGGGAAAGGGCTGAAGTCAGCAGAAGTGGGGCGGCCACCAGCCACCTGTCCTGCCGCAGAGGACGGAGCTGGAACGCTGGAGAGCTGGAGGCAGATGGTGGCAAAGTCATCCAGTCCCCCTCCATCCAACCCCCCTCTTTCCCCTCTACTGGAATGCCTTTCTGTGCCCCTGTTACACCTCCTCCCGTGTTTCTTACCCTCATTTCCTACCTCTCTCAGAACATTTCAGGCGTTTAAGCGTCGCCCTCAAATAGAACAAGCTTCACATCTTCTGCTGCTGAAAATTACAAGCAAGAAAGGTCACTTGTTTCGGCGCTTGCGGCCAATCCTTTGACCACAGGATAATTATTCTGGGATATGCTGGGGTGGGGAAGAAGCTGGATGCGGCCTACATTTGTAGAGGTCATGAAAACATTAGAGGAAGCAGGGATGGATGCAAAGTCAGTCTAAGGTGACACGTTACCTGAAAGAGATAGTTTTGCTCAAGTTGGTAGCAGTTTTGACTTTGCACATTGCCAGTTCTTTCAAGATAAAGTCAGGAAAGAAAGAAAATACAACTTCTCATGGCTTTTTCTTGAATTCTCTTGATTCCTTTGAGCTGTCAATACAGCCATCTATTTTTATGCATCCCTTCCTGTTTTCCTCCCCCGTTTATCCTCCATAACACATCCCTCATGTTCTTTTACCTTCCTCCTCTCCTTGATCCCTCATTCTAACAACCTCTTAACCCGTCCCTTCCTCCCTCGCCCTCCTCCTCTCTCCCCCATACCGGTGTCATTCTGTTCCTCGGGGTAACAGAGACACAGGAAGTTGGTAGATAAGCCAGGATTTGAGTTCCAGATTATCTGCCTGCCTGACTCCCTCGCTCTGCCTGCCTCCAACCCACAAGGCCAGATTGGCTGGAATCCTATTTTCAGGCAGCAGCCAAAGAGACAATCCTTTTCCTTCCCTGGATTTTGTTTTTCGTGACCATACTAGATGTGATTTCACACCATTTGGCCATTTCTTCACTTTCTAGAGTCCGTTCCTTTGTGGCCACAAACAAGTCAGCACTGGGTTTCGTTTCAAGCCAAATTACCAAGTGCAAATTTCCTGCAGTCCCAAAGCGCATTTGTTGAAGTGACACAGAGACCTAATTAATTAGCAGTTTATTTGAAAGTGATTTCATCTGCCCTGAGTCCCCGGTGGATTCGGGGCTTAATGTCTCCCATGGAGGATACACAAGATTCACCATTTTCCACAACTACCACAGAAGTGAGGAGTCAGACTGTCCACAGAGCTGAGGCGAGGAAGATTCAAATCTCACATTATTATTTCAGCGTGTGCAGATTATACCGCTCAGGAATAATTTGGCCCTGCTGAAGAAGCCGGGTTAAAATCCTTCTGAATGCCGCAGGTGACAGGAGGTCCCTGGGGCAGTTTGTGTTTGACGTTGACTGCTACTGAATTCTCATGGAGATGAGTTTGGGAAGAAAGTGACAGTTTGGTGAGCTGTCAAGTGTCCTATACTTGGAGCAGGCTGCTGACACCAATAACTAACCTGATTAGACCTCTGTGAGAAGAGCTGAGGAGAAGGTGTCAGAGTTTCTTACCTGTACGTCCTTCTTATTGTTGCTGCCGTGTTCCTCTTTGCCGCCTTGGCCCTGGTCAGCGCTCTCAGACTTGGTTGCGTTGTCTTTTGGTGGGGACACCGGTTCAGCAGCCTCGGACACCTTCATCGTTTCAGTGTCGACCGTATCGGACATTCTCATTGCAAAGTCTTACTGGGAGATTCTGGCAAGAACAGGAAACCTGAAAGAGACGACCGCAACTGTGAGATTTTCCTGAAAACAACAGATGGTTTGCTTTCGATTCATTTTGAAACAAGAACTGTAAGAGCGGTTTATGAAGTAGCAGGTGGAGGAGAGAGGGGGAAAGTGTGGTCATCAGTCATTTCTTTCTTTTCGGGCTGTCTCACTGCTCTGCAGCTGCTCCAGGGACAATGGACATGACTGGACAAGACACAGCAGGGGGACAGTTTGCTCCTTTGGGACTTAACAGCTTCAGTTTACTGTGTCTGTCTCATATAGTGTTTCTTTCACTCAATTCCTACATGTTTGAACATCCCACGCTTGTTTGTTTGCAGTTTTTACTCCTTTTGTCACAGAAAGAAAGAAAGAAAGCAAGGTGAAAAATCCTGTACTGCTATTATCCCAGACTTAATGGGGACATTTTCAACTTTTGAAAGGATGTTTTTGCTTCAAAGTCTCACCATTTGTGCAGAAATGTTTTCTATTTGTGTCGATGTCAGCTTCAATAAGCAGAGCAACAGAACAAAAGGAAATAACCTTTAATGTTGATTTTAAGAGCTGTTTCCCACCTATGAAGTGTTTCTGTGTTATGCCACGACCCCCCCTCCATGCTGAAGTGTGAGTTCATCCTGCTGATGAGCCCTAATTATGCAGCCTGCCCCCATGCAGCGTAACACACACACACGCACGGATTCACAGGAGAAGGGAGGGCAGACATCTGGTACATGAGAGCGATGATTAATAGGTTAATTAGAAACGGGCACATCAAATTCACTTTGCACATCAAAACTGGATCCACACATGACAGCACTGACTATGTTCTTGAGTGTGTACGTGCTTGGCTGCGTGTGTGCACCAATCAGTGGGGGTTTCAACCTATTTGCCCGCCAGTGATCAGAGCCATTTTCCTATCTGATCGCCGCCTGGCTGAGACGTGATTGTTTATCAGCGTTGTCTTGGGAAAGCTGAGACAGCGAGTGGGCTTAAAAAAATAAAAAGGTGGCTTCCAATTCCTCTATGTCACCGTAATTGACTTCTAGTGAGGTCCGTCTGCTCTTCTGCCTGGCAAATGTAGCTCTAACCTAATGCTGCGTGAGGCTAAGAGGTTAGCTTGGATTTAGCAGGGCACTGGAGAGTCAGATGTTGAATTTCAATGAGCTGTCAGAGGTTTGACAAAAGCAACTGCAGCTGCTGCTTTACATTATTTTTACATTCTGAAGGAAAACAGCTTAATACTCCAGAGTGCCGAGCACGCCCCTGAATATTTAGTGTCTGTTGCTGACATTTTGATGAGTGAAGTCTCTTGAGTCGCTCTGTTGAAGATTTGCAATATTGGACAGATATTTTCAAGAGCCGAGCTTGTGATAGATAGCTATTTTGTCCCTCACCAAATCATTCATTCTCTCAAACACATTTTATCGTGGGGACTGAGAGTGTTGGACTAAATTTGGCTGCAGACTTTGATGCATTCAGATTTCACCGAGCCGTCTCTCGTGGCGGAGGTAATTGCGCAGTGTGCCTGTTTAGAATCCCTGATGTTTTGACTGCATAAGTAATGTGGCTCATCATTAGATCCTCAGAGTTACATTACGGAAATGTCGGGGAAGTTAGGGAGCAGCAAATTGGTCTCTCATGAGTGAGGCATCAGCATGTTTTTCTTATATATATAGAGGTGTATGGCTTCTTTAATACTGTGGAGTCATATTATGGATACTCATTCAGAGTGATGGCAGCTATTTGCTCTCATCAGTTGATGCTGAAATACTGTGTCAGCAGAAGATTTCTTACTCCACGTGCACAGCAGATAGCGCCTGTGCTTGATGTAAAATCAATTTCTTGCAGTAAAATTAGTTCCCTGCTGCGTCACAGATATATTGCTGTGTCATGGGTTAATTATTAATGCTGATATGACATCGTAGGAAGTTAAAATTAGACCAAAGACTGACATGATCATTAAATTAATAAAGGGATTTGAAAAAAGGATTCAATTGGGACGGGAAAAAAAGAGTAGAGTTAGAATAAGAGGGAAGTTATTGGTCATTTTTAGGGCAAAGCCTGTATCATTAGTGCACTATTAAGGCCTTTTGTGACACCTACCCCCTGGCTGTGTTTCCGATCATAAAAATTTAATACCCAGAAATACTGAAAACTTCATCTAAATGTTCTTGTTTGCTTCCCGAGGTCACTTAAAGACACCAGTATTAATTTCACTCTGCTTCACAACCACTTAAAAACCTCACAGGAGCTTTAATTTTTCATACAGCCTTATTGTGTGCTTCATACATCAGTGTGACAGAGCTTCATGTTTTTTAATGTGTGTAAACATTTTCCTTTCTTTAGAAATCCTCCAAAAACTTAAGAGCACAATCTATTTCACTGAACGTCTGCGCCGAGTGATGAATACCCGCAGTGTTGCTGCTATATGTTTGTGGAGTGACTCATTTGTAACCAAGGCTATTATCGTTTGTCATCTCCTGACACAAAGTTTGTATTCAGATTGTAGCTTTGTTTTCTTGCATCTAAATTAATCATGACTGGAGTTGCAAGGCTTGCATTTAAATGAATCAAAAGTTGTAAAATGGAGGAGTTAAAAGTGATATGTCATGGGAGATCTTAGCATTAGCAGTGTGTTCCACTCGTGGAGTAAAATGCTTTACTATTTCACAACGTGGATTTTAAGACCGCTTTTTGTTTAACTATAATAAAAACACATTAAAAAATAAAAACACACACTAGCAAATTTAAAAGAATATTAACCCTATCTAAAACTGACACATGAACCAAAAGTGATTCCTTTATTTGATTGACGCTTTTGATGACGTCATGTTCATCTTCTATTTCAGTGGTTCAATGACACTTCAGAGATGTAGCTCCGCCCATTTTGAAATTCCTTATGAAGACTTTCATACTTACCCAAGCTGACAGCTGAAACTCATTTTACTCATACAATTCAGAAAATTGGGCTATTCTGACACGTATTTAACAAACTTGCTCAATAAGTTTGATTGAGGAGGAGACGTACTTGTTGCGTAGCCAGTGGTGGTTGTGGCGAAGGAGGATGTGGCTGGTGAAGTCGATGAGGCCGAGCCTACCGCTGCCATTCGAAACTTCTTTGGCCATGTCTGCTTCAGCTGCTCTGAACGGCAACCGGGGCCTCCGTCACCCTCATGACCCCTGCTGACCTGCAAACCGAGAGAGGCACAGGGTTAGCGCTGTGGTGGAGCGGGGGCGAGGGAGGTCACCGACACCGGGGTCACGAGGACTGACAGCAGTCAGGATGTCAGCAACTCTGAAGCAAAAAAAAAAAAAAAAGTCAAAAGTGTTGTGTGTATTCCTGGGCCTGTGCGTGCCGATGCGCCATAAATAATGCATGAGCACAGAGATGGGAGCGCGGTGGAGGCAACAGTAGAAGGCACCCCTGCCAACCTCGTAAAACCGAGCATTAGGGATTCACAGAGCAGTGGGGGGAGATAGCATTTCTCTGCTGAAAATCCTCTGCCATTTGGTGGCAAATAAATTTCACATCGTCAAGCATACAATCTCTATTTCCCAGCGAGTTCCTTTTCTTGCTGAACTACAAGGTGACGCTGCTCGGGCAGGGCAGAGATCTGAAATTGCCAGCGACAACAGGGGTTGCAAAATGCTGACAGGGTTTTGCAAAAAGGTAAATGTGATTTCCAGCTGTCGCACTAAATCAGTTATTTCCCATGAAGCTTCACTTGGCTGCTCGGCTGAATTGCTAGCTTAATTAGCTGCCTGTCGCCTCTATGTTATAAAACTCTGACATTATTGCTCACTTTATTGGTTGCAGTTGGTTGAAGATGCCAAAACGCGGATGAAAAATGGTTGATTATGGCGGAAAGAAATCATTAATTCAATCACGGTTTAATCTGATTGTTCATTCAGTTGGTAGGTCTATAAAATGTTGGGAGACTCTGGAAATAATGATAAACACAGCTGTCAATCAGCTTCTTTCTTAGACTATTCTCGGCTTCTCCCTCCATCTTCATAGCTCTCAGCCTTCTCCTTCCCTAATCTCTGTCTCAGGGTTCCACGCTGACTTTGGCAGACGCCCAACAGCGCCGAAGCCTGGCTGCTGCTCCCAACATGGACCTCCTGCGCCAGCCAAAAAGGTCAAGTAGAATCCCTGCTCGCTTTATAATCTTCCTTCTCATGACACCTCAGGCTGGAGCCACGGCTGCAGATGGAGGAGATGATGGTGGGTGAGTTATCAAGCGTTACAGAAGTGATGCTGTTTTAAGAGCATCAAAGTCAGGTGGCTGAGTAAATTAAAGCAAACCCGACAGAAAAAATGTCTCCTGATGCCTGGTTTTGGCCAACAAAGGCAGCATCCATTCATCACAGCTGCTGTTCTTTAAAGAGTGCACAACCCTGTGCAACTTACAGCCAGGTAATCTATCACTTTACCCCTCCTCGCTTGTATCTCTGTCTGCCTGTTGAGAGATGTTCCCACCTTGACCTCCCTGCTCTTATTCTTCTGTCTTATCTTGTCCTGATTGCACCCTGCACTGCACTGCACTTCAGTGTAGTTATTCCACGGTGAAAGATGTGCTGCAGCTTCAGATTTTTGCCTGTCCAGGTAGAAAATGGCGCCGGCTGAAAGTGTGTGTCCTGCCCTGCTATTCTGCTGCTGCTCCCCGCGTTTTTTACACATGCACAAGTTGCTCTGACAGCGGCGCAGCTGAGTTCGACCATCGGTGCTTCAGGACGTGTGTGTGTGTGTGTGTGTGTGTGTGTGTGAGCAGCATGAATCCTCCCCGAAAGAGCGAGTAAGAAAACATCTGACAGACAAGGACATATCTCTGTCGCTTACATACCTTTACATCCAAAACCGCACACACACTCACTCAGACACCCCACAGTGAACTTCCTGCGCCTCCCTCAGTGTGTAGCCAGAGCTGACAGGGAGTGGTTCATTGGTATTACAGCCGCCGCAGAGCGCAGCCACCTTAAAAGAGGCTCCCTCAGGCAGCGTTCAGAGTCACAGCACCCGTTATCGGCAAATTTGTAACCACCCTGCACATTCACACACAAGCAGAGCAAAAGCATTGCAACAAAAGCAATGAAGTCCAGAATTTAGCATCTGCTCAGACATATTCTTAATTCCCGAAAACCCCACAGAGGGGTCATGGGGTTTGCCGCCAGCTGAGCTAAGTTAATCACACAGCTTGCTCTTGACGGAGCGCTCTCACGGACAATTATGTTGGATGGTGAGCTAATGAGAAATTTTCAATCACTGTGAAGGCGCATAAGAGTGTACAGAGAAAACACACTCCACCTGCCTCTCTCTGCTTTAAAAAAAAAAAAAGCTGACCTCTCCCTCCCACACCTCTGCTCCGCTTTGGGCTCTCGTCTCAGCTCTAACCAGCTCAACTGCAGGTGAAGGACCCTCAATCCCTCCCTCTATCTGCTCCTCCATCCACGGCTCTATTCCTGGCGGGGAACAAGGAGATGAGTCAAATGCGGGGCGGAGAAGAACAAGACATCTCTTTTGCGAGCTTCACAAAGAAAATCCACCAGTGATTTATTATCGCCCTGAGTGCACAAGAGGAAAAAAAACAGCAGCATGTCCCTGCAGTCGCAGATTAAGCTCTGAAAAATTATTCATGCTTTATTGCTCCTGATGAGTGTCACATAAAAAGGGACAGCGGCAGGAGAGGTGCCAAACAGCTGGGATATTGTCTGCAGAGATGTGGAATACTAAACAGAACATTTGTAGAACAAAAGCAGCACACAAACAGAAAGGTAATGCCGACAGCTTTTGTCACCTGCTCGCTCTCTCTCAGTCAAAATTATCAGGCTTATTTTGAAAATTGCACAGCGAAAGCAGCCAAACATTGCACCGCCGTGCAATTAAACCCACAAAAAGACGGATTTAGAATGAATAAGCTCCGGCAGATGCAGGACATGCACCCCGGCTAATAAAATCAGACATCAAATAAACAGCTAATTAGGTTGCTAATGCTGCCTTGCGCTCACGCTGCTGCAATAAAATTGATTTCAGCGTTTTGCTAAACTGAGTAACTAATCTCCCATTTTCTAGCCATTTCTGCTAATTGCAAAAGCAACGAAAGCACAGACAGGGGAGCGATATAATTGGAGCAGAAAGCGATTAGTGTAAAGCTTATGAAATGATATGCGCCCCGACTTCAGGAGCGACTGAGGCGGTGTCAGTTTAAGGAAGAGTACGAATTAACAGCAAAAACATAAACAGGCTCTAATTGTGCTGCCTTCAGGTTGCGTGGCGCGGCGCAGCAAGTCAGCATTAATAAATTAAATCCAGAGCAGAGCATGTAGGTAATCCATTACCTATCCCACAGGAGAGCTACCAGGGAATATCAATCTGGGTAATTAGAGGCAGAACAATAAGCAGAGTCAACTAACATGCAAGAGTAGCAGTTTTAATCTATTGCGCCTTATGAGGGGAGAAGAACTCAGAAAGTCCGCCAGAGTCATTAAAAGTCCATTTGCAGACAACACCTGCAGAAGAAACAAGAGGGGAACAGAAGCTTGGCCGGAGAACAATGCAGAGCGAGCCCTCTCATTGGCTCATCTGGCTTAATTATCACTGTAATGAAAAAGCAGAAGCAGAAGCAAACTGGAGGAGATTGCAAAAAAGCTCTGAGTACACAGCGCCGGGTTTAACAAGGCGAGGGAAGAAGAGACGGCGCACTTGTTCTGCCATGCAGTGATGAAAGGAGACTGGTGATGGTTGTATTTTAGCAGCATTGACTACAACAAGAGCAGAGAATCAGCAGTGTAACCTAAGGTGAATTTTAAGAGCAAGCAAGTTTAAAAGTGTCCTGAAGCTGCAGGACCTACCTGCCCGGCAGCTTTGCCCTCCATCCCTTCTGCTACTCGAGCGTTTAGTTTCCATTGCACAGGAGGCACAATCTGCTGGAGAGGAGGCTGGAGTCGCCTCCTCGGCAGCTGCCTGCTGCCTCCTGTTCGCCCGCTCGACTGAGTGAGAGTGTAAGACGGGGGAGAGGGGAGTGTAAAGAGATAGGGTGAGGGAGAGTGGGTGTCACAAAGAGAGAGAGAGCGAGGGAGGGCGGGGAGGAAGGGGAGGGAAGGGAGGGGGAGTGCTGTGCGAGCACAAGTCTACCTGCCACAACCCATCAAGCCAGCCAGCCTTGGAGACAGCGCCAAATCAACAGCTGGCCCCCGTGTGATGTCAGAGCCTCAACAGCCAGTCACGGCAGCCGAGGCCGGCCGGCGCTACAGAGAGAGCACCGACTGAACCAAAGTCACCGGCTAAATGGGGCTCTTCATTAGCTACTCTGCTTTAGCATGGAGGCGGAGGGAGAGGAGGAGGACGGAGGGAGAGGAGGAGGAGGAGGAGGAGGAAAGGGCAGCCAGGGACATGGGATGGATGGAAAGGAGAGCGTGAGGAGAAAAAAGGAGAGGCAGAAAGAAAGAGAGGAGAGGATGGGACAGGATCGACATGTCTGTGGCCAGCTAGGTGCTCAAAGAGCAGGTGGAGAGTCGATGGGGAGGCGCTGGCCGCTGCGAGGCCGAGCTGTTCACTGGGCTACCATCCCATTAAAGCTGGCACCCTGCTTTTTCTCACACAAGAAGACAAGGCTACAGCTAATCCCACTGCCTCAGAGACGTAAAATACCACCCATTACTGCAGGAGAAAAGTGAATCCTGCAATAAAACATCCCGCTCAAGGCGAAGCCCAGATAAGCTTAGTGGTGGATCAAGTAGAAAACAATACACTGTGTGATCAAACCGCACCCCACACCTCTGAGGTTTCATCTTTAACGGATTAAATGTGAAAAAAAGGATCACAGCATCCATTAGCATTCACTTAGCTTGTTTATGTCATTAGAGATGAAGAATTCACAGGAAGAGGTGATAATTGAGCGAATAATCTCCTTCACTTTCATCATGAAGTGAGTGACAGGCTGTCAAAGACATGAGGAGTCACAAACAGGTCCTACATGCAGCCCGAGTCTAGACTGCCATAATGTGATTGTTTTTGTCCTCTCAGTCACTCAACAGCAAACACAGTGGGCGGAAAAGTTCCTGCTGTCACTTAGCAACCAAAACCAGGCTGCGACAACCGATCCGATCCCATCCTGCCTCATAATTGTACCATTCGTTATGCCAGGTCTCTGAAGAATTTATTATTGTGCTTCCTTAATCCCACGAAAAGGTCACCAATTGAACAAACAATTTATGGATAGGCGGATGAATTATTTAATGGCGCAGACCAAATATTATAGGAAAGAGACATCGCACCCCCTCCTACCACCACTGGAGGCGATGAATTATTTAGTCGTTGGGCCACATCTTCAGTGGAGGCTATTACACAGCATCCTCAACCGCAATATCGGATAATGTCATCAGCTCCAAACACACCATAACCTGTGTAATTAATGGTCAATAGTGCAGCAGGGACAGTGGCCTGTGGAGCTGCAGGTGAAACAGTTTACGCAAACAATTACTAGCATTTATTTTAGGCCTTTGAAGGGATGGAGACGGACTCAAAAGGGCATTCAAGAATTCAGCGATGACACGGTTACTACAAGACCTCAAGCAGCAGCACAATTCTGTAGATAAAAAAGTACACACATCAATTTCCAAGCTCATCTCCACTTTCTCTTACTGATACAGCATGAGCGCTTTACCCACAATCCTCTGCTGCTACCGTAATGAAAACGATGCATGACGCTCAGCTTCAGAGGCAGCAACTTGTGCTTTCAAAGCTATTTCTGTCCAAGTCTGCGCGGCGGTTGTGCCTGAGTTGGTGCATAGGAGTGTGAGTGTGTATGGGTTATTGATTGAGTTGACTTAACAGCATGTTTAAAATGATTTTTGTGAAAAATCTCACCAGCAATACTATTCTGGGGGGTCCTGGCCTGGGGAGTTTGGGCACCTCTGATCTAGAAAACAAAACAACAGGCTGGTTACTGTGACAACCACAACACGTGATGCTGCTATCGCCTACAGGAAAGTCCAGTAATATGATTGTTTTGTGTTTTTACAACACAAGTGCAGTTCATAAAGAGATTTATGAAATATTACTCAATGTACATTTCCTGAAAGCGTCCAGAAACTGCTTGTTAGTAAATCAAATGTATGGATGTATGTCCCCTTTGGGCTTCCATACAAACTACACTCCCAGCAATGCATTTTAAGACACTAATTTTACCCACAGTGAGTGGTATTTCTTTATATATTCGTCACTTCACACAACATTAACCCACATTAAGCTCATTGCCTTACACTGGCATGGTTGTGTGGTCAGGTAACTGCACAGCATTAAATGTCATCTATTAATATTTGAGCTTGATTAATTGGTGTGTGACTCCTCGGTGCTCCTATCGACAGAGAAAATGTCTCATCGCCAATCATTCTCCAACTGTAAGGACATGAAACCGGAAACTGAACAGGGTGCTTGCAGGTTTTTGCAAGTTAAGACTTTTTAAGACCTTTTTATGCCACTTTGAATGAAATTTAAGACCAAAAACACATAAATATGGCATTACAACCAAATCATAGCGTGTGTCACTTAATGAGACTTATTCAAGTTGACTTTTTGACTGTTTATTGAACATGAAGTTGCTCATTGGTTAATATCTGTATGTAAAAGTGCCAACAGTGGCCCATAGTCACAGACTGCCTAGCTAGGATGCAGAGATTAAGATCTTGGAGTAATTTATTTAAGACCACAAAATACTATTTTAATGCATGACAGGCCTTAGTTTTAAATACATGAATTGAAGACTTTTTAAGGATGTGTGGGAACCTTGTTATAACGCAATCTGAAGCAAATGCGTCAATTTTTGATGAAATATTTACGGATGTGTAACGTAAATGATAGTCTGAGGGGAACAAGGCGAGTCTTAGTAACCAAACTCCTTTGTACAAAAATATTATTTAAATATTTTTACAATATAATCAGAAACCGGAGCTTATCTGATATGTGAGTCTGGTTACACATGCATGTCATTTTCATTCGGCTGTATAAAAACATCTGTAGCTGAGCTGAAAAGCTAAAGGTCCCCTCACGAACACTGGTCACTGCCGCATATCACGGGGAGCAAAACAGTCGCACCAGGCCGGAAAGTTACTGAATAATAATAGATTTTTAACCTGCTCCTGGTTTGATTTTCAGACGAACGCTTAATGTAAGTATTGCTGTTTATAATTTTCCTCTCCGTGTTTGCTAAGAAGGTGTGTACCTTATCTGAAAAGAAAAGCCTGAGTGAGCAACATTTGTTTGGCCGGGGCTAAGCTAACGATGATTACCTGCCGTTGCGCCTCGCTAACGGCTGAAAAACAGCCAAACACCGGCGCTAACGAGCTCGTGTTACATGTGCACAACTACCCGGTTGTCGTAAATCTCACACACCGGTACCTTTTTGGAGGTGATACTGCAGATATCTAATGATTTCCTTACCGCTCTGGTTTGAACAGCCGTAGTCTCGTAGCGAGTGTTTGTGGCAGAGTGAAGCAGCAGCGGCGGCGCAGTCCAGCAGCAGCAGCAGCAGCAGCTCGCGAGGGGAGTGCGTCAGCTTCTCACGTTAGACACGTAGGGTGTTGGAAATGTGTCACGTCTTGTCTCTGCTGGATGTTTTTGCCTTGTGGCAGCACACACCGCACGCTGTTTCTCTCACTTTCTTGACATTTTTCTCACATAATAGTCTTTCTTACTGACTACAAGTCCTCACAGTGTAAGTTAAAAGCGCTTAAATTCAGTCAACTCCACACAGATGCTCTAAGCTCCGAGTTACACCTTCCTACTGCAGATGCCCCTGTGACACAAAACGAGTGAACCTCGACTTTACCGCGAAGCATTTCTTAGTTTCAGTGCAGTCTGCTGCTAGTTGTACTGTTTACTTTAGGTAGGAAAACCAAAAATGGATAAACATAACTGTTTCTCAGTTCTTATTTTGCTTTTCTAACAAACTGTTAATGTGCTAATAGTCTCGACTCTTGCGAAGTGATGCTGCCTGTAAACACCGGTCCAGAAACGTAAACAAACTGTTTGCTACTTATTATAATCGTCAGGAACTTGGGTACGTATTGATTGGATGCAAAATAACATAAATACGGTGTCCAAACTAGTTCAAAACGTTTACAAACACTCGTGTTTTTCTTATTTAAAGGAGTTATGTTCTTCTATCAGCACGTGCTTAGTTTCGTTCAATTAAACTAGCACTAGCTTAAAATATCTGAAAGTAACATGCTAATTTCAGTTTTATTACTAATTTAGCGAATAGTTGCTAATTATGTTAATTGAAACGTCATGTTTAATTACATGTGCACGCACACGTGTGCATTGGTGTACTGGAAATGGCACCACATAAACCTGTAACTACATGCAATTAGACTAACTTCTGCCTTATAATCCAAAACTTCACTTTATGAAACTAGCATTAGTTTAAAATGAAAATAACATCCTTACTCCAGTATTATGACCAATTATTACTAATGATTAGTAATTCTGATCATGCAAACGCTGGTTATCATGTTAAATTAGATAATTACATATGTACAGACAATTTTGCATGAGTTCATTTGATATGTGACATCTTTTAAAGGTTTATTCAACCTTGTAAAACTATAACTGCATGAAACTAGGCTAACTTTTGCCTTCTGATCTAAAACTCTGACTTTATTTGTTTACTACATTGCACCATACAGTTATACTGATAGCATCCCCAATGATGCTGAGAGGCAACTCCTTACTTTATTAGAAAAACAATGAAATTTGAAACTCATATAGAAAAAATTTTCTGTAATAACTTTGGCGTATACATGTGTTTTTCAGACAGGAGTGGTTAGAAGTGTTGTACATCTCCTTTTTTCTTCATTTTTTCAGGCAAAAATTGGAGCCGGCTGACTGAGCAAAGGCAACTGATAAGGACCCACTAATGGAAATGGATGATAATGGCCTACAGACCTCTTGCTGTGAGACAAGATGGTCACAGCAACTGTCAGGCCTTCCTCCCAAGCTCCTGCAGCGCCTGATGCCTTTCCAACGGGAGGGAGTGGAGTTTGCTTTATCTAAGAATGGACGGTAAGCCGCTGCTGCTGCTCGCTCACTGGCATCACAGCTTTTACTTTTCAGGTCGACTAGTCTTGTTCTCAGTTTTTCTAAAGTTTTACCAACACAGTTCAACTCTCAAAACAACCTTTGATGGGACTGCAGGCAAAGATACCTGTAAGACCATAACAAGGACAAAAGAGCCTTACCAAATGAATATGAACCCACCAATATTACAGTCCTCCGTCCTGTGTTTCTAGTCTTAATCTTGGTTCCCCTTCTGCAGTGAGTAAATATTGATTTATTACTATGAAGATGCTTTCAACACAAATCAATTGTGCTGGCATTTAATGGAACAGCACGAGCAGCTTCTTCACATGCACAATGTTCACAATCAAGTACAGTACGATGCTGAGTTCAAGAAAGGCATGTTTACATTGAGCACTTGCCAAATAGCTGGTTAAAGTGCAGAGTCCCAAAAGTTTTGGTATCTAACTAAACTAAAATATGCTGTGAAGGCTTAATAAGCAAGTAAAAAGTGTGAGTATGAGCTAAATTCTGAAAGGTCAGATATAGATCAGGTTTTGTGTTTAAAAATGATTACAATTCCATGGGTAATTTCTGAGTTGCCCTCAGGTTCAGTGGTGTTTGTCCGTGTTGAACATTAGCTGCAAGAACTTGCCACTTCTCAGCTATTTCCTCCGCCCAGACCAGTCGATGTATGCTCCCGTTCTCGGGAAGGTCAGCGCAGGGGGAGCCAATCTGAGTGCGGCTGTTGTGATGCGGAGCGGCCATATTGATTCAGAACACTGGGAGGCACTGCTTTGTTACACGGGCGGGTCAGGAGTCAATTGGCTCTCGCTGCACCGTGTGGACAGTTACCTTAGTCAATTGGCATCCGTGTGACAGTAAGAGCAGCACGGGCTGGGCTTTTCTCTGGAGACGAGCAGTGCAGGCATTAGAGGAAGACATTTTAGGTGACAGGATCCTGAAAATAGAATCAGTACTGACATGATGTTTGACGTTTAGGATAGTTAGAATGTGGAGTTACTTCCATATCTCAGCACATTCACAGTTTTAACTAGATATGTCCTCTATGCAAGTGCACCTCCTGTCCCATCCTTCAACTCAAAATTAAAATAGAAATTGTCAAACTTTTAACTTATTGCCTTGTAGCATGTTGCCAAGATGATTGTGTACCCCAGCCTTGCTATTTTTGGAAACCTTTCTGCAAACTGGATGCTACATTCTGCAAGAACTGGAGCTAACACAATAATCAGCCTACGTGTAATGCTAAATTTGGCAGCGTTTTAAACCCCTACCGCACCCTCTCCCAGACAGAGACAGCAGGGGTGATTACAAGATAAAAATGCTAGTTTTATTGACAGTAATCCTGATTTTTCTGTGTTTTGAGACTCCCTGCTGTTCTTTATTTGTTCGGTCAATATCCTTGAAGAGCCTCTCTCAAACGGCGCTCTGATTCCCCCCTTTTGTAGAAGATGCAGAATTATATCAATCTACAAAAACCTGAATAGAAGAACAATGCAACACAGCTGCATATTTGTTTGTACAATTCCTGGAAATGTAGGATATCACCACCTGAAGTGGAACCAGACGAGACAGCAGAGCATAAACGGCAGCCCTTCATTATGAAATAACTCCTGAAATGCACTGAACATAACAGATTGATGCCGGATACCTAACAGTGTGGGAGGATCCGGGGGCGGATTTTCCCTTTAAATCTCAGAGTCATTGTGTCTTTGCACATCCAGAGCATCAAGAGCACCGAACCAAAACATCAAATGTTGTCGCAATTCAAATGCTGATGCATCCGGCTGCATCGCTCTGTGTGGGAGGGTGAGTGAATTTATGGAGTTAGATGAGGGGTAATGTGGGAACGTTGTGATACAGTACGACAATAAAAATCCATGAGATGTGGCTTATTGTGTTGTTTTGAAAGTTGAAAGCTGGTATCTGTATAAATTTAGCTTTTTTAAATCAGGCTTATGTATGAATCCAGCGCTCGGGGCACACATGGAGTAAAAGTGCATCCATTAAGACCTCCTGGTCACTTCCATTAGAGTGTCGACTCTACCTGAAGTTGTCTGCCACTCACTGATTTGTCCGAAATATTATTGCAAGTGACTGCCTGTGCTTTTATTGAATAAGAGCTGCTCTGCTGATGCGAGAGGAGATCAATAAGCAGGCTGTGTCGTCTCTCTCTCTTTCTCGCTCTCCCTGCGAAATAATTGAGAGAGGTCAGACTTGAGAGGTACAAGTTGATGTATCTGCCCCGTATTTGAACTGGTGTGTAAGTATTGTTCATAATATATACCGACTGTAGGCAGAGCAGCTCCTTGAAATCATTTGTGTGAGTCAGCAGCACCAGAGTGCTTTAAAAGTCCATTCATGAGAGATAAATCTTCATATACAGGTTCTGGGACTGAAGAAGCTTCAGCTTGTAGTCCATTGTATATTAATCGTCCAGTGGTAAAATAATGCTGTGTGAAGAGGGAAGGAAGAGAACCACAGTGTTGATGTAATCTTTCTCTTTCAGTGCAGCTTTTGTTTGGATAATAAATCTAAAAGTCAACATCATAAATTAAAATTCATTGCACTCATGTGATTGCCAAACGAAGACACTGTTGAGATTGTTTGACAAAATTTGGACTTAAAACTGTCAAAGATGCAACTAATGGAATTTTAATTGCCTTGTATAGCTCAAGCTAAACTTTACCTTTAACAAGCAGAAAGAAAACTCCTCAGCTAAAGGCTACTCTGTTTGTATTTAAGGTTGTTTCAAGTAAAAGCAAATCTGCGCTTTGAGCCCATAACTCTATTTGAGATCCCACTGTAGCCTCCTGGAGTCACCCTTTAGTCCGGCGTCCATCCTCAGAGCAGATTTTACACTGACCAGCGCTCACACCTCAGCAGAGAACCGAGCTGGAAGATTGGGGTTAGGCACCGGGCCATCCAGCACATCACTGAGCAGAGGTCAAAGCCATCAAATCATCGCAGCCAGCCTGGGAGGTAGCGCAGCCCATTTCCTGACACTTTGGGGCTCGTGGGTTTCAGAGATAACATTAGAACGACGCTGCGACGGCGACCGTGCCGTTGTCAGGCAACAGCACTGCAGCATCCTCACAGTCTCAAACCGTCAAGACGACACTCAGGTTATTTAAAGGAGGATGATTAATGTGTTGAGAAATGGCAAGCACCTGCCCCAGCCGCACTCCCTCCCCTGTGTGTGCGTGAGGAGTGTGGGTGTGTGTAACATGTTTTTGTGTGTGCTTCTCATATATCCTTTTTTGCATATCTTTTCTTTTGTGTTCATCTTTTTTTCACACACATACTGGCACATATTTATGTCTGTGTGCGTGTGTGTGTTTTATGTGTGTGCACAATGCGCTGACTGGGCCGGTGTGCTGGCAATTAGAAAAACCACCAGTGGCAAGGTGCACATTAATCATGTTCCTCAGCTGAAAGAGAGAAATGGGGCGGAGATGGGGGGAGGAGGAGGAGAGGAAGGAGGAGAAAGAATAATGAGAGTGTGTCTGAGGTATTCAGAGCTGCTCCGCTGCACTGTTTGCTCTGACATGATGTTGGAAGCTTTTATGAATAAGCAAGGTCACGACAATAGCTGAAACCCAGTGGGCAGAGAGAAGCAGGAGTTGATCTTTCTGTACTTTTTCCACGGGGACGACTCCAGCTGAGGCGTGCGTCGCACTTTCATTGTTCCTCCATAATGTACAGAATAAAGGTGGAACAAGCCGGTCACTGAAATAGCATCACATTAAGGACAGCTCGGAGATGGGAGCGGTTACCTTTATCCCAGTGTAAATTTCTCTCTCAGACTAATCTTGAAAGTGGTAATAGAGAAACAGGATTAGAGCTTGAGACATTCTGTAAACATTTCAGAATTAATATCATTGTTTGAACAACTGATGAGATAAATAAGAAGCGGCTACTCCGCCCCGAGCAATGTGAATCTTTTATGGTGGTCAGTTAAGTGTTATAACAAGTTGTAAAAACTAATTGTAGAAGCTAAATTTTAAAAACCTTTCAGCCTACTTCAGAGTAAGTGACACTTGATTTTCAATGGCAAACTTAAGTGCTTCCTGACTGAGGTGCTTGACTCTTCCTCAAAGCGACACTTAACATAAAATTTCATTCAACCGCCGTGACATCAAATGGATCTCTGACTCGCATGCTTCACTCTCACCTTGAATATTTGTCAGGAGTCTTTCTTTTTTCCGAGGAGAACCCAAACACGGTCGGCCATCATGAATATTGAAGGGCAGCGACACTTCTCAAACTTAAGTTCCGGTGTGGACACAAATTGCAGCTGACAGATTTGTGATACGTCCAAGAGCAGCTGAGCCTTACATGACTTTATGCGTCTCTTCTCAAAGGTTTGAGAAGTCAGGTTGTGACAGGAGGTTTTCTTGGATGAACCCTGGGAATGTCTGGACAAAGAAAACAGAATAAATGCCTCTTTAATGAACCCTGCTGTGCTGCCCTTGAGAAAACCGTGTGCTGCAGGGGCTGTTTTCTTCATATGCAAACGATAAATTCTGTCTTTTTATAGCAGCCGAGTTTTATTGCCTGCTGGTGCTCTCTACAAAACAATTTCCCGGTCTCGAAACTCATCTGATAAAGTTTTCTCTCTCTTCTTTTGTTTTACAGATGTATGATTGCTGATGAGGTAAGCACACACAACGCTGGCTCAGGAAATCCATTCCCCCCCAAAAAATGAACCTGGGAGTTTCAGCATGCCTTCCAAATTAATTTGTCAGCCTTGTGCAGCACTCCCACGTGTCTAATCAGTTTTGACACAAGAATCATTCTGAGACCTTATTACTCTTGGGCCTCACATCAGCTCGCCCGTCATATGCAATTTACCGCAGACTCCGTGTGCGATTGACTTGTTTTTCTCCCCCTTTCGCCCCTGCGTTGATTTGGTGGCTCCAGATGGGTCTTGGGAAGACGGTGCAGGCCATCGCGGTGGCGTACGCCTATAGGAAGGAGTGGCCCCTCCTGGTGGTGGTGCCCTCGTCCTTGAAGTATCCCTGGATCGAGGAGATGGAGAGGTGGATCCCAGAGCTGCAGCCTGGAGACATCAACCTGGTGGAGAGCAAGTGTGACACCATGTAGGTCACTGCACCACACTCCCGCCTTCATCTTTCATCTCCGTGAGCCAGGAAACACAAATACAGACTCACTTAATCCTACAGATCATACACAGGATCCAGTAAGTAAGAGGTTGGAGCCTAAAAGGAGAACTGCCCTCATAACAAGCTGTGAGGCAGAGTTTAATGTCCCTTGTTATTGCTCCATCTCTCCCATCATTTGATAATAATATACCTCGAGAGATGGAATAAAAATGTGAACACACTTGTGAGGCGGTGTGAGAGACAGAGAGGTGGCTGCTGACAATTTCATCTCAAACTGTCCCTCTGTGTCAGGAGCCGGCATGGGCCTGTGTTTGACAGCGCTGACAGACAAATCATGTCAAAGCACCGTCTGCAATATTGAACAAGAGCTGAAATTTCTCAGCACGGGGAGTGGAAAAACGCTGTCGCAGACAAATACGGCTCATTTTCACAGCTGTTTTTATTGATTCAGATTCGCTGTGTGCAATGTGGACTAATGTTGCATATACGCCTAAAAAGCAAAAACTTTCATAATCACCTCAACTTTACTTTTTTTTCTTGAATGAAACAAACTTTTGTATCTGTGACTTGGAGGGGAATGAAACCTCACCACCTCACATCTCAGATGAGGCGCAAAGAGGTTGTGAACGCCTTGAGGGGGGAAACGTGTCCTTGAACTGGATGTGTTAATGACTGAACAGGGAGGCAAGATAAAAATTATGCAGCACCTCCTCTCAGCATTTCTTTTGTAGAACATGAACGACACCTTAGGTTTATTTCAGCTTGGGGTGTGCGTGTGTGTGGGGTGGAGGTGAAGAATTAGAGACTGCCAGATACTGGAAATGTTTTTGATTTTCCCTGGGATTCTTATTGGGTTTCATGTGGCTGAATGTCGCAGCTGAGTTTGTTTGTGTATCTGTGTGCTTGTGTTAGGACAGCGCACACTTTGGAAAATACAGAAATTGCAATACAGCCCAAAATTGGATTTCTCAAAAGCAAGAGAAGAGCTGCAGAAAAAAAAGAAACCTGCGGCTCTATTCTGTGCCTGGCAGTGTCCGTCTGTGAGTGCGAGTCTTCCTTTGTGTGCTTTAACATTTATCAATCCACACACCCTTTTTAAATAGTCTGGTTTACTTTACCTGGAGGGCTCAGAAGCAGAGTCAATAAACACTGGCACATTTAAACAGATGTTTGTTTTTTAGCTTGAGCTGCTGACACACATTTGTCAGTTTAAAGGTAAGTACTGCAAGTGCTACAGCTGCAGCTTTAAGAAAACACAATCTATGTTTCTCTCATTATCCATCTGGGAAATTGTCCACTTTTTACTTTGAATTCTGTGTCCCTGCAGCTCAGCAATGTGCAGCTTTTACGCAGATGTGTAGCTCTTAAACTGTCCTGCATCTTCTTGTTTGTTCTTCTTCAGGAGGATCAGCACATCAAAGGTGACCGTCCTTGGTTACGGCCTGCTCACAAGTGATGCTCGCACCCTGGTGGAGGCTCTGACCAGGCAGCGCTTTGCAGTAGTGGTCGTGGACGAGTCGCATTATCTCAAGTCACGCACTGCAGAGCGGACTAAAATACTGGTGCCTCTAATCCAGAGCTCCAAGAGGGCTGTGCTGCTCACTGGTACCCCTGCACTGGGTAGACCAGAAGAGGTAATAGTACACTGAGTTTTTTCTCCTCCATCCACAAAAACAAACGGCAGATAAAGGAATTATAACTCAAAGTATTGCTTGGTGGCCTACCTCAGTCAGTAACACAATAAAACAACACATCGATGTCACCTGATGTGTTGTTTACTTATTTTTATCTATGCCGATATCTAAATCCATCAACCGATTTCACATTTATTTACCTATAACTCAATTAAATGTTGTTGAAGCAGAAAACCTGTAAAGCTACTTTTTGTACACGGCTAATTCCCAGGAGGAATTGATGAAGAATTGGATCGATAAGCAGATGCATTAAGGGCATTGATATCAATAAAATCTCGTCAACACTCATCCCTATAAGAGAGGAAAACAGGGCTGTGCTTCAGAATGATTTCTAAGCTCACACTCATAAAGAAAGATTAGTGAACCACAGAGCTAACTCTCATGTCTCACCAAGGTGTTTCAATCTTCAGCGAAGGTAGATCGCCATGGTAACTTGCTCCGGAGCAGGTCACACTCAGATCCAACATTCAAAAAGCCAATTAACTCCCCGCGGCATCACTTATCCTCGAGGATACTGTCGGCTTATTTCAATAACCTTTGTTGCGAAAAAACTTCATTTACAAAGCCCGATATGAACCGACAGAGCACCGCAATAAATGAGACAAGTAATAAAAAGCAGCACATGTGGGGTGACTATTGAATTTAGAGACAATAAGAAGCACTGTTCACAGGACAACAGTGTTTGGAGAGCGGCGGAGTCATTCCCCTCTCCATAATGATTTATTATATCATTTTTATATACGATATATTGAAGCCGTAGATTGCAGCCACAGAAGATGAAGAGGGCCCAGTGTAAAGAAAATCTTTGTCAGTGTGTAAATGGGACGACACAACGGTGTATCAATAAGAAATAGTGTGTGGTAACTGTAGTCTCATAATAGAGCAGTGATACAGCACTATGCTCAGGCATTTACACTCCCTCTAATTGCCCTCCAGTCATCCCCTCATCGCTCTGCAGAAGCTCACTCTTCACCCCCATATGATCCTCACATCATCGCGTTTACGGCTAAATTGATCATCTCTTCTGATGTTTGCAAAGTAAATATTTTGGGACTTTAATTATAGATTTGCACAGACTTTGCAAAAGAAAAAAACATCCTGTTTGTGAGTGGTGAATTCTTCCAACACACACACACACACACACACACACACACACATACACATACACATACACACACACAAAGGCCTTGTAATTATTCATATCCTGCAGTGTAGCTTTGCATATTAAAAATAAGACAACATTAATAATATACTGAGCCTTTCTTAACTGTATTAGGGGGTTTTCACAAATATAGGAATGGTGTGTAAAACCATTAAAGGAGCATTAGAAGGCAGGAAACAAGGGGACAACAGAAGAAAAGGTCAAAAACACTTAAAGTTTCTGGAAAAGTGCATTCAAAAGGCATCTTTCTGCTGATGATATGATCGGACTTGCATCTAAACTGCATTCATAGCAACAGTCTGTTATTAATAGCAGCAGACTGCTTAACTGAAAAGTTCTGACCGCTCAGTGCTGTTTCTGACCAATCAGGTTTGACAATATGTTGTAAAAGAAAGTGCACTTTTCCTTTAATGACATCATGAGTATCCTGTTACTAAGTTTAGGTATCACTGTGAGGCAGGAGTCTGATACCACTGTCGCCTCATCGCTGCTTTGCTGTGAGGAAAACTTAATTATTGCCTAGACCCGATCATGATAATTAACTGATGAAACTCAGGCAGCTAATTAATTCCAAAATAGAGCGAAGTTGGTAGAAATCTCAAGAAGGTGTGTCATCGAGAAAGCGCGTGCATTTGTGCGTGTGTGCGCCGTCTGTGCCGTTGCCTGCCTGCAGTGTGGAGGTTAGATATCATCTCTCTCCCTCTCACTGCTGCTCGAATCTGAAACTGAATATAACATTTTATCATCTGCAGCATAAACCTGATAAGCCCTGTCCCTGCCTGTGTGCCAGTCTCCTCGCTGCCATCATTACTCACTGTGGCTCTGACATCGAGTTAGCACACAGCTCAGGGCATGCTGCACCGTTCATGATGTGCCCTCATTCCACCCACCTATTATATCAACAGTGTGAGGGGGAAATGCAAAGCTCCTGTTGAACAAGCGCTGAATTTAGAATAGCGCTCTTACTGTGGCTGCTTATTCAGATCGCCTTGCTGATGATTACCTGTCATTACTTCAGAAATTGCTGCAGATTCTGAAAATTGACAGGGATGCGGCGCAAAGACACAGGCGCGTTGACATTTGTGCACACACACACACACACACATCCTCAGCTTTGTTGCAACCTGCAATGCATACACCCTTTACCTACTTAGTGTCTGAAAAGCTGCTCTTCAAAACATCCACTCAATGAATCCTCAAACTACAGTGATGCAAATTTTTACCCTGACTTGTAATTTTCATGTCTGGAGCAGCTGTAGGTCGATTGTCTTCATTCGTATTTCATTCAATTTTCAAATCAGCTTCATTTTCTAGTCTCGCTGCACAGCGGTTTGACCTGCTTAATTGGCGCTGACACAAATTTCCACACAGATGCACAACATCGGAGTAGTAAACTAGGCGAAGGACAACAAGACCTTGACTAAATTGCTCACAAGATACACTGCATGACAGTAGACTAATCGTGAGCACAGGTAGTGTCTGTGTTGAATGCCAAAAAAAGCTCCTGCTCCTTTGAGTTATTGCAAACAGCTTTCAGAAACTGAAAGGCAAGAAAGAAGTTGTGCTAACCTAAAAAGTGTGAAATCTCATTAATGCTGCTTAGACTCAGTCCTTTCCTATCTTTGTGTTTCACAGCTTTTCATGCAGGTTGAAGCGCTCCACCCAAAGATGTTTGGGACTTGGGGGGAATACACGAAGAAATACTGTGGCGCCCATTACAGGTTAGTCTTTAAAAATGCACTAAAATGCTACATCATACCTCTGTTAGGTGTTATTTTATTGAAATACTCTTAATTCTGAGCAAAAGGGAATTAGCAGAGTTAAAACATTTTTCAAGTGTGTGTTGGACAACGTGGGGCTGTACCTGAATGTGAAGTGTTGGTGACTCTCAGCTGAGTTTGTTGTCAGAGCCAGACCACAGCTGAAGCCAAGCGTTAAATGCCAACTGGCTGCCAGGAGCTAGCAACGATCAGTTACATGTGTGAACAAACACATCAAATGCATTGTTTTGGATGTCCATCAAAGTCAGCCGCTCGGTCAGTGATGGGCCTGGTGCCATTACTGATAACACTTTGTATATAATAGCACTTAGTGTGGCTGGGGAATGCCTGCACACACACACACACACATACACTGAGATGAAAGATCACACACACACACACACGCAGGGACACGAAGCGTTGTCACGTCCCTATTGTTCTCCTTTCGAACATGTGAGTTTTTTAAGGAGATAATTAAAGCTTCCTCGCAGCAGGAAAGTCGCCGGTTCAAATCCCCGCACTAGAAGGAGCATTATTTTAGAAAGCGAGAAGCAGTGTTCCTCCCTTAGCAGCACCGAGCTTCAACGCTGAAGTGTGAAACAGCAGAATTTGGCAGCAGCTTATTAAGTTTGTCCACACTTGCAGCCAATATGGCAGATAACCAGGCTTTGTGTGGAGGGCCAGTTCTATTCTGAAAATCCATTTGGCTGATGAATTGTGAAAGTTGCCGGTGAGTTTTGGGATAAAGCTGCTGCTGTGGCCATTAGACAAAATAGTTTCCTGCTTTGCAAAGCGCCCTAAAGCAAAAAACAGATCCCCCCGACTGCTCCTGCAGAGCGGCTCAGCGGTGAACGATGGTATGCTGTTGTAGTATCGGGCAGCTCCCAGGAGGTGGTGTTTAAATGTGTTTAACTACTCCTTCAGGGTTCTGCTGTAAATAAGTAGTTCCTCTCGGTCGGGAAAGCGTATTAAAGAATGTGTTTAAAAATGCATCAGCAGTGTCTAACATGACTCTCTCTCACAGGTATTTCGGCAAGAAAAAACAATGGCATTTCCATGGAGCGTCAAACCTCAAGGAGCTGCACCGGCGCTTGAATGACATCATGATTCGCCGCCGGAAAGCTGAGGTGCTGAGTCAGCTGCCCGCTAAAATCCGCCAACGCATCCCCTTCAACCTGCCGAAAACATCAGAGAAGGTACACGTTTGAACTGCAACAAGAAATAAGTCAAAAATACCATCATGTTTGAAGACTGATGACAGTAATAATCATTTTATTTCACACTTCTGTTACTAGCTGCTTAATGATTGCACAGCACATTCGGAAAGCATAATGCCGAGTTCCTTTTTTGAATTAATGGTGATTGGACACACTCACGCTGCTTTGTGGAATTAAATTTTGCAATCTCCAGGTGAGAGAATTTCTCACCTCTCAGGGGGTGAATAATTGAAATATGGACCATCTCCCCCTCATCATCATTTAATATTTTGCCTCGCTTTTCTTTCAGTCTTTGTTTTAACTATTTTTGTCAGTCATACAGAATCCACCTGTGAGACAGTTTTAACTTTCAGACCCAAAGAAGATGCTTCCATCTAAGTTGACCCCGTACTTTTCATGCCAGACCAGTAGTTGGCGGTATAACTTTGTAACTGCAATATTGCGTCAAGAAAAGGAATGATAAACTTCTCATGTAAAACTTCTTTTGTGAAGTTTTCTGCTCTCACAGATTACTATCCTGAGAGATTTGAGAGTTTGGCACATTTTATGATTCTATATTTTGGCACTGCAATTTTTCTCTCACTCCAACAGCTTCCTCAGGGACGTTTGGGGAATAATGGATCCGTTCTAACAGCTAACAGCATAATATATTTCATAATGATCTTTAAACCCATTTCACTGGTTTCATCTCCCATGATTTCCTTCTGTCTACTCTGCTTCACTTAAGAGAAATGTTCTGTACGAACAACTCGACTTTGTATCAAAGATTTCTTTCTTCGTGTCTGTGTCAGAATATTTCTCTAGTGACACGTTCCTCGCTCGCTGATGAGTTAATACTTCTAATTGTTTGGACTTCCAACACAGCTTAATGTGTTGTGTTTTTGTCTGCTGACTTCTGACAGCACACTTCAAGCTCTGCGGTGAAGTCCAGCTCTTCTTTTGCCTCTTGGGTAACTTTTTTTTTTAAATGAGTGAAACTTGCACACAAGCAGAGCGGAACAGATGGTTGCGTATAGACAGCTTTGTGTAGTTTATAGACTTTGGAGCCTGAAATACTTGGACGAACAAACCTCTGAATCTTTTAGTCATCTCATCGGGCTGAAGAAGATTCTGGACATTTTTAGTGAGTTACCAATCAACAGATGAGAAACGTGATGAGTTTGAGGGGCCAAAGGACAGCACTAAGCACAACGCTGACAGTTCAAACATCTTGAATATGATGGATGTTTCAGCTCAGTTTAGAAACACTGTGTGCTTCTGTGTGCTCCCTCTCCACCATCATAAAGAGGAAACCAGAGTATTCATAGAGTAAATGTCAGGTTTTGTGTGTAGGTGTTTGCATCTCTTTTAGCATCCCCCAAGTTATGGTTGTGTTTTCTGCCTCCCACGCCTCGCTGCATGTGTGCGAGCGTGCATGTGAATGCTGCTTCGACCCGGCCTGCTCGCTTGTCAGTGTGTTGTTCTCTCCTCCTTACTTCTGTCAGGGGTTAGTTTCCCAGCACGGAAACAACAATACACTCTTAGGAACATCCACTTTAGCGCCTTTGTTACATTTTGTATCATATCAGCAGGAATAAGGAAGCACGGAAGAAGCTAATTATGCAGCGAGGAATGACACAACAATAAGGAAGTTGCTCGGAAAAGTGATGATGCAGGAGTTTTACTCCAATCTCACTAAATGTTAAGGGATGCAGTAATTAGGGGCTAAATATGGTCATCGCGGTGCCAATTAAGCTAACATAAATACGCTTAGAAGTGTTGGAAAAGTTCATGTCATGTCTTGCATCCATTCTCTTATCTGGGCTTCGCTGAACCAGCAGCTTTGATGCTTGAATCGAGCTCCAGGGTCATTTGTCTTTGGTGCGGACAAAAAAAAAGCTCAGCTAGCTGTAGCTTGTTCAGCTGCACAGGTTTTTTTGTCTGTTTATTTATTTGTTCATAAGATGAATGTCGAGTGCTTTTTTTATTCACAGGTTTTTGTTTGCTGAGTAGAATAGACAGCTCAGAGCTAAATGGACTGGTTTTAAGAGCTCGAAAAAAGGAGATGTGAAGCGGCCAGTCAACCAAAGTGAAGGCCATTGTGCTTTTGAAAAAATAAACAATATAAAGCATAAAAGACTGTGTGGCCGTTATTTTCTCTTAACACTCCTCTGAAGCGGGAGTTTGCATTACGTACTGGAGAGCAGGACCACTCACCAGTTCACCCTCATCCCTCCTATCTCATTTTCTCCCTAATGATGGCTTTTATCTTCCACAGCCAGACACTTTTTATGCCCCTGCTGCCCTTTAGCCGTGGCCTTTTTGTCAGCGTTAGGGTGGAGTGTGTCGCCACTTTCCGAAAAAAAAAAGAAAAACCTGAATGTAAAAATGTCTAATTAGAAGTAAACATTGAGCGACAGTCAAAACAGTGTTTATGCCTCATCTGAGAGAGGAAACATAAAGGAAACTCAGCTCAGCTCCCCTGAAATGTGATACTATTTATTCATTCAACCGTCCTTGACTTTGACGATGTTTGAATCCACTGAAATGCTAATGATTTCGCTAAACGGTGCAAAGCTTTCATGTTCCACCAAAAAACCTTTTCATTGTACAATCCCAGAACGCACAGCTGCAGAAACCTGGGAATGATTGTGCGTCTGCATTAATAAGGCTTCTCGCTCTGTTTCTCCCCCCTCGCTCACTCATCATTATGTGTATGTACGCGCCTAATCGCACGCCGGGCACCTCTTCCTTCCTCCAGCTCGCCATATGGTTCACAGTTTTGCATCATTTGATATGCGGCGCTTTAAAAAAGTGTTCTTTCCTTGTTGGATTTTTTTGACACATTCGTGGAGCTGCAGCAGGATTTCAGACGTTGATAACAGAGTGATTAAAATAACCTCTAATTGTGACTGTTTTTTAAAAAGTCAAGACTTTAATTGGAAGCTGAACAACAACAGTGCACCTCCAAGTTTAAAAGTTAAGCATGTTTTCATGATGAAGAGGGCTAACCTAGATATTGGAAGCACCTCTCTGCGTGTCTTGTTTATGAGCATATGCTGCACCTCACCGGCAGCCGCTCCCCCTGCGCTCTTCTCCTCTCCCGCCTTAAATACTCCTCGCCAATCACCTTGAGAGCACGCGCGGCGCCTTTGATTTATTGTACCAGCCCGGCTGCTTCTCCATCTTCGACCCCGGCTTGTCACCAGGCAGCTATAATTGGGAGATGCTCATGACCCACCTAACGCAGCAGCCCAGTCGGAGGGGGAGGCTTCCTTGGGAATTCTCCATCTTTCTCTCCTTACTTTCTTTCTCTTCCAGGGAAAGTAGGACACCCAGCAGCACCATTAATTGTTTTGCCCTTTATATCTCAAAAACAGCAGAGAACAAGAGGGAGGATGGAGAAGTAAGAGGACGCACTCACATGTCTTTGTGCTCTCCTTTGCTTTGCAGGAGGCCTCAGACAGATTCGCCCAGTGGGAGAAACTCATGAAGGGGCTCGGGTCGGGCGCCGTGGACATGGAGAACCCGTACCCTGTCGTCATGAGCCTGATCACAACCATATACAAGCAAACTGCGGTTGCTAAGGTAATGTAAGACCAGGTGGTGCTGGAGTTTTCTGCATTGTTGTATTAAAACGCATCAAAGCGCCACACTGTTGCACTAGCATGATCACACAAACTGTCATTTGTTTTGTCTCGGTACCACAAACACCACCCTGCTGCTGTAAATACTCAGAAGAACACCAAATGTGCAGCAGAAAGTAGTCCCAGAAAAATATCCAAATTCCTCCAAATTGGCCAAAAACGACGTTACATAACATCCTGAAGATATTAAAGCTAAATACACTCGTCGGGGTGTCTCTTTAAGTCATCTTCATCAGCTCTGAAGCTGTCAGCGATGCTAAACTGCTGACAGGAAGATCATTTAGTAGAAAGATCGTCCTGGTTAGCTTAAATAGATTTGAATTGGCTTCAAGTTTGATCATCCCTGTGTTTCAGGACAAGCTGAATTGACGATACAGCATCATTTTCAGAGCGCTTGGCCGACCACTCAGTGAGATCTCATGGGAAAGCATTGCCATGGTAACACCGCCTAATGGTGGCCAGTGAAAGCACTTAGACAAAGTAGGGAGTTATAACGGAGGTATTATTTAGTTGCGTCCAGCCTGGCATGATTACACCTTATCTCAAAGTTACACACCGCACTAAAATAGCATCTCTGTGATGTTGTTGCTATGGAGACTCAGCGGGGCTCTCAGTTTGAAGTGACGTTCCCTTTTTAATGAGGGAGAAATAAGCGATATGGGAAGGTAGCATGAGGAGGGCTGGGGTCAGAACAAGTGTCGGCGGGGATCCAGAGATTTTTGCATTTCCTGCTCTTCAGAGGAAACATTTGTTTAAACCAGAGATCTTCATGTTATGAAAGATTTTGTACTTTCTACTGAAACGCAGCCCCCTCCTTTTCCTCCTTTTCTCCGTCCTTCCATCATGTGGCATGTTCGAGGGCTGAATTCTTCTCAATTAGCCCGACGCCCTCAGCCATGAGGAGCGCAGCCCCGAGGTTAACGAAGACCGGAGATAACCACCAAATGCAATCATCGACACGCTGCTCATTCAGTCTGCCTCTGAGCTGCGATCTTTTTAGCGCTTGGTGTTGTTTGCTGATTGGATTTGTGCTCAGTTTAGCCTAACACCGGACCTCCTTTCATTCCACAGCCCCCCCACACCCACTCCCCCACCTCAATACTGCCGATACTGGTCTCATTTCCTCTCCTATTGGTTTCCCAAGTCAGTCGCACTTTCTCCACTTACAGAAACAGCTCTTTCTTCTCGTTTTTGGATCATAGGGAGGGGTGAAATGGTGTGATAGATTCACACATCTATGTCACTCTGACGAGCATCGCAGCCCCTGCCCGCCTGCCTGCCAGTCGGCCAGGCGACTGAGCTGCCAAACGCCTTTGGGGTATTTTTATTGCTTTACCCGCCAAGCATCTGCTCCCAATTACCCAGAGAGGACAGCTCTGATGCTGGACTTTAAAGCGAGCTAACGGGCCGCTTCAGACAGCCGAGAAGTTTGTGCACTAATTAAACTCAGCGGAAGGAAGCCGGCGAAGCCAAGCCGTCAGTAATGAGGACCCCCCAGATCAGAACAGGGTCGGCAGGCCTGGCGGAGAGATTCATTATCAGGCGCATCGGCTAATTATCAGCGAGGCAAAGCAGAGGTTCTCCCGCCAGAGCAGGTGTGACGGCTGCAGAGGTTGTCATGTTGCAGGAGCTGTTGGTAGAGTTTCACACAGGAAAGGCCTGTCTGCGAGAGCGTCCAGTAAGGGCTCTGTTTGACTCAAATCAAACCTCACTATTTCTACAGCTATTCCCGGCTGCTTTTTGGCCCGCGGCTCCGAAATGAGCCGAGCCCGGATGCTCAATGACACGCTCGTACAGCACATTCACTCCGGCGTCGGCTGAAAGGTAGCAGGAAACGGCCTCCACAGTGTGATCACTGGGCAGCAGTGAAATGATAGATACGGATACCTGCAGGGGAGAGTTGACTCACTAACTCTCTTGCTGCTTTTTTTCTGGATTGTTAGCTTCACACGTCCAATCATGAGACACAAATTCTCCAGCGGAAGCAAGCGAGAAGATGCTGAATTTTGAGTTTTCAAAGCGTAGTGGCCATCTGATTGTCAGAGTTTTCTATTTGTTTGTGGATCCAAAGGTGGATTTTGTTGCACCCTGTGTCACCACAACCCAAACATCACACACCAATCATATCTCCAAGTTGTGAGAAATTGATTATCTCTCACTATCTGCAGCTCTGACAAATGCGCCCCAGTCGCTCCGTGCTCTCTCCCCTTTAAAGTCTGGATTCCTGGCATTCAATAGAGAATCGATCACACAGAAAGGATGCCGCGGTGATTAATTGACTTCTTCACTGATCTAGCCGATTCCTCTGTGTGTGGTCGAGCGGTGAAGTGATGGATTCAGTAGCTCCCTTTCATCTGTGTCTATTTCTGTATCCCTGTGTGTGTATGTGTGTGTGTGTGTGTGTCCAGGCTGGAGCAGTGAAGACATACATTAAAATGATCCTGGAGACCGAGCAGCTAAAGTTCTTAGTCTTTGCTCACCATCTCTCCATGCTGCAGGCCTGCACTGAAGCCGTCATCGAAGCTAAGGTAACAACTATCAGTCACTTGGAAACAAGAAGGAGTGCCTCTTTAATACAGTTTGCTGTCTCATTTTAACACCAAAGACTCCTACTTCTCTTTTGTTTTGTTGCTGAGACATCAATTGCCCATTAATCGTAACCTGGAAGCAGAAATTGTACAGAAAGTATTCATATTTTACATTTCCTCCCAGAGTAAGGAGAGGTAATTGGGCCCAAAGTTGACTTTTATTCCTTCACAAAGTTGTTTATAAGTCTGTATTCTGCTTGAGTGGAGGAAATGGACATTGTTTATCGTTGCGTCTGTAATAAATGAGTGAAGAACTTAAAGTTTCCATCACACACAATCTGAGAGTCTTTCTTTCCCGACCTGATAAAGAAAGTTGTCTTTTTTTTCTCCTGCAAAGTAAACTTTTCAACAAATGTCTCAAGGCGTATTTCACAAGACATCACCAACAACCGACATCTCATAGCTCGCTGGCAACCTGTGAAAGAGTTCAAGTGCGTGTTTGTGTGTGTCGCCAGGGTCGCAGAGGTGTCGGCTGAATGTAATGCAGCGGTAAGACGTGTGATAACACATTCCTCAGTAAGGCGCTCTCTGGTGCGTTCGCACCCACCAATTAACAGTGATGGGCTAAAAATAAAGAAAGACAAGCAGCGTGGTGTGATTAAGAGCTCGGTGGAGACAAGAGGCTACGATCCAATCACATGACGTAATGTAATCACTGCTTTTCATGAGAAATACTTTTCTCACCTGGTGTTTCAAGCAAAGAAAGTTCTGAATGTTTAACTTAACCCAACGCTGAATGCAACTTTTATTCGAAGATAGAATTAAATCCCAGTGAGCACATTTTCTGACCTTTTCCTTCGGGAAAAAGTCAAACAGACCTCCGTGGTCTTTCTCAGCAAGCCTCTGCTTCATATTCATGTAGTTACAGTTACATTCACATGTGGGAGCTTCACAGTATGCACACACTCTCCCACTGTTGGTCACGGAGCAGCTCCACAGGACCAACAGACTCAAATCAAAAGAGTTTAGTCGCTACAGTGCATTAGCAGCTCTGTGAATGTCAAGTTCAAGTTCAGGTTTAATGAAGCTGCCGCTGTCGCTGTCTTTGTTTGCTGTTCTAAAACGATCCACATACTGTTTTATCACCACTTCTCTCCTGTGTTCATTCACACTCGTGTCATTGAAACAGCCATGGTGGAGAATCCAGGTTAATGAAATGCTCCCTGCCTCTGATGTCTTTTTACACACGGACAATGCTGCCCCTTTGCTCTCATTCGCAGATTCAGTGGAATTTTCAAACAACCACACTTACATTATGTCCTAGAGATATTTGCAGGTACGCCTCAGATGAAAGCAGCACCAAGCGTCTGAGCTTGAAGACTTGTGATGAATAACTTAACACATCTATGAGGCACAAAAGACTTGGCAAGTCTGGATTTAAGCAAACACAGTTTTCTTTATTCTTTAAGGTTGGTTATATCCGGATCGATGGCAGTGTCAAATCCTCTGAGCGAATCAAGTTGGTCCACAAGTTTCAGAGTGACCCAGAGACGCGGGTCGCAATCCTCAGCATTCAAGCAGCTGGTCAGGTAAAGACAGAAATATACATACAGAAACCTTTTTTGACATAAATATCCAGCAAATGAAACCACTACATGTGCAGAAATCACTCCAATTCAACGATAAAAGAGCGAAGTTGTGAGTCGTGATTGAGGTTTCTGAAAATTTGTTTTCCTCCCTATGAAAAAAGTTAATGAACTTGTTGACACAGACGATTCTGAGTGAGAGAGTTTGTATGGAAATGTTATTCGTTCCAATTAAACTAAGTGGGTGCTTGAAGCTCTCATGTCGCAATTAGCTGCTAATATCCACTTATTAAATGAGGTTCACTGACGGAAATTTCATTACATGTGGACTGAAGTAGGCTTTCATATGT
Source organism: Thalassoma bifasciatum (assembly GCA_008086565.1). NCBI lineage: Eukaryota > Metazoa > Chordata > Actinopteri > Labriformes > Labridae > Thalassoma > Thalassoma bifasciatum. The sequence continues at coordinate 103,269 of RPOG01000979.1, read as the reverse complement.
GCTTCTGTGTGTGTGTGTGTGTGTGTCCTCTCAGGGTTTGACCTTCACCGCCGCCAGCCACGTCGTGTTTGCTGAGCTTTACTGGAACCCGGGACACATGAAGCAGGCGGAGGATCGAGCTCACCGCATCGGACAGACGTCTTCAGTCAACGTGCACTACCTCATCGCCAACGACACCTTTGACACATACATGTGGTCGATGCTGGATAGAAAAGTACGCGGAGGGATTAAAAGAAGCTAAAGTGGAAATTTATTTGTTGTTTTTCACTCATGCAACAAGCTGTTATCACTCTGGTATTATGCTGTCACGGCTGAACTCTGGAGAATAAAGTAAAAAAGCTCAAAACGTATCATAAAACCACTTGGCTTGGTTGCTGTTTGGATGCATGAATAAACTCAGACTCTTAGTGAAAGAGATTAGCATTGAGAACAGGCTTTGGGGATTTACATTAATATTCACAGATGTCAAGATATGTAATTAAAACTGAAGTATTTGGATATGTTTTTCTGCTGTCTGTGAGGCTGAAGAAAACATGATCTGTTTGGAAAATCTGTCCAACAAGAACATGTATGTGCTGTGTTTTCCAGGAAACAGTAACAGGCAGCACGTTGAACGGAAGGAAGGAGTATCTGGAAGCGAGCGAAGACGAACGGGATAAGTGGGAGTTCCTGGACTTTGCAGAGGCGTGGACGCCGAGTGAGACGATGCCGCCTCTTAATGAGGCCATGTTCTTTACTCCCGTGAGTCAGACACGTCCATGAACGCACCACTCTGACAAATCCAACATTTAAAATCAGCAACAAGTAACACAAAAAGTTAAACTTAAAGATAAATAAAATATAATCTCTGTAATCCTCACTTTATATTCATAGCCATCCACTTTAAACAAACATCACTGAGTGTTTGTGTTGAATATCTACAGAAGTTTAACTCAAAGAAAGCAGAGTGTCCTTTTTTGGGGGTTGTTGTAAAGAGAAAGGAACGCTGTCACTCAGAATGAAACAAAGCTTCTCTTCGCTTTGTTGATGCTCTTAAGTGGAGCTTAATGGCGTCCTTCAAAGTGAAAGGGGACAGATGGTAAAAGACCAAACGCGTAGAAATATTTCATTTTTGAAACTTTGTTCATGTTGAGGCTCTCTATATTAGCTTATTAATGAATGAAGCTGAAACCGGTAAACAAGACAGAACATAAGAGCTCATTAAGCTGAAAAAATGATGAGTGTGTCTGATGTTTCCAAGATAAAATGGTCTCTTTTTCTTCTGTTGGTATTTTTTAAACCAAGCTTATTCACTAAAACACTTATATAACACTCTCAGCCATTGAATTAGTGTTTTTAAATGAATGTTTCTGACTAAAAATTAAGTCAGTGCCAATTAAAGTCGGCCATTCATACAAACACCAGCTTCAACAAGTTAATCTAAAAGTTTCCTCTTAGCTGTGTTCACACATGCTTACAAACTCCTGAAAATCTTCACATTTGGAGAATTTTCTGCATGTGTGAACGCAAACAGCATGAATTCACATTATATTATATTCTTTGGAATATTTTTGTGTTTCACGCGCTGAAACAACGCAATGGATCAAAAACTGCAGAAGCAGCACTATAATGTTAAAAAAGAAGATATGTTGTAGTTGTTTGCAACTTTTTTCTTTTCAACTTTCTTTTGTTGAGATCTATTATGCATGTATCAGATGTAAATCGTGTCTTCCAGCACCAAGAACTAACTTGCCTTTGCTCTTTTCTCTAGTCTAAAAAGGAGACGCAGCACGACATTCGCGCCTTCTTCTCCCCGAGCGGCGGGGAAAAGAAGCGAAAAAGAACAGAAGATGAAGACGCGACTCCCTCTGTTTCCTCTGAGACCGTCGGCAGTGAGAAAGGCTCGAAGGAGCGCACGGAAAATTATGATTTTGAAATTCAGGACGTGGACTTTTCCCCTCAGGTGAAGAAACTGCGGATGCCACAGCCGAGATCGACCCCTGTATCGCGGTGTGGGGGACGCGAGAGGAAGTCGATGACATCCAGGAGCCCTCGCCATGCTCCTCTCATGGCCCCGAGGAAGCTGTGTGAGCCTGACCCTTCCACTGAAACCTGGAGCTGTGGGGCCTGCACCTTCTCCAACAGCAGCCTGCTGCCTTACTGCGAGATGTGCGAGCACCCGCGCTCATCTCCTTCTACTTCCACGTCAGGTAGGATTAAGACACGAGCAATGACAAATCATCTACTTCATCCGCCTCGCTGTGGCGTGTGTCTGTCTGTGCATTACACTATTCTTCAAACTTTTATTTCACTGCAAACAAACTCGATTCCTTTCAGAAAAAGACAATAAATCCATCATCTGTTGCTGGAAATGAAGCACCTGAAGCTGAAATCCATTCATTGCTTTATTTTCCTTCCCGTCAATATCAATCGGAGCAGTCTGTTGACATAATACTTTTGAACAGCATTACAGATTTCACCAGATGGAGATGCGTGATAGCGAAAGATGGAGGCAGGCTTGCTGGTGTCGGAAATAGCTCGGAGAATATTGTCTGTCTCCCTCTCTCTCCCTCTCTCTCTCCCTCTCTCTCTCCAGATGACAAGGACACAGTATAATTCTCACCTGTCAAGCTGAGAGAGAAAGAGAGAGAGGGAGAGAGTGAACAGGCGCCTACTGTTGCTGCAAACGTCTTGCACAAAGTTGTGGAAAAGTTGCTCTGGCTGATATCTCTGACAGCCTATGATTGTATCTGGGCGAAAGAGAGTGGAGGGAAGTCGTTATGACCTGGCAGGCTGCAGGTCCACGCTCTTTAAATGTCTGAGATGCAGCAGATTGGCTCAGAAACGGCTTCACAAAAATATCCACAAATTTGATGCTGTAACAGCAGCAGTCATACTTATCTAGTTTTGGCGTTCTGTTTTTTTCCCTGCTGCAGGATTTCATGAAGTAAGACAAACCTCATCATATCCACACTTCAATCAAAGTTGCAGCATCATCCTTGTTTCTGCACAGCCTCAAAAAAAGACAAACAGGTGGCGAAGCTGACTCCCTGAGCACAAAGCAATGACAGACTTAGAGTCTGTGTAATGAAAGGAATAACTATGAGATGTTTGTTTGCTCTAAAAATACAGACTTCTTAATTTACTGTAAATTCACCTTTGAATAAAATCACGTCATCACTACTTAACAATAGAGCTGCTTCCAAAACGAACATACAAGGTCAGGACTTTGGGGAACAGCTTATTAAATAACAATCCCATCCTGTCAGAACAGTTGCGACTCAAGATTACGCATAAAAAGGATCCTCAGGTGAACCTGAACTCTGCCACTGTGGGTGCAAACCTGCTAAAAGATGCACAACTTAAGACCTTTCAGCTTAAAGAAATGTAGTCAAGTGGAGTGAACAACTGCGCTAAAAATGTTCCTGAAGGCATCATAATGCAGGGACGACGAGATGACTCACGTCAAACGACCTCTGGCTCTGGTGCTGGCAGCTTGGCAAGCTGGAGGGAAACAGTGAGGACTGATTCTCTACTTGTCTGACTAATTGCAGGCTTCTGCAAATCAAAGTTTCTGAGGAAGAGAAAAAAGACTAAGTACAACAAAACAGGAGTGTTTGGAAAATGCTGCTTGACTAAAACATCCAGGTAATGATTCTTGAAGTCGTGTTTGGGTATCTTTATCATGAAACATATGGTGGCATGAACGAAAACAAAAAATCTTAACCAGGGTTTAGAATTTTCTATTGATTAATTTATTCTTATCGTCAACAGTCTGCTCCTGATGCAGTGAAATATGCTCTTGCATAGTTCTTTGTTATTAGTAAAATAACTTCTGGAGAGAGCCAAGATGGTTAGACTTACACCGAGCTTGACTCATTCTTTACTGCACAGAAAACCGTGCATCAGTAAATAGCGGGGCCACGATGTTCACTTATATGCAGATGGTTATTTTATCCAACCAGCCATGAAAACAGGAGGAACAAAAATGTATTAGAGTAGGAGTAAAGGCTCTCCTCACCGCCTAAAATAAAAACGAATCCTCAAATGCTCCAGAGTATAAACACAAATTAATTCTCAATATTGTTCAAACACAGGATGAACTAGCATCAATTTCCTCTCGTAACCTTTCGCTTGTTTCAGTTTTCAGATGCTACACAGCAGTGTAGATTGAGAGGAATGCGCAGGAGCTATAAACAATGGTTTGTATCCAAAAGCAGTCCTCCCAAGTCTGCATGTATGAGTCGATTGTCCTCAGTGCAGGGTTTATATTTAGTGTAAGAACAGAGAGGGTACTGGCAACGCTGCAGGTCTGTTTGCAGCTCAGTCCACTGGAAGCGTTGAGGGTGCACTTAAAACACACACAGTACCTCAGCTTTTGGAGCAGCACAAAAAAAAAAACACCCACACACTCACCCACACACACACGTTTCTCGACAAAAATTCACCCCCCATTTCATGCCGCAGCAGATGCTTGATAACTATTCAGCAATCACACTCTCTTCTTTTGTCACAAGCGCCACTCTGCATTCACAGCAGCAGGCTGTGTCAGCGCGCGAGATGGGGGAATTTAACAACCTGCTAAATTTGTAAATGACAGACTGTGCTGGAAAATAACAACCACATTTTTGCCGATATCTCTCGACTTGGCGCAGCTTAGAGAAAATCTAAGAGGAATAATCAGGTGGGGCCTCAAAGTGTGACTATCCCTTCGAGAGCCGTACATTGAGATGTGACACTGTATCGCAAGTTTTGTCAGAGAAATCTCGAGGACTGCAAACAAAAAGTAGAAGGATAACAGAAGTTTCATAAGCATTTGGCTCAGTGTCTGTGGATTGGAGCAGCATGGCAAAATAGAGCAAGACAGCAGCTGTAGAGGAAGAACAGTCATCACACAGAAGGATATTAGTCTGTTGTACCATGAGGTACCAGAATGCTCAGGAATGAAATGAACAAAGTGTGAAGAAAGATTTTATTCCCTTTAGAAGGAAGCTTGATGGAATCTTGAGGTGAAGTAGAAAAATGACAGATTAAAAGCCGGCAACCAAATGTCAAGCCGGCACCTTAAAAACCTCCCTGACCTAGCAACTGTTGCTATGTTGTAAAGCTCTTTAAAATGCACTTTGGATTGCAGTTTTAATCGTTCTGAAGTGTGCTGAAGTGGCCGTTACCCCGTGTAATATTATTTCAACAACAGCAGCAGCTTTCATTAATTTGACAAAAATTAAATCACAGCTGTATCCAGAGCTGTGTGGCTGTTTTTAATCAAACTGTCATGGAGTATAACCTCCAGAAGACAGGGTCTGGCATCTCGCGTGGATTAGTCTGAGCAGTTTCCTCGAGTTGATTTAGCACCAGTAAACAACCACACAGCTTCTGCTCTGCTCAGGCTGGAAGCTGTGGTGTCGAGTTCCCGTGTTGGCAGCTTTTTTGAAGGCCGGGAGCGTGGGCACGGTTCACTTCTTCTGCTTTTTCAGTGGTAGACCAGCAATTTGTGTCTCAGCGCCCACTGTGGAAGATGTATACAGAGAGAGGGCAATTTGTTTATCTCCTGGCTCTCCACACCTCTATTCTTCTGTATTTTTAATCCAACATATTCAGCATAAACAACCAAGTCTAGTTAAGTCTTCAGTTTGGGATCCAGCTTTCTTTTTATTTCACTTTCTGTGTCACAGGCTGCAGCTGGTTTGCTCCCTGTGGACCGCGATAAAAGCTTTGCTGGAGTGAGTTACTTTTCATGTGAATCCTCAAAAGAGAATTTTGAGTATCCTCAGACGTCAGATTCAATTTTGGATCCTTGTGAAGCCACTACGGACTTAATGGGACCCTGATTGTTGGGAAACAAGAGGAAAGACTGGTAAAGTTGAAGTAGGATTCCCCTGTTAACATCTTCCTTGGTGGGGACAGCTTAACACAAATTGAGCCGTCTCTCCGCGGTCTCGCTCGGCTTGTTAGCGAAGGGGGGCGGCGGTGGGGCCAGGAGCCCTGAGACTCAGATGACATTTAAGGAAGCCGTATAGAGGCTGGCCTTTTGAAGAAACAAGCCACAGAGAGGCGGGATCACTAATTAGCCCTCTGCGTCCCTGAGTCTCACAACTTACTGTCTTGTTAGATTTCACACCTCGAGTTCAACAAATAACCTGAAAGAATGTGATTTAAATCTCACTGAAAAGAAACTGCATCCTGAAAAAGTGACACTTCATTCGTCTGTCAGCTTAACCTCAATGACAAACATCAGCGCTATCAAACCCTCTGTTTATGAGCGCTGACGCCTCCCAGCTTTCACTTTAAACAACCGTTGCAAATCATGTGGGATACCAGTCGCCTAATCCTTGCATCCATTAACATTTTGGGGGCTTAGATTTCTTTCTTGACCTTCACAAAATTACAACATTTTGATATGAGGAAAATTCACATTGAAATCACTCACTCTGGAAACTTCTCCATTAAATATCACTCACTTCCTGCACCCGGCTGGAGCCCCGCAGATGCAGCAATTGGCGACAATTATTTTGTTTAAGTTTGATTGCACATGACGCAGCAAGCAATTAACAAATCACCATGACATGAGGATTATTTATTCTTCCTGCAAATTATATTTAATATCAGTGCTGTTGAAAGGAGGGGGGCTGCAGGTGTTACATCTGCAGCTTTTGGCGACAGCCTCTGGCGGATGTTTGAGGAATTGCAGTTTGTCACACTGTGAATTTCTTTTGCGCCTTTATTTAACAAAGGCAGGAAACTTTGAGAGTGTGATCTGATACACAAAGAGTAAGAATAAAGTCAAAATACTGTTTCCCTCTTCCAGTATTATAGATAAAAAGAACTATAAAGTGTTAAACAAAAGATGAAAGTATAATAAATCAAGTACTTTAAGGAAATAAAGTATATAAAGAACAAGAAAACAACCTATATACACAGTGCAGGTAGTGCAGTGTCGTGACAACTCAGATATTAAATTTTCAAAGATACAAATGCACATTATTGTAAGGTGTAACTGATTAAAGAAAAGTTAAAGTAAGGATGAAAGTCTGTGTAAATGTGGATAAATTCCACCACATCCCTGCTTAAGTCTCCCTCTTTTTCACCATCACATCTCCTCAAAATGTCAGTAAAGGACGTATGATAGCTAATAACAGCACTAATGAGCCATATTGAGTTTTACTTTCATGTCAGGAGTCATTTTGTCACACTCTTCAGAAAGATGGATATCTCGCCAGGGACTGAAACTCTTCAAAGTCTGATTACACTCTGCAGCTCGGCCAATAAACTAATCTCCCTCTCTCTCTCTCTCTCTCTCTCTCTCTCTCTCTGCTGGCCCAGAGCCACTCAGGCCTCAGCGACCCCCCTCAAACGAGCCGGACCAGGCATGCGTGGTCCTCTCCGAGCCGGAGCTCAGCCGGGGAAAAGCCCAGCCTCCGAAGTCGCGCGAAGACAAACAGGAGGAGGAGGATGAGCCTTGGAAAGGCAAACAGAGACTGGGAGAAGCAGAGGAGGAGGAGAAGCAGCTCAAAGGCAAACAATCAGCGGGAGAGCAAGGCGGCAATGGCGCCGGTGCTGGCGGCTGCCTCCCCCCTGACCACACACAGGGTAATCCCACCTGCAATCTTCTTCTTTTCATATCTAGGGAAATTGTCTGGTGCCACATTGTCACCTGCCCATATAATGCTGTTTAATATCATCACTTCAAACCAATAAGGGACTATATCTCATTCCATATGTGGCTGGGCATTATTATTCTTACTATTATTAGCATCTAGTTGGGGATATTGCCTCCTTCTGCACACACAGCCTACAGATATTGAGTCAAACTGAACTAATCTCCAGAGTGAACCTCGTTGAGGCGGGGGACGTCTTTTTTGGGAGCTCTGAAATCACCCAAATTCACGCTTCGGTTACTGTCCAGAAGGAAAATGATGAGCGTCTGATTGGATTCTTCCTTTTTAATAAAGTGGTCTGAGGTCTAATTACATAAAAAGTCACGAGCTCCCTCCCGACTCTGACTCCTCCTTGAAACACAACCTGGTCCTCTTGTCCTCTCTGGTTATATGTGCACATGTCTGAGTCTCTGAGGGATGTGAAAAAAACAACTTCCCAATTACACACTGTGTAATATTGCAAATTAAGACCTCTGTGTTAAAGCACTCGTGTCTCAAAGGGATATGCAAAGCAATAAATTGCGCTAATTACAAAGAACTAATTACACTGTGTGCAATATGAAGAGCTCTATAAAAACTGCCAGGCGAGCAGAGTTAAAAAAGTCCGTGACCTGGGTGTTGCCTCGAAAATCTAACAGCAGATTTATTGAAGAATGAAACAGAGCTGGCAGCTTTTTTTTTTTCTCCAGTGCTTAACATAGAAAGGAACACAAGCCGTTTAGGTTTTAACAGGCGAGCCATCAACCCCTATTAGCCTTTAACATCTCAAGATCAGCACGCAACAACTCGGACGACTCCATCCCTGTCAGCGCCACCCCCGTTCGCTCCTGCTCTGACACCTATTAGTGGCCGGAGATTTTCAAGTGGTTAATTCCCCGTCTCTGCGCCGCTACCTGTGCCCCCCAACGGTCCGCAATTCAATCCCACTCCCACTCCCCCCCAGCAGGGCCTTCTGCACTCTACGTCCCCGGGTGGAAATATTACTCTTTGCTTTCTTTAAAAAACCGCAACAAGGCAGACTCAAGGGGAGAGATAAAAGCTTTGATGTCGATTAGAAATGGCAGCACTGAGGAGACACTGCTGGATGCTAGCTTGGCCCCCTGCCTTCTCTTTGGACATTTCCCTGAAGACAACTTATAAATATCTCTCTGTCTCTTATTTGGTCCAGTTTTCCTATTTATCATTTCATCTATTGCCCCATCAGTGCAGCTCTGTCCTCAGCTTCTACCTGAGTCTCTACCTGTGCTTCCTCCTCTGTCTGTCTCCACTTTTATCCATCCCCTCGGCTGTTACTCAGTTTGTTAGTTACATGCCTTTGCTGTCCGTCTCTGTCAGCGTGGGTTTAGTATGAAACACCGCGGTTGTCCAATAAAAGTGACCTATGGGGTCAGGAGCGATGCCTAATGATTTTCCTCTACCTGCCCGTGGTTTTAGAAGGCAAACCGCAGAGCTGTCGGACGCCCACACTTCTTGATTGCTCTGAGATTACTTTCCTCACCGCACGGACAGGCAATCACTCCTCCTCTAGCTCCCTTTCTCACTCTCTCTCTCTCTCTCTCTTTCTATCTCTCTACTGTCTGCTGTTTTATCCATCTGCATGACCAAAACATTTAACACATTCTTTCAGATCAGCTGCACCAAATCTCCTCATACTCACAGTGCAGAAATATTTTCTGCATCTATATCTTTTGTTTCGATCCAGCAGAAGATGAGATGACTCAGTCCAATTAGGCGTTGTTTTCTTTCTCTTGCAGTAAAATAACAGATAAATCCCTCGGGGTGTTTTGAAGGCACTGTTCATACTGTGTAAGTGACAGTCTAATAAGACGGCTTTGTAAGATGAATTGCCCCCATCGTATAAATGGCCCACTTAATGCAGCCGGCGCGTTCCGCCACTGCAAACAGGGCAAGGGGGGAAAAACTGCTTACAACAGATATAGGGTGCACATCGAAGAGCTGCTAGGTTTCATTACAGACGGAGAAGGACAGATGGATGGGATTCTGTGAAATGCTAGTGTCCTAAAAATGTTGTGGTGCAGAGTTTGCAGCTTTTGTATTTTCAGACACAAAGTGGAGCATTGGATGGAGCAGAGGAGGGAGGGGGGGATTGCACCCGTGAGGGCAGCAAACATAGAAAGAGGAGATACAGACGTCGTCCAGGAGAGGAAGACATTTAAACCAAACATTTTTAAAACTCTACTTTCATAAAGTGCGTTCTGATCCTCGCTTCCCAATTCTCGCCCTCTTTGACAACCCAATGATTGATCGCGATCCACCTTCAAAGCATGATGGGAAGGATGCCTTTGTTCCGCTTTGTTCACCCGTCACTCAATCTTCTTAGTGTATGAGTACAAAAGCTTCTTCTGACCCACAACCAGCCAAGACCTGCTGCAAGGTCACTGCCACACTTGTTAGACGGAAACACTCTTGTCACAGACATCAGCCTGTGTCAGTATTTCCTCCCATTAACAAGCCCGAGTGACACACACACACTCCTGAAAACACACAAAAACACGGCAGTCAACTGGCCACGCGGAGTGATTTAAGGCAAGTATTATCAGAGTGTTATAGGTCATTGTCTAAATGAAGCGTGGTCGAGCAGCGGCGGTCTCATTTCCACCGGCTGACCTTTTCTTGCTGGATGCTGGCAGGATGAGCGAGCTACATAGCCGACATTAATGACCCGCTCTTCTCTTCTTCTCCTCTCTCTCTTTCCTTCGGCGACTGTTATTTCATCTCCCTCTCTTTCATTTTCTCCCACTGCTTTCCAACCGGCGAATTCTTGACTTAAATTGCAAAAAATAAATTGCTCTTGGAAGTCGTGGACCTGACATGTACAGAATAACCTTATGAGATTGAAATCAATCCTTCGTTTGTATTTCTGTGAGTACAGCCTGGCTCAGAATCTTATTAAAGCATGATTATGATGTGTTTGTCCCCGTTGCTGGGAATAATAATCAAAACATAGTGTTACGAGCGAATCCTGACGCGTTTAATAGCCTCGTCACATTAGCATCTAAAACAACAGTAGGAAACCAGTTCATCTCTGCAGAATCAGAGCAGCTGATGGATTGAACTTTGGTGAACTTGGATACACAAAAAGAAAGCTGTCATGAATGAAACAACAAAACAGGAAAAGCTATCATAGCTTATTAACGTGAAGCACAATCCGTTTGCTGTGACTCCTGTCAGAGTGGAGACTCTAGAGATGAGTTACGTAAGACCAAACAAACATCTTTCTTGAATATGTTTGTAAGTTTTTGCTGTTAGCTATAGAGCTCATTAGCCTTTTCAACTTACTGAGAGCCAGGCTTGTTTTTCAGTGTGTTAGATACAAAATCAATCTCTAAATTATCTGTTTATAAAGATGGATGGTGCTTCCACCTTCGCCCAGAATACAAAAGTGACCCCTAAACATGGGATCCTCAAATCAGCAGCATTACAATACAAATCAATACAATAAACTTTATTGTTCTTTCACATTCATCAGAGCTGGAAAAGTCTTCATCTTCCATTCACTCTTGTTCTTTCTAGAAACAGGAGAGCAGCCGGAGTATTAGGAAAATGTAGGTTGCTTGTTATTTCTGCTTGTTACACAGGCAGAACTTATTCTTATTTACATGAAAATGTCAAGGATAATTATTTTCATTCCAGCCCCTGAAACAGTCTTTAAAGGCAATAATTTGAAGTATAAGGTAATTTATTCAGAGGTGTTGTGTTTATGACTTCCCCATTTGAATATTGGCTACGAACACATCGCCTCACTATTGTGCGTGAGTATAATGAGGCTCAAAAGCTGCTGGTGTTTAATGCCTCTGCTAGTCATTGCATCACCAGAGGAGCAGACAGAGGTACCAATAAAGCTGCGAAAGCCAATAACAAGTCAATAATAAAATACTCAGTGAGATATTAGCCAGCTCCTCACTCTCTCTCTCTCTCTCTGCAGCTGCAGCGTGTGCATCGGCTGCTGCTGATGCAAATGATGATGATGAAGGCAATGATGGAGGAGACGCCAGCAGCGCTCATCCCATCTACCCCAACCTGCACTTCTGTGCCAGCCAGTACACAGACCGAATATATCTGTACTCAAAGGTAACGTTTACTCTGTGTGAGCGCTTGATTGGACACAACAAGAGTCCATCTATGACCTTTAGAGGCCAAATAGTCTGAAAACCCCTTAACTTTGAGAATATGTCAGGATTCTGAGCATGATTTATGGGCCATACTTTGAAATACACATCTGTCAGGAATTTGGCGTTTTGACGTATGTTGGCCATCAAAGCTCAGGTGTAAACAAGCAGCCAATCATCTCATTTCCTGCTTTCATTTCAAATTCTTAGTATTGTGGCGTCTGCCTCACCTGCTCACAGCTCTAACCTGTTTAGATGTTTACATAGAAAAACTTTAAGCCCCACCGTTGTAAAATGAAGCCAATGCAGAGGTAATAAAAAAACAAAAAACACTGCAGTATCTAAAGTTTCCACTTGAGGCTGATTCTAAAAGTTGAGGGAGTCATATTTTTATTCAAATACACCTTTCAAAAATGTTTTACAGTACAGTTTGGCTCAATTTGACCTTGCAGATGAAAACACGGTTCAGAAAGTGCTGGATTTTAAACCAAAAACTTCATTTTCTGATGTTTTGGTTCCCTTTTTTGAATAAAACATCTCACAATGGTCGATTTCATGCAGAATATTTGTCTCCCTCATCCTGCATTTCAAACATTTATTCCTCCACTTTTCAAAGACAGGGTTAGCAGCAGAAAATGTCAAGAAATAGAAGCTCTGTTACTTTCTTAATGAAAGTCTGAAGTGTCGGCTGTAATATATTTAATTCCTGATCTCATTTTAATAGACTAACGGAGACCGAAAGGGCATGTGGAGTTTTTATAACCACTTGATGTTTTGTTCTGTGCCAGCTTGTTCCCGTCACATTTACCTGAAGAGTGAAAAAACATAATGTATTCCTTTTTTTTCTGAGCATGAAGTCTAATTGAGATCAAGACGTCTTTATCAAGATAAAGCCGCAAACAACAACGCTTGTGAGAAAAGTAAGAGACCTGCAGTTCTTTCACGTCTCGTTAATTAGCAAACAGAAGAGATGTGAGGAAACTGTTACAGACAAAATTAAGAGAGTCAAAGATGAGGAATGAAGCATTTTCTTAGTTGATGATGATTGAAAAAGCTCAAATTGGCTCAGTTACATGTGTTATGTCGAGCAGCTGTGATTAACTGAAGCGGTACAGTATGTCACAGAAGGTTGAGCGCGATGTAAAGAGGATGAAATCTTCGCTCTGTGTGATTTCCACATGGCTTGGTTGAAGAATCTAAAATAAAAAGTAGCTGAAAATGGAAAACAATCTAACATCTTGCTGCTCTATTAAAAAAAATGATGAACAGCAACATTGGCTGCAGCGACAGACCATGCGGTGTTACATCAGTCATATTTCCTCTAACAAGCTTTTCTCCAAACAGCTGACCAAGACGTGGAAACAGACAACCAGCCAGTTGTGCGACGTTCCTCCTGCACCCGTACCCGACTGAAAGAAAGTGTAGTTGAACCACGCTCCGACTCTGAATCCTCTCCTCTTGAGGGCCACTTGCCAACAGACCTCCGTATCGATCGGATTGTGACACTTAACGGCCTTTTGTTTCATTCATGAGGGATCAGGTTCCTTCCTCGCCATCGCAGATAAGAGGCATGAGGGTTTTACATAGAGAGGTCCAAAGCGCTGAACTGAATCACCAATGGAATATTACCCTGATGGCAATAGACAAGTGTCATGTACGCACTGCTGAGGACGATAAGCCGTGGAGATAAATGTCCCCCGCTGTCGTTTAAATGATAAACTGTAGGAATTTGGCTTGAACGCTGTCACATCGGGATAATCCTGGCCCAGGCATTGAATTCGCACTCGGGGCTGCTTGGTGCACAATCAGGGGGAGATTTGTTGAGAGTATTAGCAATTTTATGTCTATTTACTGCCCTTCAAAGTGTTGATTTATTAACGGATTCCTGCTCTCTCCGGGAAAGAGTGACAGGTTTTAAACTTTAAACTTGATCTCTGAACTTCTGATTGTTGCTCTCACCGGTCACTCTTTTTCAGCAAAGCTGCACAATCACGTCCGCAATAAGGGTAAGTGGCTTCCCAGGCTTCAAATTGGCAGTAGTTAGCGCTAATGAAGCAGTAATAACTGGGAAAATGCTTTTTATTGTGCATATTTTTTACAGTGATTACGCCGTTACCTCCAAGCTGTGGCAGTATGATTACCCATAATCACAGGGAGGTGCATTCTTCTGGGTATATGCAGCTCTTTTCTTTTAACTCTTCTATATCCCTCATTATTTGGCTGCTAATGCATGTGCACTGTCACAAGAGGTGCATTAGCTTCAAGTGGAGTACATAGATTACAACAAAGGGGAGAAAACAATAGAGATCATTAACAAGCTCCTTGGTTTCCAGAAGAATCTGTCAGAAGGGAAGAAGTGGGACGAACCATCAGAGGAGAAACTGGTTATTATCGTACTTTAAGATGAATAACCTTTCCTGCATTTCTGTTTTGAGAAACATTTCTTTTTGGCACCTATTCTGCAATCTAATATCCATACCTTCACCTGTTTGACTCCATCTTGTTAGCTCAGCGTCATCTTTGATACCTGAGAAAGTAATAGAAGCCTCCGAGCAAGTTTTTCTGTTGCAACAAATAAGAAAACAGAACGCCGCCCCCTCCTCTGACACATAAAGGTAACATCCATTTGATCACATCAGTGAAGCTTGTTTGCCCCCCCCCTCCCGTCTACGTTATATAACTACAATATTACCCTGACATTTATTCTCGTCAGGCAAGTGAAACAATCACTCCGCCGCGTCGAAGTAAACTGAGCAAGTAAACGAGCGGGGTTGTATTTGTTTGCTCTGGTTACACCAGTGACTCAGCAGCAAATCCCACGTCTCACCAACTGTTTGGGCAGAAAAAACACAAGGAGCCGGCGAGGAGCCTCGGAAGAGCCGTGTAAGGGACGGGGTGTAGAGTAGAGCTGCCGCCGTGCACCAGAGCTGCATTTAGAGCTTCACAGGGAGGTTTGTGGAGCTCTGTGTGGAAATGATTCAGACAAAGATGTTCTCACAATCCAAAAAAGACTCTTAATCAATACAGAGCAGATTAGGCCTGAACCATCTGCATTGAGCCATTATTTTTAGTTTCCCTATCTGTTGTGTTCCTATCAATTGCTACATTGAAGGGGATGTTCTTCTCAGTATTCTCATTTTGAATAATAAAAACACAAACACAAAGGAAAAAAGTAGGACTTCTTTTGACATTTTGCATGTTGCGATTTGATGTAATTTGTGATTAGTTGCTCAGCCCCAGTGCGGATAAGTACAAAAATGAAACGTCCATGTAGTTATTCTGAATTCCTGAATGTGGTGTCTTCTTCTTCTTCCTCTCTGTCTCCTCTGTTAGGACTCCACTCCGCTCAACTTCAGCTTCATCCCTCAGGACATCAAACTAACCAACTGGGACGACCTGCCCGAGGCCTTCAGCCGACGCCAGGAAAATCAAAAACAGGTCTGCCCTTCCCGCCAGGCTGTGTGTGTGTGTGCCTCTGTGTGCCTCCTACAATTGATATTTGTGAAAATGTGTGGGTGTGCGTGTGGATTTGAGTGTTTACACCAGGGAGACGTACCTACTTAATGAGTCATTACTGCGAGGACGCCTTCAAGGGGATTTCCACTGGAGTTTACTCCTCGCTGGTGCCAATATCTCCGTCTTTTGATTGATTAGAAAGACAAGCAAAAATCCACCATATGGCTTTGCATAATTTCCAAGATGAGTTAAACTTATACTCAAGAGTTTAACTGAAAGTTTTTCACTTAGTTAGCCCATCGGCTGCTTTAATTTTCAGCCGTGATGGTTTGGTTTGATACAACAGTCAGAAGGGCTATCTCCTCAATTCCACTGACCCAGTATGATGAGGCTGTGTGGGGTTATTAGTGTGAATGCCATGTGAAAGTAATGACACTGCTGATTGTGGAGAAGCAGCGCGGCATGAAGGATAGTGTGGATGTAGACAGAGCTGGAGGCGTGAGGGAAGAGAGGGAGGGAGGGACAGGAGGGGGTGATTGAGAGAAGAAATAAGAGAGGAGGTGGTTCTGGGGTTTGGGCAGCTAGAGGAGACCAGCGAAAGAGAAAGTGTCGTTTTATGAGGGTCATTAAAGCAGACGGATCATCGCCTCAAACGACCCCGCGCGCCAAGCAGCTAATATTAAATCCTGCAATCTGCTGCGAGGCAGCGACCCAGCCGCTGACAGACACCCCACCTGTCACCTTGTTTATGTTGCTGTGTAAAGCGAAGGCGTGAGATGCATCCGTCCTCTGACCCATCATTCACGCCCTGTTACACAGCAATTGTCCATCAAAATCGATACTAAACAAGCGCTTTAATGTGGGCGCTTTGTGCCAGGGAAGCTGAGGTACAGAGACCTTTTTAAAAGAATGTATTTATCATGGTTTTACCCTTTGTTCAGGAAATATCTGGGAGGAATTGTTTCATCCTCATGCTATGAAACTCAAAGAGGCATTTAAAGCAGACCAAATTCTGCATGTATGAGTGATAAACACACCATGCTGTCCAGCTTAACCCTTCCAGTGTCCACCTACACAGTATCTGATACTTCTGCATTAACCCGTCTGACCTATGGAGTTGCTGTAGTCACCCTCCCACTCTCACATCATTCTGTCCTGAGTTTTGACATCTGATTTGACTCTGCACTAACTTTTACCATTGTGGTGTTGTAACCTCTGGACATTTCTGAAGCTTATTCCAATGAGTGAATATGAAATGCAGAGTTTCTGCTCTGCATCATGATGTTATGTGTATCCTTACTGCACATTATTGACCTTCGACCTCTCACTGAGCTCTCTCTAAAGGGATTCCTTAGCCTCTGGTTACCAAAAACTAAGTTAGCGATTCAGTGTTTGGGAATCAAAACAAAAACAGTCCCCGCCTGAGTGCAAAAACTCTCCATATTGGGTTTTATCTACAGAAAAACAATCTTTCTGTGAGAGCAGGTATCATCTATAGGAAAAAAAACCTCCTCCAGTGTAATATACGCAGGTAAATTGCCCATTAGGCCTTGATGCTCGCTGTGCTATCTGTTATTTCGCCAGCAGATTCTCTTTGAATCCTTGACTTGGCTGAAAGCATCGAAAGCTCTCTCTTGGTTTGATGGGTTTTATTCAGCTATCAGGGAAACTGTCTCCTCGCCCATGTGAGTGTGTGTTTGTTTGCTCTGAAGGTTTGAATTGTTTGTTTCTAGCTCCAAATTGAAAAACTTAAAAAATGTTTCTCCTCTTAAAGTCGCTTCTATATCCAAACTATCAATTCAGCGACGGCTCTGACAGTTTTCAGCTTGAATATGAAGCAAAGTGATGTGTCTCTTCTCCTCCACAGATCCTGAGTTTTGTTCGGGAGTGGACGACTTTGGCCGCCATGAAGCAGAAACTGCTCCGACGCAGCGGCCTCTGCTTCAAAAGCCCGACTCACGCCCTGCAGCAGCTGGCCGCCGCCAAGCGCCCACACTCAAGCACCAAGAGGTCAGAGTCTGGCTGGAGAAATGTTCTTAAAGACTTTCAAAAGCTAATCTGTGATTCTCTCTGTCATTGACCTTTACTAAATCTACCTCCTGAAAATCAAGGTTGAAAAAGTAAACCTTTTATTTTTTTAAACCTCTGCCTGAAATCAGAAAGTACAGAACATTTTGCGACATAAATATTCCTTCATCTTCATCAAACAGAGCAAACATGTCGTTCTCTCTGAGCTGCAGGAATAATTTGACCCAGCGCCCCTGTTGTGCCAGTTAGTGTACATTTTTAAGCTGGAAATACAGAGATGAATAAGTTCCCAACATTATGTCAGAAACTGAGAAGCAACGTGGGAGATTTCACAGAGAAACAAGCAGATTTGTAAACACTAACTGCCCCAGGCTCCGTGGAAGGCTGAATAGTATTTTTGTGAGTGCATGTGTGTGTGGGTGTATCAAAGCGTGTCAGCTGAGGCATAAGAGAGGATGAAATGTGTGCTGTGTGTGTGTACATGTGTGTTTTTTGACAAACAAGCATTGTTGCTGGCACACTAATTACAGCTGGCGTGTACGGAGGCAGGGAGAGTTTGCCAATTACAGGGTAGACTCATGTGCGTGCGTGTGTGAGAGAAGGAGAGTGTTTCTCATCCGGGGAACGTGTTTGGGTGCATGAACCTAATCAAGGTGTGAGTAGGAGGCAATTGGCCCGGCTTGATTTGATACCTGTTTGATTTATTCACTAATCAGAACCAATCAAGCTCCAGCGTCGGCTCAGCGGGGCGATCACGGCTCACCTTCCCAGCTCTGAGGCGCTCAGTTTTCCACTGCCTCAAACTTAATGTACTTTGTACGGATTCCAGCAGAAGCCACTCATAGTGATTTCAGAGGAGTTAAGAGGGTTTTAATCTGCTTTGCATCCAGCAGAAGTGTGCTTCATTGCTTAAATGAGTGAAAACACTCGCTGTAAATGTGCACGTTTGGTATGAACATCCAGCATTGTTACTTTATAGATGCAGTCTTCTCATCACAATGCAAGTTCATTCTAAGAAATCATGAGAGCTCTGACCACCCAGCATCCACTGCTTCTCAGAGGAAGGTCGAGAATAGCAGCAATCAATCAAGTCAGCTTCAGCGGGGCCAGACTGCAGCAGAAGCTCGTTAGCTGGACTCCACAGCTGAGCAGGGTCTGGCCCTGGAGCTGAACCGCAGGCCGGTCTGGGCAGACGCTGGCTGCTGTCTGCAGGTACGCTGTCAGCGACCTGCTGCCAGCACAGACCTGGAACAGAGCTCCTTCAGCAGAGAAATGTCCAGGAAACAGTTAGTGATTTGTTCGTGATGCTCCAACATTCAACACCTGTGAAGAGACTCAATGTTCAGAGAAGGTTCCTGTAAGAATCCATAAGAAATGGTTCAATCCATCAACATCATTATTCTTGGCCATTCCCTTATCAATTCTTTACGTTACTCTGGAGCAACTGGACCTTAGCTCTCTCACAAGAGATTCATATTCAGTACATACAATGTTTAACACATCTCCCCAGACAACGCATATAGCAGGTGGTATATATATTTCCTTATCAACTTTCGATGCACAAATCTGTAAAGCTACTTTTTGAACACTAAAAATTCACAGGAGGAATTAATAAAGAATTGGATTGATAAGCAGAATTGATAAGGGCATTGGTTTAAATAAAATCTTATCTGTACCCTAATCAGGGGTGGTTGGGTGGTGTCAGAAGCTACAGGTTTAACATGAACATATTCTTGCATAATAACAGTCGACTTCTCCGTCCGAGTTTCCTGCCACATGCAAACACAGACACTCACATCTCCACTCTCCCAGAAGCACAGTTGGACTCCAGTTTAGTGTAAGGTACCGTGTTTCATCCTGCCTCTGCGCTGGGACTGTTTGAAGCGAAAGGAAGCTGCTGTGTTTGATGGAGACTTACCTTCTTCCTCATCTCCCCTCAGCCTGCACAGAAACTTCTGCTCTTTGATGTGTCTTCCTCCTCCACGTTCTGCCTCCTGTCATCCATCTTTTCTACCTTTCCTTCCATCTCGCTCCCAAAGAAAGTATTCTGTCCAGATGGAGGTGGTGGAAATGAATAAAAATGTCCCTGCATAGCCTGCGGGGCCAAGCAAATGCACACTTTAACAGAGGCAACAGCTTCCTGTTTAAATAGCAGGGTGTCTCTTGGAGGCTACTATTTCCTTAGCTTTAATAAAAGATGGAGACGCAGAATTAAATAACCAATTCATATTTAAATTCCTCCTGATAAGCACTGGGTTGCTCATTCACACAGAGAGTAGGTGCACATATATCTAATTTGTGCATTGTGGTACAAAAAGCATCAACACAGCCACTCTTTCTGTGTAGTTAAACAGAATTAAATGTATTTCCCTACATGTCTCATAAGTCCAGGAGCTATTCCAGCTATTGATTTTCTTTCAATGCCGCCACTGCGACTGTTAGTCTGCCAGCAATAAAGTTTCATCAAACTAACTTCAAGAATTGACAAAGCTGTCGGAGGGAATGTTTGTAAAATGCAACATTAATTATCGATCTACATAACAATTTGTGAACGGCTTCAGCAGCCGGGTTGATTGTCTGTGAAACGGTTATGCCCCCTCATGGCTGCCTCTTGTCTCTCCATCCATCTTTCCATCACGTCCAAACCCTCTGATCTGACTAGATTTGTTGGATTTCTTTCTCTCTCTCGCAAACCTTAATCTCTGATAGTTGCCGCACACTTAAAGGGGTCATAATGAAGGCGTAAAGGTCACAAACTCCAACACAATGAGTCCCTTCTACAATTGTCCCTCTCTTTGGTGTTTGCTTGCTGAATTCGGCCTTTGACCTCCAACAGAAGCCAGGAAAAAGAGATAATTGCTCCACGGGGGCCATTAAAGCCTCGTACCATCCCTCTATGGAAACCTGGGGCCGCCTTGTGATTGGTCAGTTTGTTCCAAAGACCCCAGCGAACATCCCTCCTCCTCTCCTGTACATCCCGGGGTCATTTTAATCCTGACCAGATTGACATGTCCTGTTTCATGCAATTTTCCCGACCCACACACCTAGCATCTGTATTACAGCGGCCATAAACAGCAGTGGCAGAGTAGATGGATTAGATAACGTGATTGACGATCCCTGTGGGGAAATTAGATTGCTGCAGCAGCAATAGAAACGGGATTCATCAGAGGAGGAGGACAAACGGCGTGCGAGTACACATGTAGAATAGTAAAAACAGGCTCCAAAAGTCATAATTTGTAAATTAAAGCGCAGTGTGGCTCCAATAAAATATTCTGCATTCCTCCCAGGATGACTAAGATTACAGTTCTGCTCCAGGAACATCAAATTTCCCATGTTACCTTGTGCTAATGTCCAGAGAGTCTCTCTTTTTTGCAGCTACTCCCCCGTGCTCTACATGTGAAGTGATCTCTTCATGGAGCTCTCTGCTTATATAATGTTCCCCCAGTCCTCCACTCCTTTCACAGCCACTTTCATCCCATTTTCATTTTCAGGTACCTCAGTAAGGACGAGGTGGCCCAGGCCTCCTTGAACAAGGCTCAGGAGGAGGGGGGCAGCGTCCGACGGGTCACCAAGGCAAACTTCTTTGCAAAGGGCAGCTCAGCTGCTTCAAAGGGGTAAGTCGGAGGGATACATGCGTGGGCGGGCCGGGTCCATCTGTCCTCATGACTTCAGAAGTCTTTAATAATGTGTTCTGGGCTTAAATCTCGAGATGGTAAGGTGTCTGAAATCATGTCCAGAGATGTTTTCACACATGAAGCTTCATCCTCTCCACATAAAGATCATTTTTCGTCACGTGGCTTCCTCTCTTGGTGCTTTTTCTCTCCTCATCCTTTTTGCAGTCTCCATGGAGATCAGTATTTGCCTTGTGGGAGAGGCACAAAGGCCCGCTGAGTGTGTTAGTACAGTAAATATAGCCCATAATACAATCTTCTGGGTAAGATGCAACGGCCGGCTCACCCCAGGAGGGGATATCGCTATGGAAACGCGAGGCGAATACAGACTCTTTCTCACACGTACAAAGCAACTGGTGTTGGTCGATAAAGAGTCTTAAAGGTGCAATACAGAATTTGTGCTATTATGTGCCCAAAGGCTTCAAACACACAGGCATGTTATCATTTTAGTGTAGCGTCAAATATTTACACAACTAAAACTCATTTTGTTGACTTTGAAAGAGGTAATCTAAAGAGGATCCAGCTGCCATCCTTCTTCATCCAAGGCTTGCAAAGTATTTGAATGTGAGGTAAAAACACTGCATTCAGAGCAGCTCTTGCAGGATTCTGCGAAGACCTCAAAATAAATTGATTTCAACCTGTGTCTTTTGTGCGTGAAGCCTCAAAGAGAAGTTACCTTGACCAAAGTGAAGACATGAGTCTGAAAGCTCACATTCAGTGTAGGAGTCAGTTCTTTGAGCAGATCTGTCGCCTGCTTTATGCACTGCAGCGAGGACAGACATATGGCTGGTGTGTGTGAAATGTGTACATTCTGTGAACATATATATATTCATCTACAGATCAATTCCAGTATGTGTTCGTGCACGCCCATCCTTTTGGCAGAGGAGAGCCAGTTTTGGGCTGCTGCCATGTTGTCCCAGCAGGGTGCTCGAGCCACGGTGGAGGGGACAGATGGACTAAATTTTCTTTCCCTGTGGTTTACAATTCAGACCGACAGAGAGAGGAACAAAGAGCCAAAGAGATAGAAGACTACAGAGAGAGATTTAATCATTGAAATGGAGAAGAGAAAAAAGCTTGCTGCTTCAAAGTTGAGAAGATACCAAAACTGGAAGTGTTGGGACAAAGGGACAAAGGCTGTGCCAGCAACATGGAGTGGATGAAAGAAACAGAAATAGACTTTTTATTGGTGTGCCTGAAGAGAATGTGGTCAAATCGGGGATGAAATTAACCTAGAAATAGATGCTCTCTGCTAACTGTACAAGCTAACAACTTAACTAACTATTCCAGTCATTTAAATTCATGTATGCACAAAGCAAATACGCACACTGGCAGCGACACAAGTCTCTAAAAATCATACTAGAAACCCAAGAAAGCGCACAACATGGCTTCAGCAAACGAGGCACAGCCTGCTGCTGTTTACCGCCGCGCTGATCTCTGATGCTTCGTAGCAGAAAGAAGCAAAGACCGAGGAGAGATCTGACGCTGGTGACTCCAGCTGTCAGCCTGCGAAGCCTTTGTTCACTCTTAACCCCAGATGATCCTGTTTTAAATCACTTGTTTGTTGCTTTGCATGGAAAGAAAGGTAATAAAATGCAATGTGTGAAGCAAAAATCACAACGAAGAGAAGTAAATCTATGAATGTGTGTCTCTTCAGCCAGGAGCAGGACTCTGACACCGCAGCAGTGGAGGAGCAGCCATCATTAGAGCCCGGCTACCTCCAGGCTGTTGACAGCGAGGGCGTCCCTCTGTGTCTGTTCTGCCAGAAGGCCTGCTCCACCACCGGAGAGGCCTGGGACACCCGATTCTGCAGCCACAGGTAAAGTGACACCAAACACCTCACGCTCCTGCAGCTTGAGATGCATATTCATAATCATGGCGAGGATTTACAAACCCATCTCCAGGTCACGAGCAGTTGAAGCGTGTAAAGCTTCAAGCACCAGATGGGTGCCTGCGATTGGTCGATCCAGGCAGCCTTTGATAAGATGACATTCAAAGAAAAGCATATTAAATGAACTTCAAATACGTCGTGCCTGTGGATTTCTTCAACTTTCAGCGCTGATTGTTTTCCCCGCCAAAGCCCACCCATCTGGCACCTTAAAATTTCAATTATACTCAGAGATTTGAGAGTTTTTGTGCAAAACAAACCCGAAAAAGGCGACAGTATAAATAGTGTTGACTTCACCTTGTTGCCTGACGGGCTGGGGATTGAAGTGTTGTGTGCAAAATAAATAACCATCCTCAGAGAGGAGTTTAACTCCCGAAGTTATAACAGCTCTTCTTCATCTTCTTCTTCATATTTTTTAACATTCAAAAGATGAAGATGATATTTCTAAGGGGAAGATGAAACGCAGCTTCCTGTCCCTGAATAAGATGCTGCTTCCTTTTCTTCTCACCCACACGGTCACTCTGAAAGAGATCGTCAATTAATTCTTTCAGCTGAAGAAATGTGTCATATCTGTGAGTTGCTTTAAGAATTCCCTCCCACTCAAAGCAGGAAATCAATTCCTTTAAGTGGCTTTCAAGTGCCAAATTCAGGTCATTCAGTCAAGGTAGCATCCCTCTCCGCTGCGTCTGGAGGTTTCTTCATTGAATTCAAATTCAGCACAATGTAATCTCCGATAAATGCCTGTGATTCATGTTCTTCTCCTCTTGTGTTGTAAATATGAGTATTTTCCCCCTTAAGGTGTCAAGAGGAGTTCCAGATGCAAACCAGTCAGCCCTACATGCGTTCGAGGGTGTTTGGGGTGGAAAATGGCGTCTGTCAGAGCTGCGGCCTACAAGCCCACGAGCTCTTCCTGAAGGTGCGGGATGCCCAGCCCTCTCTGCGTAAGGAGATGCTGGAGAACACCTGCTTGGCTCAGCTGACGATTAAACAGGTGCGACATGGAAACAGACATCAGATTTTTTTTTTTAAGAACGTAGAGATTAAAAAAGCTATAAATACATCATGACATGAGTCTCCTGATGTGAGCCAAATCACTGACAAGGAAAGCTCTTTTCTGTCTGTGTTTTTGTGTAAGTGTACGCTTCCTTCCCACCCACCTACGCACACACACACACACACACACACACACACACACACACACACACACACACAGGTTGATCTGCACTCCAGGGGGCCAGCTCCCAGTAAATGGATTGCTGGGCACATTGATTTTTTCTCCCAGTGCCAGGCCTCGACCAGTAAGCCTGTTTGATTTGGTTGGCTGTTATCCTGCAAAGCCAGCCCCTCCTCACACACACACACACACACACACACATATCAGCCCCTTTACCAGCGCCGCCGGCAGCAGCATCAGCGCCGATCGATGCACCGAGCTTTAGAGGAAACAAACTCAGCCACATGATAAGACGCCGCAGCGGTGAAGGAGCCTCAAGATTATAGGCTCATTCTTCGGTTCATACTGGGGGTTCTTGTGTGTGTGTATGTGTGTGTGTGTACATGAGTCTTTATTCCTTCCTTGAGGTCTTTTTGTGTGTGTGTTACAGACTTTTGGGATGTGTGTTGGTATTTTTGTGCCTGTGAGGAGGATTTCAGTGTGCGTCAGTGTGGCTCTAGCGGAGCAAGGTGCACGGTTTTGGCACAAAAGCAGGTTAAATTGACTGGAGAGTGTGAGTGTGTGTGTGTGTTTGCGTAAGTGTGTGTGAACTCTGCCCCTGTGAGGAAGCCTGTTCTTTAAATCTGCTGGGATCAATCCCAGCTAGCGGCCTTAATGTCGACAGAGGAGCTCTTAAAGCAGAGAAATGGACTTTGAGCTACAACTCTTCCCATCAGGATTCTCTTTCTCTCTTTCTGATTCATTCAATTATCTTTTCCTCTTCAACAAGCTCTGCTCTTTCTTTATTATTCTCTTCTCTTTACTTTCCTCTTAAGAATAACTTAACATTCACTCCAACAAACAGAGCACTGTTTTTTGTTTCCAGACCATTTTGGTTTTAGTGTTTCTTTTCTGCTCCAGCAGTCTCGGAGTCCAACTACCAACTAATTATCTTTATAAAGTTGTTTCAGTTGGAACTCAAAGCTTAGAAGTCAGTGAATCACTCCACGTATCCTGATTTATTCAAAGGTGGAACATTAGAAAAACTAGCCTGTTAGAGAAATGTTTCTGAACCTTATTTTGGCCACGTGCCATTTTTACATTTTTCTTTTTTTTCATTTGTTTAAAGTTGTGTGGTGTTTTAATTTTACAAAGAATAATACCTTGTTCAGTCTTTTTATTTTCATCAATTACTGGACATTTGAGGCAACCCCAAGGTTGAAAAACACGTTTATCAGCTTCTGTGACTGGAGTCAGGAGGAAACTCACTTTGTCATTCTGTTTCCAGCTCAATGAGATGATCCGCGCACCGGTCGAAGGTGATTTCTGGCAAGTGGACCACATCCGCCCAGTGTACCAAGGAGGAGGACAGTGCTCTCTGGACAACCTGCAGACACTCTGCACCGTCTGCCACAAGGAGGTACGCTCACTCTCTGCATCACTACCATCCCGTAAAGGCAAAGGGGGCTTAAGACACCAAAGCAATTTGTCTAACATTTAAGGCACAGAGTGCACAGAGCTCTCCTTCATCCCCTCATACAAAGAAAAGCTCATCAGTCATGTTGAGGATCACATGGTGTGGCAGTAATGTGATACATGGTCAAACACATTGATCAAAAGTCACACCATCTCTCACGGAGCCTTTTATTGGCTGTAATAACATCACAGTGTGTGTGCTGTTGACATATTGATATATAGGGTTTGTAAATCTTCACCCCAGTTCATATTTCATCATCAAAAACAATCCTCACGCCTGATTTGAGAGCTGAAATGTGCTCACGCCATCAGAGTGGGTGTCACTTTGGATGGACACCCTTCTTGCGTTCGTTGACATGATGTGAGGAACTGTGCGTTCTGATAAGAGGATCCTTACGCCGTTTATGCCACCGCTCCGACACTTTAATCTAGAGATGCTCAATAAATCGATCTTGCTATTTTTTTTTCTCCTGAGCGAGCTGCAGATTTAACTCTTACATCATGTTCTGTTTTTTTTCCTCAGAGGACAGCGCAGCAAGCCAGAGAGCGCAGCCAGATGAGGAAGAGAGGCGCAGCGTTAAAGGTTGCGTCAGATATCAGCAGGTTCTTCATCAGGAAGTAGGTTCTCCAACCCAAAAGTTAGATTTCTAAGAGACGAATCATGATCTGGATCTTTCTGTTTCTCACCTTGACATCACCCACATTTCTAAGCCATTTACTTTGCACCAAATGCAAATTCAGCCTCGTCCCCGAAACGTCATACGTGTGATAGATGTGATTTATGACCCCCCTTTTTTCCTGGAGGCTGAACTGGAGCAGGTTGTTTAGAGCGTTGTGCCTATTTTGAGATTTTGCAAAGTTTGTGAAACAGCAGGTGGAAGATGAATTAAGGGCTTTGTGATTAAAAGTGTTCTCAATGCGGTTAACAAGTTATGAATTGTAAATCTTCCTCCTTAGAAGATGGATGAACGCTCATGTGAAATAAAAACCTATTTTCGTTTTGTTTCATGTTGTCTCCTCTCCCTCTGCGGCTCCGAGCACAGCTTGGACTGTAAATACACCAAGACGTTGGCTGTTCTGACAAGCTAGCAAATCGTTTCATCGCCTGGAGTCAGGAACATTATTGTCCACATCCACGCTCATACCTCCTCTTCAGCTGTGCTTGATGATCTGAACAGGGCTAAAGTCAGTCAGGAGGGCTATGTTTAGAGAGCCGGAGAGCAGAGTTACTATGGAAACAAGGCTTCAGGTTCAGCAATGTCGGGAATATTGAATCTGTTCTTGTGAGAGTTATACAATGAGCCAGACAGACATCAGAAACTCCAATCAATACCAGCAGGCTATGAAAACCAGGCCGTCACATTCCTCCGCTGCAGAGTTTTACTTCCCCTCTCTTGCTGAGATGTCGTCATGTCACGATTTGTCTGTCAGCCGCGTCAAACCCCGAGCTCAGCACATTTCACCGTCGCTTGCAAAGTTTTAAAAATTTTCCTGGCAGCCCCGACGACTCCCAGCCTATCACGGGGCTCGGTCGGAGCCACAGTTGAAACTTTCTCTGAGCCCATGTGGGTGCAAGCGTGGGTGTGTGTGTATTTCCCCTACGGCTGCTCCAGGTCTCCACTTAATAAGACCGTTGTTCCTCTCCTGTCCAAACCGACAAGCTTTGTGAGTAATGAACATCTCCCAGGCAGCTTTCCAACAACAGCAGGTTTCAGTGTCAGTCCCTGTCAGCAGCCAATGACTCTGATCTGCTGTTTTATTACACCCAAAAGGTGCATGTGTGTGTGTGAGTGTGTGTGTGCAGGAGAGGTAACTAAAACTGTACCTGAGTGTGTATCTGTGCAAATAAAGCAAAGTGGAGGGGTGTGTGTTTGTCAGATGGCGCCATAATGAGCTGAAGACGTCTCATGTACTTCCCAGAGAGGCTGCTGGGTAAAGAGCAGTGCACGTGACACTGTTTGTGCCGGACAACCTGCCATCCCAAAGGAGAAACATCACCTCCAGTAATAAAGACGGACTCAAACACTGATGTACTCTTTTTCTAAAACCAAGTTTGTGCAACGTCTGCCGCCGTGACACTGCTGCAGAGACTT
Source organism: Thalassoma bifasciatum (assembly GCA_008086565.1). Taxonomy (NCBI): domain Eukaryota; kingdom Metazoa; phylum Chordata; class Actinopteri; order Labriformes; family Labridae; genus Thalassoma; species Thalassoma bifasciatum. Next base: position 75,740 of record RPOG01000979.1, on the reverse strand, counting down.
CAACAGGTTACATAGCAACACGGCACTCTCTGAACGTCACACGGACAGAATTAACCATGTGGAAATAACCGCAGAAGTTACCAGAAGTGTATCAATCCACAGCTGAAAATAGTCCCCAATGAATGTTTTCGTCACCACAAACATGGAGGAGAAGAAAGGAGAACGCAGAGAGAGAGGACACTGCTGAGAGCAAAACATCACCTCTGTTGCAACACTGTTTCTCAATGTGGGTCAGGTCCCTCCAGGGGCCCTGTGAAGAGCTCATGGGGGTCCAAAGCAAATTGAGAAAGAGATTAATATCACTGCAACTCAATTCCATAGGAATTTCTCTAATTACAGGCATTTTGTAGGAGAGTGATGATCATTACACTCCCTGTAGGATCTGAGACAAAATGTGTCTCCTTCTGGAGGGAGGAACCTGTTCGACACACACAAACTATACAAATCATTCATAATTCAATGATGATTTGCATTCAGACAGCTAGGCGTTATATTTGGCGCCATTTCACCGGTTATTCCATTTCAACCTCTCCTGCCCCCATAATCTACTTTGGCCTTTTCAGCTGAAGGAAGCGCTTCTACAAACCCAATCTTGTGTGACAGGTGTGATGGAAAAGGGCCAATAAAAGCCTGCACAGTGCGCCGCGTGCAGCCGCCGGCTCTCCAATCCGTGGCTGAGTCCTGCTGTGGTTTGATTCCTAGCTGCCACACTCTCCGCTGTGATCCCTCTGTGTTTGTGACCCTCCCTGCCCTTCGGCGAGGAAAAGGAAATAGACACGAGGGAGGCCGAACCCCGCTGCTCTCCTTCAGGAGTGAAAAACAGGAGCGGCGCCGTCTCTGTCATGCTGAAGCCCCTCTGATATTCTCATTATAGAAAAAGAATGGACCTCCAGTCGGACCTCTGTGGTTTTGTGTAACAACATCCAGAAAGCTTGTTTCCTAAAAGGCTGCACCCATTGTCTAATTGAACTCTGGAGTCGGCGCTTCGGCAGCATTTCTTGGCTTTAAAGCGTCACAGCTGATGGGAGGCTTTTGTCTTTATTGTCATATTATCTCTCAGGATGGTGATGAGATGATTAATCATTTCCTGCTGCAGCCCCGTGCTCACAGAACGCTGGCATCGCTCGAATGAGCTCGACGCCCTGGGTGGAAGAAAACGGCATTACTGCCCAGGTAATTGGTGGAGGACCATCACTCATAAGCGATCAAATTAATCTCATTAAAACGCCGTCTCTGGTTGCAGTGAGGTGTTTCCGTGGGACCGCCACTACAGATGCAGCTTCCCAAAATGAGCTGATCCATCCTGATGAGTGTCATACATGCAAATCATATTCCAAGAGGAACAGAAAGTCAATGCAACAATTCCATACAAAGCAAGGCTGGCGATTTCCTAATGTCATTCTGCGTGGTAGGGGATGTGCAGTGGTAAAAGGATGCTTTCTCATTGCTCAGCTGGAGGTGGCTTTTGTCAAGTCCAAATTCTATTTATTCAAGATGGCTCCCTGGTTGTCTCCCAAGATGCATGGCATGCTGCGGATTAAGACCAAAAACGCAATCAATTCACCCAGCAGGAGATCAGGGGAAATAACAGATAAGGTTCTTAGCATAATTCATACAGTCCCCAATCTGGCTGGGATTTATGTACGTCTTCACTGTAGCTCGCTCTCATTTGTATGGTGGAGCTGGTGTGGGGCTAAATTGGCGCTTCATGTGGCCCATTACAATCAGGCTTTGTTTAGAGAGGGCCTGTGAGGACTGGGTCTGACCACATCTGAGGCAATTTAACTTAGCAGAAAGTAAGGGCATTTGTGATTGGTTGATTTGCTCTTTGGACATAAACCTTACAGATTGTTTATTTCTCTTTTGAATGATGGCATGTGTGTAAAGAAGATGCATTTATGGGATGAGCAGAGGAGAAGCTGTGTTGACAATGCAAATGTTAACGCTCCAATCAGGTGCATGCTCAGTTAAAGATTAGTTACAGTGGTTAGTTATGTGGTTTCATGTGGATGACAGGCCTAAGTGAATAAGAACTACATTTCTAAAGTCAAAGTTTGCCAGGTTTGCTCCTCCTGGTGCAGCCAATCAGGCGCTTGATCGGCCGCACCAGTAAGAATGAGTCTGCTGCAGCAGTAAGAGCCCAAAGAAACAATCTACCAAGCAGGAATTACCTTTTATTAACAGTAGTGAACTGTGCTGAGGATGTAGATTGTTGCAGCATTAACTTAACGTACAGTCTGTGTTGAAATGTACATTCACAGCAGAGTCCTGGCGACTCTTGACATCAGAGGAAGAAAGCCACAGCAGGTTACAGCATTAACCGTTTTCTCCTTTCATGTACACTGCGCTCAGATGATTGAGGTTAAAAACGGGAAGGGAAAAAAAACGAACCGACAAGTCCCCCTTTTCATGAGACATCTTTTCATCTCCCATTTCATTCTCCAGCCATTGATCAGCCATCTTTCACAGATTGCTTCCAGACATCTTTTCAGCCGCACAGCATGGCTGCGTTTCATAGGTCTTAATGGCAAGGTCTCTCTTTTGTGCTTACATTAAAAACCTGAGCCACAATCGCTTAAATTGCTCTGTGGAAACGAGGCTATTAGCTCCTGAAAAGTGGATCAACACGAAAGTTTCTGATGCAAAAACTGGGCAGATTCTCAAATTCAGGGGGTGAAATAGATCCCCTCTTGCCTCATGGAGGGTATTTTTTTTTCCTTTCAGCGCATAAGCCAGAAAAAGGTCATGTCAGTCGTGTGACAAGAGTGACAGGTCTAGGGCATCATTACTGGGACTTGGAAGGTCTGTGTAAGCACCTTTGGTCACCTCAGGAGAATAGATCCCCACTGCGCTGCTGCCGGCCTAATGAGCACACACAGCCCCGAGTCTAATGATAAGAGTGCGATTGCGACCGTCTTCCATCAGCCCTCTGCTCTGTCAGAACAACATCCCATAATGCCTTGAACGCTGCGGCATGAGCGACCGAACAGCGGTGGATGACTTGTCGCACATCAGTGTCGGCGTCACAGAAATGTCCTCAGAGCTGGAAACACTGTGACTCAGATCCTTTACGTTTCTACACATCCAGTCGGATCATGTGACTCAGTCTGCAGGAACTGTGTAGAATAACTCCAGCTCTTTTCAGACATTGCTGGAAATTTTAGCACCCTGTCTTGCGTCTTTCCAACTGGCAAAACATGCTTGGGTTTCATTTACTAAAGCAATCTTTTGAAGTACCCAGTCAAACATTTTGTGAATTCCTGGCATGTCAAACTCTTCAAACTTCCTCTTTCTGGTTCTGATCTCTTAGCATTTTAAAGTAAAGGTGAGTGCAATGCTTTTTAAATGCCAGACGCGAACCTCAGCCCAGTGTACTTGCACTCCAGCTGACCTCCATGCAAGTCATTACGCTGCTACAAAGGAGCGACAAGTTTGCAGCTCTAATAATATATTTCACCTCATCTCAACTGCAAAATTAGCCACCAAATCCTCATTTAAAGGTCACATTTTCATCATCTCCTATGAAGAACCTTCAGTGGATAGATACCCGTGGACAGATTGGCTTTGGACTCTGCAACAATTGATTCTCCTGTGTTGGCAATCCAGGGATCTGGGACGTCTGCCACGAGATGATTATCACCATGTAGCCGATTTTAAAAAACTCTCAACAACAAAAAATACCCACAAACAACAGACTTGCTTCCAAAAGTTTGGAATAAGTTTACAAAGGCCAGTAACAAGTTTAACTCCAGTCTGAAGTGTTGGGAGTAATTTCTTTGGGTGTAAGTTGGAGAGTTGTTCAGCGTTGGCGGAGCTCGCTATTGTTACCTAATTAGTCCAATCAAACCAAGAAGGATGGAAACACCTTTTCTGCGCCGCATACACGATTATTCACATTGGGTTGTGTTATATTTGAATTCACACTTCAGGAGAGGCTTTTGAGGTAAGTTTCAAGGAGGCCTTAACACATGCTGTGAGGTCCTAAAAGCGTTTTCGGATTCACAGGGTGGGCTGCATGTGTGAGCACAAACAGCGAGTTTCTTTCACCTGAATTCACCCGCATTTTTCCTGCTGGAAGACTTGTAAAATTTCTCAGCAAAGTTGGAGTGAAGTGATGAGAAAATGCAGCAGAAAGCAGGCGCCGGCGCTAAAAATACAGAGTGTGAAAAAGCATCACATGTGTCATCAATCTTTCATCATAAATGTAAATCTGACTTCACTCCGAGATGATGATACCTGTGTCAAAAACGTCCATTCAAATTTATCGATAAGTACTCTCGGCTGTTTGAGTGGGCCGCTTTTGGACACTGAACCGCGGACATCTTCACACCCACACCACTTCTTTTTTTTCCTTTTTGTGTATTCATTTATGCCAGTATCTCAATTACTGTGTGAGTGGGCTGGTGCAAAAAAAAGGGGGAAAGTTGGCCTTAGCAACAGTCGCCATCAGCCCACACAGAATTATTCTATGTGATGATTTAAATCTTATTTAATTATGTGCGAGCGTGCAGGTTGTGCCAGGCGTGATGAAAGGAGCGGTGTGTTCAGAAATACCTGGAGAAGTGAGAGCGTTATCAGGAAAGTGTGGAGTCAACACGGTGCCAGGGTTTGAAGAAATGGACACCTCAACTTTTTTACGTCCCAGATTCATATCAGATCAACTCTGCTCACACTGCCAGGAGTGGAAACGTTCCTCTTCAGCCGTTCAGTGCTGCAATGTGCAGCGTGTGATTGAGTATTTGTCAAATTAATGAGAAGCTAATTCAAAGAAAGGAAAAGACGACGGAGGAGGGCAGGAACGCACACCAGAGGAATTACCCAGCAGCAGGTGCATCTTCACACACAGAGGATTAGCTTTGTTACGCCCACACAAAAGCATGAATCGCTGCCTCACACACGGGAACCTTTGCTTTTGAAGACATATTAATAGAAGATTACAGCAGCAGCAGCAGCAGCAGCTCAATCTTTCCACAACATTATCATGATGTTGTAATACCTGATGTTACATTAGGGTACGGTTGAATGAGGACACTAACCTAACCTTCTTGTTAAAACAGCTTTGCTTCTGCTCGTCTGCATCATTGCGTAATATTTCATCGAGCTGCAGGAAAGCAAGAAACCATTATCGTACCTCAAACTGAAACAAGAATTTTCATCTGCGCTGCTTCACCTTAAAATATCAATAAACCCTTGGCAGCTCCCCCATTGCTTCACCCTGCCGCTGCGAACACAGAAAACCAGATTTCTATGCTCTGTCAACCCAAATCCAGCTCTGGAAAGCCTCAACTCCTACCTTTCCAATTCAGCTTTCTCAATAACCAACTCATCCTCCTCCTCACACTCCCACTCGGACGCATAATCCATAACGTTTTGTTTCGGCGCTATGCTGATGACACCCAGCTGTATCTCCCACGGAAACCCGATGAACCGAATAGCTCTCGCTGTCACGTGGAGCACAATATGTCAGGGGACTTCTATTGGCTGAATATTTCCACATCATTACAAGGAAGTTGGCGAAGGAATGTAAAGTCGACTTTATGATGTCTTTGTTCTCCTCATCACATCAAACGTTTAACTTCTTTTTTTCCAACTGTGTCGCAATTGTTAAGAAGAACAATCCTCTTCCCCCGCAGGAATTGTTCAGAGTGGCAGCGATGTCAGCCTGAAGATGGAAATGGAGTACAACGAGATGACAATCCTGTCATCGACTGTTGATGGCACAGTTATTATGTCGTGAGTTTTCAGGATGAATTTGACGTTTATGAAACGGGCGTTGGTCTTGGTTGGGTTTTTTCAATCGTAGCTTCGAGCTTTGGCTTCGGCTTCCTTAAAAGCGTTAATGATCTTCCTTTATAATTATAAGTCCCTTCAGTTGTTCATTCACAAAAGCCATAGGAGAGTATAAAGCGAACCATTAGGAGGGAAATAATTATTAGGGTAGGTATTTTCTTGGTGTTGTGATTGCAGGGTCATTATGCTCTCCCTAATGAAACAAACCAGCGGAGAGCCTCCATCTCCACTGTAGCCGTTATCATCGCCCTTCAGAGAGTATAAAAAGGAAAACACTTCAGCAGCCGGCTAATTAAAACCAGAGAGGTCTAGATGAGGAGGCCAAACAACCCACACAGGTGGCGGCCGCGTCACCGAGTGTGTGTTTGTGTGTGTTTGTGTGTTTGCTTCTGTAGCACATCATGTTTATGTATGTATCTGTGTGGGTGTGTATGAGACAGCATGTTTTTTTTTCCCTCCTCATGCGTGTGTAACCTGTACCTCTACTTCCTGTTTGTGTGTTTATGTCAGGGAAGCATTGTTAGAGGTGCTTCCATTCGTTTTAATGGCTACACCTCCACGGCTGCCCCTTCGCTCTGCAGCCGTCATCGCTGACAGGAAAGACCTGGCAGCTTTCATGTGACAGGACCCTGCTGAAATAGGCCATTGGTGCACCATAATTAGTTCAAATGTCGAAGCTGGTGAATTATTGATGATTGGGGACGAGTAGGGAGGAAGACATTTCACATCAACTGTGTTTTTTCGAGCTGTTTCTTTTTAAAGGACAGCTGGTGCTCTGTGAATCCCACCGCAAACATGAATCTCTGGTGTTGAGGCCGCGAGAGGATGCACGGAGGAATAAACTGGGGTAGTAAAAGGAGTAATTACACAGAATATTGTGGAATGATGTCGTCTTTTCTGGGGGAACAGCTGTCTCGAGCTTGCATGTTCAAGGAGGGATACCTTTGCAGTGAGCTGGGAAAGAAAGTAAACGACATCACGAAGACGGAGGCTAATTTATGCTCCTGCCAATCACCGGGTATAATTGCGCCACCATGGCATAATGGCAGCCCAGGCCGAGCCATTTTCCCCCTCAGGCTCTATCTCAGGTACTTAGAGGGGTTCCCATCAGCTCCTGATTTTTCAAGAGAGACCTCTCAGACAGGAATGACAATGGACTTTCAATGGCTTATAATTATGCCACTTTCCTGGGCATCATTTGCATTAAGACTGATATGGATGTGAGTGCACCGTATGCAGCGCCGCCAAGGCCTTTTGATTAGCTCCAACCACCAAAAATTACAGAGCGCCGTGACATTTCCTGGAATGCCTGTGAGCCTCCGCTGTCCGACAGTTATCTGGATCTGTTAATTAGATGGATCAGGTCCAAAGTTTGTGGTGACACGTGTGAGTTTGTCTTTGTGTGTGTGTGTGAGAAGATCACGGAGTGCGCAGGGAGGCACCTTGGATTCGTGGTGGGAGAAGCTGCACCCTTTTCAAGGTTATTCAACACTGCGTCTTGTTTGCTTTTTTAAAACATTCCTCTGAAGGCAGAAAATGATGCTGGATGTTTGTGATGAGGCTGGCACTAGAGGGCAAGGGTGATACTGCCATCTAGAGGCCAAAAGTTGGTGTTTCAGGCCAGGATCATAATGAGACTCCTGCTCAACAGCATCACCTGGAAATCACTGCGAGTGCTTTAATCAGTGCTGAAGTGAAGAAATATTTTTCTCTGCAACTTTAATGATGTACCTGTGTGTCTGAAACAATCACACTCACTTGTATCTTGGATCTCTGCCTGCACACATCTATATCCGTCCCTTTCCTTTGAGTTGTAATTAGAGCTTGGACCATGTTTTCCTTTCAGATGGCTCTTAATTCTGGGATTTGTTGCTCACAAAAGCCGCTCTCATCTCTTCCCCTCTGCGGATTTTCAAGCAGTAGGCGTCTCTTATTCAGCTCGAGAGGTTGCTGAAAATAAATCATCACCCTCCCACCAGTACGCGAGAAAAGTCCAGATGGTTGAATTTTCACTGACGTCCTCCCGCTGAATTTCCCCATTGTCTTCCTCGCTAAAATTAGAAGGTAATACTTGGTGAAAACGCTGCGTCTGCTCTGAGGGTGCTAGTTAATTATCAGGAACTGGATTTATGTTCCACCCACAAATGAACCATCAGCGCTGTATGTGTGAGAGTGTAAGAAAAAACCAAACCTGAAGCTTGAAACCCTCTGGAGGGTTGCTGATGGGAGCAAATGACAGGTTTCGCTGTCAAACACTCTCTCCTGTGGGAAGAAGAAAAGAAGAAATGCCCTCAAGGTAATCTGAAAGAAGACGGTGAAAATTTCCCTGCAGTTTCCACAATTAAGACACAAAATCCTGCTTGTGTGCAAATCTCAGAGTAAACCTAACTTTGCTGCTCACGCAAATTCAATCCTGCATCATTACATTTAATACATCTCAAATTCTGCAGCGACACATCCTCCTAAATAATGCTGTTCCAACAAAATCTGAATGGTCAATTTAATGTGCAGTGATTAGAAGTTCTCTCATTGTGGCACAGTCGATAAATTAACTCACCATATGGTGTGCAGACAGAAGCCGAGCAGCATTTGACTGAATTTTATCTTCAAATGCAGCACGGGCTGAGATTCAAAGAGGAATAAATCCAGTGTTATGAAGCTGGGATTAACCATCTGCATGATTTGGCTGTTTGTCATTTTCACATGCTATATGCATCTTCAGAGCCAAAAATTGGGAGCTTGGTTTTCTTTTTCACCAAGAAATGCTTTTGGTTTTTCATAAATCAGGACAAACCAGTTTAATTTTTCTTACCAAACCTGGAATTATAGCTGCAGAAGAGTACAGCTCTTCATTGTTGTTCAAAAACCTTGAACATTTTCACAAGTTCTCTCCAGCATAACAAGATACAGATATTTCAGCAAGTCAAATTTAAGACTTTTAAGGACATAATTAATGCTACCCTGGGTGAAATTTAGGTAGAGGTGACCAGATCGGGTATTGATCTGATATCAGCATAAAAATTAACATCTGCCTTAATCACCAATATAAGAAATCCATTCCTAGGATGGAGGAATATTCAAATTTACAAGGATTAAGTCATACATTTAGGAGAATAAAGCCATGAATGTGTGACACTTGATGACTAATTAAATAAATTGCTGAAAAGTGTATGAAAATTTTTTATTCCAATTTCCAATCTTCTTAAAGTGTGAATGTAAAAAAACATGATGAGATGTTTTTAACGCAGGAAGGGATGTGAACAGCTACAGTCTGGATTGTTTTTTGTCGTTTATTCTTTATCCTTGGTTTCTGTGGACATGTTGAAGATGTTATATGAAAGTGCAAGTCTCCAGATTTAATTTGCAAAAAGAAGAATCCATCTGTCTTGTGCAGTGTTTGATCATCTACCAATTGAAGCTTTAATACGCAAATCGAAGCACCAGTACCATATTAAAAGGTTAAGACCAGCTTATACTGTTTTTAATGAATTTATGACTTTTTAAGGAGGGATGGACACCCTGCTACAGCAGTGTAAAACAGAAAAAACCAGCACCAGAAACGTCACTTTGACACCTTTATTTGGGCTCCCAATACACAAATCGAGGATATGTTCATCAATACAGTCTGCTGTAGATCTCATGATACACTGAATGGAGGAAGGTCTGGACTGATGCAATAAACCAACAGTTGTAAGTCTGATCTACAGTCCTATATACACATCTTATTTTAGAGATCTGTAGTATTAACATTAATCATACTGATAGCGATTGACGAGGAACAATCACAAGGCCGTTTTGCAATTTTTAGCTGATATATCTTGAATGCACTTTCACAGCAGATGTAACGTAAACTTGGTTGGTAGCTCTAGAATGAGTCTGCACGTTGAGTTCAGGTTCGGCCTTGGAAGTCCCAATAAACAGCTAATAGACAGCAAATGGAGCAGGTCTCACATTTGTCTCTTTTTGGAACTGTTGATGCATTCTTTGAAAAACGAGCAGACCAGGTTTCCTACGACAGAGTCTCGCCCACACGGACGAGGCGACACATCTCCACGTATACAGGTAACAAACCCAAACAGAGGAAGAGTCGTTCTTATATCAAAAAAGTTCAAGACCTGAGATTTTTAGTGGAACAAAACGTCCTAACATAAAAAAAAGAAAGAACTGTTCGTAAACTGTCACAATGGCTGCGATCACTAGCTCCGTCTTCCCTTTCGTGACTGAAAACATGCGCTTGTTAAAATAAGGTTTAAAATATCAGTTTTTCAGCCACATTCTTTGAAACTTCACATGATTTCTTTTTCTTTTGTTGCAGGCTAGTTGTACACAGCTCTATGCATATAATTTTACACTTTGACAGCTCATGATTCATCATTGGTCAGTGTGAAGACACGACTGAGAGTGATGCAGAACTCATAACTTAAGACGAATAAAATCATTTTTAAAATTCTATTAAACATGGTAATACCTTAATCTAGACACTGCGGGACTCTCAGGGTTACAAGTTCATTCCTTGGGCACTTAGTAAAGAGTCCAGCATGTCGAAAGTGTCTTTGTAGTCAGTGTGTTGGCCGTTCGTGGTCAGCATGCCGTTGGTTCCGTCGTGGCCGTGGTGCTCCGCCATCCTCGCGCCGCTCTCTGACGCGTAGTGGGAGGAGCCCAGGCTTCCTTTGGAGCTCCTGCTGCTCTTGGACGAGTGGTGGTTGTGGTTGTGGTTTCCTGCGTCAGAGTGCTGCCTCTTACGAGAAGAGCCCGACGAGCCCACGTCGTTGCAGTGGCTGCTGGGAGCTCGTAAGGACAGGGAAGCGTTGTCTATTGTCCCTCGGCCGTTTCCGCTGATTGAATAAGCATGTGAGTGGCCGTGTTTGGAGTGGCGGTGGCTGCTGTGCTCTTTGTGTTTGTCTTTTCCCGCACCGCTTTGCTCCGAGCCGCCGTGACGCTCCGATGAAACTTTAATCCGCATTTTGAGCTCCTCGCTCGTCGCGGAGCCGTTTTCTGTAAAAGCAGGAGCCATCCGACTCTTTTTTGAGCTGGACTTTTCTCTCCTGCCCTCTCCTGATTGGCTCGCCATTTGTTGCGAGCGCTTCTTGTGATGATGCGACGTAAGAGGAGGAGGGGGTACGTACATGTCAGCCCCTGGCTCGTCTTTTATACCGTTCTGCAAAGCCAGCTCTGCTGCGTGTTTCTCTCTGTACTTCTCAAGAGTCAAGACTTTCTGCGGCCGTGAAAAGGCCGCGGCGTTCGTGGCGAGCTGCTGGTGTTTACTGCTCGACCCGCCCGCGCCTTTGTGTTCGTGTTTCACCAGAGTGAAGTCTGAAGGGTGGGGTTCTGGGAACTGGTCGTAGCCGCAGGACTTTGAGTGGTCGCTCAGCGGCTGGTAGGAGGCGTAGGAGGCTGTGATGGAGTTGAGGGAGGGCATGTCTGAGGAGTCGGATCCAGAGGTGGAGGGGAAGAAGGAGTTGGTGACACCGGGAAGGCCGTCGAGGGACGTCCCTTGGAAGGCACTGTCCACCGATGAGCCCTCGCTCTTTGGCTTCTTAGCAGCTTGAATGGCCTAAGACAGATAGAACATCCAGTCAGAAACAGAAATGATGTTTCACCACGCTCAAATGAAAGTGTCTCAAACGTACCCTCCAGTTTCTTATCCTTTTTAGTCTGCTGGGCGTCTTCTCCAGGATCTGTAGGAACTCGTGTGTTAATTCTGGAAATGACACAAAACAATTTCACAAATAGGGCAGCTGTTGCATCAGGAAAATAAATTATTACACTCGTATCTTCACACATAAAAATAAGGCAAAGGGACAAATAAAGCGGCCTCACCATCCAGCAGCTGTAACGTTACAGTGCGGTCCACGTACTCCCACCAGTGTTTGCCATCTGTGGACACGGGGATCTCCCAGTTGGACCACTTGCAGGCCAGATGGATGCAGACACATGCGACCACTGTGGGCCGGTACTGGAGGCAGAAGGTGGTGAGGTGCAAACTGTAGGGGAAAACAAGAAGCACAAGAGACAGAAGGAACCGTTAGCAGATGAGCTTTGCTGCTGGTACTTATAAAAAATCTTGTGAAAGTCTGATTAATATTTGACAAGATGAAAACCACATCACATACACAGCCTTACCTCAGACAACTGGAAGATTTAAGACAACCTAAATTGTTAGATCATGTTCTTATGTGTTTGAATGAGATAGTTTGATGTATAAACATGATCTCAGGGTCATATTGTGGACGTATTTTAAGAAAAAGGGGGAATTTCTGAAACATCTAAAGCAGCGTTTCTCAATCTCCTAATGGGGTGCAAGCAACTTTTGGAAAATCTCGCACTAGCATTTAAAAGATCTGTTTTTTTTTTAAAATGACAACAGCATCAAAAGCAGGAGGAGGAGCAGCTTCTAGATTGAGAAACACTGAATATCAAACTCTAATGTGTTGTGTTTTCTAGGGTTAATTTTCTATGCAGCCTAAATCCCCAAACTTCACTGCAAACTGGTGAAAAACTAAAGGCCAGGTGAGGATTTTTTTTTATTTGTAAATGCGGCTCTGAAAAATGATGTGTGCTGTTTCACCGACTCACTTTTGTGTCTTTCATTTCATTATATTTCCCTCACTTTGTTTATTTGTTAAGGCGTTACCTCAGATTGGGAAACCACAATGATACTAAAAGTAAGGATAAAATTAACATCTGAATATTTTCCAGTGCATTACATTTAATTTGTTATAAAACTTCCACTTTACAACTATTTTAAGTTCCTACACAGAGAAAGGAATTCAGTTTGCAGCAGAGTTTGGTGTTTGATTGTTAGCTCTTCGGGGGTAAAGAAAAAATAATTGTGCAAAATCATAACAGTTGAAAAAAGAACTGTGAACTATACTTACCAAAGCACTCTATAAGTTTAAGAATCTTTAGTGGCAATCTATATTCAGGCTACCGTTTGAGTTTGTTTTTCTGAGACATATGCACTCCGTACCAAACAACCTTGAGAGGTAAACAGCATCACTACACTCCACATAGTGCATTCAACCCCTTTGTGCCAACACAGAGCCCGTGTACAATACACCGCACAAAGCAGCCCGACTGGTACTTCCCCAATCAGGGGGTTCCCAGGACCCGGGCGCTAACAGGGCGTTGGACACAGAAAGGGGGGCCCTGCAGGACAGGAAGCTATAGTGTGCCATTACAGTGCAATAATGGGAACAGGATAATAACCTGTTGGTAGCCATGAAATAGGAAGTCTGTGCCAAATCCTTGCTTGCTGTAAAGAAAGAAGAAAGTGTGTTTTAGACTTGAGTGGAGAGGCTTTGAGTGTAAAATAAAAGGAAGAAAACTGAGACAGAAAGTTTTACCTCGCACTAGCTGGGAACATCTCACAACATCTGTGTGTGGATGATCAACTGTAATTTCAAAACCTGCAATCAAGAGGGAGAATGGAGATCATTAGCTGAAATTACAGGTGTAGAGACAATGAAGCAGGTCTACAGGATGACACCGTGATGTATCATTTAAAAAGGGAAAGAGGAAAAAAAGAGTCTGCTGTATGTTTCAAAAGAAAAGTTCAAAATAAGAGTCAAACTCCCCGTCCTGTAATCACACGCTGCACTAACGACAACACAGCAGGAGGATCAGAGTTTAACGGGACTCACCCAGCGTCTGCAGCACTATAGTTTCCAGTGCTACGAGCTCTTGTGCCTGCTGCTGGAATGCCTGAAAACGACAAATTAAAGCGACTTTAGATCTGCGGCCAAACAGTTACAACAAAACGACACGCACAGTAGAGGACAAAATATTCATTACAGGAGGAAAAATGAAAAGAATAATGGCAAAATGAAGCAGGGCAAGTGGAAACAGAATTTAGAAGTTTCTCAGGAACAGAGGTTTTACAACTTGTGGGAACTGTGTTATGAGAATAAAGTAGGGTTAGATTAAAAAGACTGACTCATTTAATGATTCCTCTCTGACTAAGTCACTACCTGACTTTGCATTTTCTCACCAATGCCTCAAAGAGCCATATAAGGCAGTTTAGAGTGAGAGATGTTTAGGGTTGAGATGTAAACCTTTTCTTTCAGTCAGATTTGACTCACATTGCTCTTGGTGTCTAGGGCAGGCTCTTGTGGGTTAACGCAGGCATGGGCTATTTTAATGACATGTTCCAGCTTCCTTGGCTGCTCCTCAACTTTAGCTGCCAGGAACAACGTAGTCTGGGAAATAATCTGTGAAAGGAAACAAAAAACAAGTCAGTTCTCAAGACTAAAAACACACATAATTGTAATATGTGTCAACATTGAGGGAGCTGTACTTACATTTCTATGGAATTTTGAGAAGGAGTGGATCATATAAAACCTATGCATATATACTATAGCGGTGTTAATAATAAGTTGAGAGCTGGAGAGAGAGTTAAGGTACAACATGTGATGTGGATAGAAACATTACTGTAAGATTAAGCAGTATTTATAACAAATTAGCATCGAGCTAGCGTTAAGTAGACAGCTTGAAAACGTGCACCCAGTAAGATGTCATTAAAGCAGATTAAAATGACTGAATAAGCTTCTGATCACAAAATAAGAACATAAAAATCACATGATTTGTGTAAACAGGTGGTGCAGACTGTTATGTCGGATGTTTATCTCTGTTATCTAAGGACAAAAGCTAACAATAGACAAAAACAATGGCTAAGCTAAAGCACAGGCCTCCACACAGAAAAATGTAAATATTCTGAGAGTAGTAAACAAATCAAGACAAAATAAGATATAGAATAAGAAGATTAATGTTTTCAGGTGAATTTTGAGGGTTTACATTAAAGCGATCGTAAGTTATTTCATTCCGGCTTCTGTGTGCTAACGCTGGCCGGAGCTAATCCGTTAGTAGGCCTGAAGCCTCGGTGTTTCGTGAGGATACACGTTGAGTCTCTGGCCTATATCCTGGATCAAGTTGGCCGCCTGCTGCCGGTACGAAAGCTCCCTGTCAGCCTCGATCCCGCAGCGTCGAGACGGCGTGTTTTCCAGCTGCTCCCGGGAAAAGAGCCATTTCGTAGAGGGTCCCCGGTGCACCGCCATTACGCTCCCAGAGCCAAGCCCGACGGAGCTAGCATCGGGAGGGAGCGGGGCTATGGGGGCACCGGGAGGACGAGACCAGCCACAAAAGCTCAGCCTGAACCGGTGGGTCAGTTTATGGACAGCGCCCTCTGGTGGCTGGTGGTGCGAACAGTCCTTCACTCACTGTGCTGCAGAGAAAAAAAACATCATAATTGCACCAAATTTATGACTTGAATTGAAAGTACAAATTTGAAATAAAGCCAAAATTTAAAGATAGTTAAAACAAAGGGGGGAAAAAGTCAAACCTTTCTGGAAACAAGTCAAAACTATCAGATTGTCAGTCAAAAAATGTAAACAAAATATTGACATGCTGAGGTTAGGGGTTAGAATTCCCAAATCAAAGGTCAAATATTTGTCTTTTGAATTTTGACTTCACATGGGCCAAAAAAATAACTACTTAAATCCATTTATATATTTTAAAGTGGTTTTATTGGCTTCTTTACACTTGTGACTCTGCAAGATGAATATCTTACTAAGCATAAAAGTAGGAACTTTTGAAAGTGATTTTTAAGAAGCTCCTGAGTCAATCAATTTCAGAATTATTGTCTTCAAAACCTTTTTAATTAAAAAAATTAAAATCCCATCACAACTCACTTTATTTTCTGTTCTGCTCATACACAACAGTGTTTATGTATCAGGCTGCGTCACAGAGCCTGTAATTCTCCTTTTCTACCACAAAGTGGCAGCAGAGACAAAGACTCCATAAGGATCATGTGCAGAAATCCCTTAAACCTGGTGCATCTTTCAAATAAATAAATCTGAAGTGTCTTTTCCCACAACTTGTTGAATAAGAATATTTAAACGTAAAAGCACACGTGCACTACACATGTGTCAGGTATATTTGTATCTTAGCAACCACATCAGGAATCATGGAGAGACTTAACAAACAAAAAACATTAACCAGACTGGATTTTAAGATAATTCCATGAAAGTCCAGTCATTTCTCAGTGTCATACATTTCCCACAGTACATCTGCAAACGTGGTTCCAATCACGCGCGGTGAGGCAGCGCGAGCGCAGGTGCTTAATTAGCGTCCAGGTGCGGATGTTGCACATCATCGCGAATTGGATACTGCTATGATTTTTCTCTTCGACTTGTAAAGACCGAGGTATCAGGTTAGTTGGCATGTTTCCTGAATTTAGCCACTGTAACCGGTTACTCCCTTCAAAATAAATAACTAGTTCGTGACTCACGCAGCTGCAAACTTTATTAGTTTATATTAAGACGCGCAATAACAACACAAATGTTGTGAAACAGGCGAGTGTTGTTATTTTGAAACTGGCATGTATTTCACATGACTATTTGTTTATGCGTTTAAGGTAATTTACTCTTGAATTATAAGTTATAAGTTTTTTGTGGAATATATTTCAAACTGCATGAAGTAGTTGGACTATGCGCAGTTTTTTCCAGCTGCAGCGTTTGTTTTGAAGTGCGCATCTCCTAATTTCCGGTGCTGCTTCACCTTCCAGTGTGCGTCAGGCGCATCTGGACCTGCAGCCCTGCACGGAGCGGAGTCCCCCCTCCCTCCCTAAACCTCCCTCTCTGTCTCTGGGTCTCTCCCCACTCGCACGGCCGCACTTCTCGCCCAGGTGTGACATTTTCGGAGTTCCTCACTGGAACCGCAACCCGCCGAGAAAATGACGGAGCCCACACCGCAGGAGCCCACCGCCGCTCAGGACCCGGTTACAGAAGTGGAGCCCAAGGTGGCGAACGGGCAGTGCGAGCAGGCGGAACCCCCGGACCAGCGGCAGCAGCCCGACACAGAAAGTCAGGGAGAGGCTCTGAAGATGGAGCAGGAGATGAAGATCACAGACAGCCTGGAGGATGGAGGTGAGCCTGTCAAAGTTGAGGGCGCCCCGTCGCCAAGGCGCGCATCGTGCGTAATACCATGGAGAGTATCCACTTATTATTCTGCTCTGACTCCCTTTGGCTTTACTCAAGCAGTCTGAAAACCTCTGACATTCTACTTTCAATGCAGCTAAATATAAATTTAGATGTATGAAGCTACTGTATGGGATCTATCAGCATTTGGCTCAAAGCTCTGCTGTGATTACAGGTTTTGTGCATGAATTAGCAGCTTGCCTGAGGGAAAGGTAGACACAGCAGCCTGTAGCACAGCAGGAGCAGGTTCCCTCCTTAAAGGGACTCAAAATGAAGTTGGCACTTCTTACACTGCAAAAACTGAAACCTAAGCAACTCATTATGTCTCACTTGTAGTAAAAAAATCCTTTTTTTGTACTTTATGCAAGGCACATTCACAAGTCCAGGTCATAAAAATATCATGTGTCAGGTTTAAGAAAAAAATTATGTCTGAATTGCTGGTAACAAGTCAAAAAGTCTGACAATGGGGTAAAAACAATTACTCATCAGGTTTCTTTAGATTAATATAATGCAATTCAGACACCATTTTTTTTCTTTACATAACTTGAAATAAGACATGCTTATGGATTTGTTTGGTGATAATGGCTTATATCAGGTTGAAATAAGATATTTCTTACTAAAAATAAGACATAATGACTTGCTTCGATTTAATTTTTTTGCAGTGAATCTCCTTGCTCCTGTGTTTGCATTTCTGTCTTGACATCTTTGCAATTTTTTGCACAATTTACGCAATTTAAGATAATTAAAATAAAGATCTGAGATTGTAACCTCATTATTTCAGGGCTGCAGTTGCTTCGTTCTGTGTGTGTAACACTTGCCAAAGTAGACATAATGTTCCTCTGATGTTATAACTCAAGAATCAACCCTCTGCTAGTTCCTGGTCCGATTAAATAAGCTTCACAGAATGTGACATGGATCAATAGTTAGTGCTGAAGCAGCTTTATGAGTCATTCATTAACACTAAAACAGATTTCACATGAAGCCAAAGACTGAAACAACAACTCTCACATCCTAGTTACGGCTTAAGAGGAGCCCCTCTCACATGTCAGGTGTCAACTTGTTGGTAGATCCACCAGTTGCTTTGAGCTTCCCATACTCTGGTATTTACTTAACATCTCAGTGTGAAGTCAAGCACCACTAACAGGAAGAGAGAGACCTGAAACAACTCCCAAATGAAGACTAATCTCTGGGGATTTGTTTGTGCATTTTTTTCCACTAAGTGTAATCTCAAGCTGCAGGAGTGTGTATTAAAAAAGCATGTGTCCTTCTCTCTGACTCATATCTGTGCCCTGTGTTGCTGTCTGCAGGTCTTCTGGAGAGCAGCATGCGTCTGAAGCCTCATGAAGCACAAAGCTACCGCAAGAAAACTCTGTGGGTGTCCTGGTTTTCCATCGCCATCACTATCATCCTGGCCATCGTGGCGTTCAGTGAGTCTCTCACCTCTTCCTCCTGACTCCCAGAAAGTTACGCTTTAGCTCTGTCTTTGTGGGTTCACTGAAAGAAATACTGATACTTGCTGCTTGGCCTTGAAGTTGTAAGTCAGGTTTGTTAATAACCGTAGCAACGCACTCTGACAACACGAAGGACAAGCAGTGGATGTCGGCGTGCTGCTGGGGGGGCGGTTTTTAGAATTAAACCTTGAGTCTTTCATCAGTGGCTGAGGTAGCTTTT
The DNA here is from genome assembly GCA_008086565.1 of Thalassoma bifasciatum. NCBI lineage: Eukaryota > Metazoa > Chordata > Actinopteri > Labriformes > Labridae > Thalassoma > Thalassoma bifasciatum. The sequence goes on along the minus strand of RPOG01000979.1, from coordinate 57,306 downwards.
CTTTACGAGGCAGCAGAAGGATGAGACCCCTGTGTGGATGAGACGACTCACTCAGGGGCAGAAAGATTAGTTTCTGTAAGATTTTTAAATCAGATCTCTTTATTTTTTCACAGCAGGACAAAGGTTGCTCCCTTTTAATCTAATTTAAGTGGAGAAAAGCTTCAGAAATATTGGACTCTTTGGTACACGAGCCAACTTAGAGATGATAACACGTCAGCATCCTTCAAAGCAGGAGGTAAAACTTGACACAGGGCTCCAAAGGTGGAGATTTTTATAGATCTGTCATCACAATGTGCTGTGAATTTCTCCCTCCTCTGCAGTGACACATGCACATAAAGAGGACAAGCTTTGCTGCAGTGTAGCCCATCACACAGACTCAAGTTTCCTGTTGATGCTGAAGACGTCAGCTCGAGATGTCAGCCTGTTTTTGTTGTTCCAGACTCTAAAACTGCATCTTTCTGTACATTTCTCCACTCTGAGCGTGTTTTCCAAGCAAATCTCTTCATTAGTCATTTTGATCACATCTCTGTAGGCAGCCCTCGCCTGTCACATCTCGCCTACTTCCACTCATAAATGAAACATGGCCCTGCATGCAAATCTGACGCTGAAATGAGCTCAGGAGGAGATGAATGAGACCCTGACCTGCCTGTTTTCACGTTATTCTCAGATGTATACGCTTTCTTCTCCTAGAAATTAAAGCACTGGCTCAATATCTAATTAGAGGCTTGTTTATGAGGAAAACAGAGTTAGTTCTCTGCTGTTCTGCACAAGCCGACTTCTCAAAGGAAACATTTTGTCCTAGAAATCAGACCTTCTTCCTGAGCTCAGGCTGTGTTTTCAAACGTTTTGCCCACTTCCTGGTGTGATAAGGAAACTGTGGTGGAGACGCGGACAGACCCGGCCTGTCTTACAGCTTCCTCTTTAGTGGTTACATTACTTAAGCTATACATTCCAGTTAATGCTTTCACACCAGTCTGCACTGCTCAGTCACCTGCAGCAGTTTCATGTTTGCTCATTAAGCTCTCTGTAGCCTCATCAAATCATCTGCAAAAGCATCCCCTGGCTCTTAGAGCTGCATATTCACACAAAGGAGAAATGTGCACAGAATATAAAACATCTCTGCCAACATTTTTCACTGTATTAAGCCCAACAATCCTCATTTTTACGTGTGTTAACTGTGTGCTGTAACAGCCTTGTGACGTGTCTGTTTTGATAATGAGCGTCAGCATCATAAATAAAGCTACTGAGGAGGAATAATCAGTCACAAAAAAAAATTCAGCACTCAACAGGCTGATCATTAAAGCCTTGAATGTCAACATGACTGAAAGTTATTAATTGTCTTATTATGTAACCAATAAGCATTTCAGCAAATAGCTTTAATGACTCCTCAGGTGTATTTAATATGCAGTCAGAGCTTAAAGTGGAGTATCTTGATGTAAAGTCGTCCTGTCAGAGTCCAGCAGGGTGCCAGTCCACTCCGACCACCTGCTGCTGTTCCCTGTCAGCTCCACATGTTGACAGAACGATAGCTGCTGGGCAACATCTCCTGTAAAACATTAGCATGACTCCAACATGTATGACACTCAGAGTCTGGTGTGAACTTATTTTACAGCCCCAGGTGCAGCTGTGACTTCGTAGGCCTCAATCCTGGAGCTTTAACTCTGTGATCTGATGATTTCTCATTCCAAAAACTCACCCCCAAAAGGTTTGGTAGTCTGCCTCATGGATGTGAGTGAATGAATACTTAATGCAGCTTCTTGCGGTTTCTTTAAACAAACAGCTGGAACAATGTTTCAACAAAGTGTTCGACTGATCTGCCGAAACAATCCACAAACAGCCTGAGCTGGAGTTGGGTTTATCCTCTTTTTTGTTCTGGTGTCTCATGTCAGATGTGACGAGGATGGAGGATGTAGATTGGGGGATGCTGTAGTGTGTGTATGTGTGTGTAGCTGGAGCTGCGTCCCCGCCAGGGGTGGACTGGCCATCTGGCATACCGGGCAATGCCCGGTGGGCCGACCGTCTCATTTGGGCCGACTGACACTTTTTCAATTTTGCGTGAACGGCCCGTTAAAGCAGACGAATGATACTGAACTGAGCCAATCACATTGTTGACTTTCCCTTAAGTCCTACCTGCGTGGAGCATTCGGGGGGAACAGAAAAAAAAATCCAAATAAACGGCCCATGAAATGCGCTGGTCTGCAGCCCATTGGTTGTTTTTGTGCACGAGAGGAAAAAAAATAATGCTTTCCACACAAACGCTGCCAAATGTGCCGATGAATGATCATTCTTTGTTTTAGATCATGAATAAATATACATCAGTTCTTTCGGAACACTCCTGCTCGACCGAAGAATATCTTCTTTCNGGTACGAAAGCTCCCTGTCAGCCTCGATCCCGCAGCGTCGAGACGGCGTGTTTTCCAGCTGCTCCCGGGAAAAGAGCCATTTCGTAGAGGGTCCCCGGTGCACCGCCATTACGCTCCCAGAGCCAAGCCCGACGGAGCTAGCATCGGGAGGGAGCGGGGCTATGGGGGCACCGGGAGGACGAGACCAGCCACAAAAGCTCAGCCTGAACCGGTGGGTCAGTTTATGGACAGCGCCCTCTGGTGGCTGGTGGTGCGAACAGTCCTTCACTCACTGTGCTGCAGAGAAAAAAAACCATCATAATTGCACCAAATTTATGACTTGAATTGAAAGTACAAATTTGAAATAAAGTCAAAATTTAAAGATAAGTAAAACAAAGGGGGGAAAAAGTCAAACCTTTCTGGAAACAAGTCAAAACTATCAGATTGTCAGTCAAAAAATGTAAACAAAATATTGACATGCTGAGGTTAGGGGATAGAATTCCCAAATCAAAGGTCAAATATTTGTCTTTTGAATTTTGACTTCACATGGGCAAGAAAAAAAAATTCTACTTAAATCCTTTTATATATTTTAAAGTGGTTGTATTGGCTCCTTTTCACTTGTGACTCTGCAAGATGAATATCTTTCTAAGCATAAAAGTAGGAAATTTTGAAAGTGATTTTTAAGAAGCTCCTGAGTCAATCAATTTCAGAATTATTGTCTTCAAAACTTTTTTTTAATACAAAAAATTAAAATCCCATCACAACTCACTTTATTTTCTGTTCTGCTCAAAAACAACAGTGTTTATGTATCAGGCTGCGTCACAGAGCCTGCAATTCTCCTTTTCTACCACAAAGTGGCAGCAGAGACAAAGTATCCATAAGGATCATGTGCAGAAAGTCCCTTAAACCTGGTGCATCTTTCAAATAAATTCATCTGAAGTGTCTTTTCCCACAACTTGTTGAATAAGAATACTTAAACGTAAAAGCACACGTGCACTACACATGTGTCAGGTATATTTGTATCTTAGCAACCACATCAGGAATCGTGGAGAGACTTAACAAACAAAAAACATTAACCAGGCTGGATTTTAAGATAATTCCATGAAAGTCCACTCATTTCTCAGTGTCATACATTTCCCACAGTACATCTGCAAACGTGGTTCCAAGCACGCGCGGTGAGGCAGCGCGAGCGCAGGTGCTTAATTAGCGTCCAGGTGCGGATGTTGCACATCATCGCGAATTGGATACTGCTATGATTTTTCTCTTCGACTTGTAAAGACCGAGGTATCAGGTTAGTTGACATGTTTCCTGAATTTAGCCACTGTAACCGGTTACTCCCTTCAAAATAAATAACTAGTTCGTGACTCACGCAGCTGCAAACTTTATTAGTTTATATTAAGACGCGCAATAACAACACAAATGTTGTGAGACAGGCGAGTGTTGTTATTTTGAAACTGGAATGTATTTCACATGACTATTTGTTTATGCGTTTAAGGTAATTTACTCTTGAATTATAAGTTATAAGTTTTTTGTGGAATATATTTCAAACTGCATGAAGTAGTTGGACTATGCGCAGTTTTTTCCAGCTGCAGCGTTTGTTTTGAAGTGCGCATCTCCTAATTTCCGGTGCTGCTTCACCTTCCAGTGTGCGTCAGGCGCATCTGGACCTGCAGCCCTGCACGGAGCGGAGTCCCCCTCCCTCCCTAAACCTCCCTCTCTGTCTCTGGGTCTCTCCCCACTCGCACGGCCGCACTTCTCGCCCAGGTGTGACATTTTCGGAGTTCCTCACTGGAACCGCAACCCGCCGAGAAAATGACGGAGCCCACACCGCAGGAGCCCACCGCCGCTCAGGACCCGGTTACTGAAGTGGAGCCCAAGGTGGCGAACGGGCAGTGCGAGCAGGCGGAACCCCCGGACCAGCGGCAGCAGCCCGACACAGAAAGTCAGGGAGAGGCTCTGAAGATGGAGCAGGAGATGAAGATCACAGACAGCCTGGAGGATGGAGGTGAGCCTGTCAAAGTTGAGGGCGCCCCGTCGCCAAGGCGCGCATCGTGCGTAATACCATGGAGAGTATCCACTTATTATTATTCTGCTCTGACTCCCTTTGGCTTCATTCAAGCAGTCTGAAAACCTCTGATATTCTACTTTCAATGCAGCTAAATATAAATTTAGATGTATGAAGCTACTGTATGGGATTTATCAGCATTTGGCTCAAAGCTCTGCTGTGATGACAGGTTTTGTGCATGAATTAGCAGCTTGCCTGAGGGAAAGGTAGACACAGCAGCCTGTAGCACAGCAGGAGCAGGTTCCCTCCTTAAAGGGACTCAAAATGAAGTTGGCACTTCTTACACTGCAAAAACTGAAACCTAAGCAACTCATTATGTCTCACTTGTAGTAAAAAATATCCTTTTTTTTGTACTTTATGCAAGGCACATTCACAAGTCCAGGTCATAAAAACATCATGTTTCAGGTTTAAGAAAAAAATGATGTCTGAATTGCTGGTAACAAGTCAAAAAGTCTGACAATGGGGTAAAACAATTACTCATCAGGTTTCTTTAGAATATAATGCAATTCAGACACCATTTTTTTCTTTGCATAACTTGATATAAGACATGCTTATGGATTTATTTGGTGATAATGGCTTGTATCAGGTTGAAATAAGATATTTCCCTCTAAAAATAAGACATGATGACTTGCTTAGATTTAAGTTTTTTGCAGTGAATCTCCTTGCTCCTGTGTTTGCATTTCTGTCTTGACATCTTTGCTATTTTTTGCACTGTTTACGCAATTTAAGATCATTAAAATAAAGGTCTGAGATTGTAACCTCATTATTTCAGGGCTACAGTTGCTTCGTTCTGTGTGTGTAACACTTGCCAAAGTAGACATAATGTTCCTCTGATGTTATAACTCAAGAATCAACCCTCTGCTAGTTCCTGGTCCGATTGAATAAACTTCACAGAATGCGACATGGATCGATAGTGAGCGCTGAAGCAGCTTTATGAGTCATTCATTAACATTAAAACAGATTTCACATGAAGCCAAAGACTGAAACAACAACTCTCACATCCTAGTTACGGCTTAAGAGGAGCCCCTCTCACATGTCAGGTGTCAACTTGTTGGCAGATCCACCAGTTGCTTTGAGCTTCCCATACTCTGGTATTTACTTAACATCTCAGTGTGAAGTCAAGCACCACTAACAGGAAGAGAGAGACCTGAAACAACTCCCAAATGAAGACTAATCTCTGGGGATTTGTTTGTGCATTTTTTTTTCACTAAGTGTAATCTCAAGCTGCAGGAATATGTATTAAAAAAGCATGTGTCCTTCTCTCTGACTCATATCTGTGCCCTGTGTTGCTGTCTGCAGGTCTTCTGGAGAGCAGCATGCGTCTGAAGCCTCATGAAGCACAAAGCTACCGCAAGAAAACTCTGTGGGTGTCCTGGTTTTCCATCGCCATCACTATCATCCTGGCCATCGTGGCGTTCAGTGAGTCTCTCACCTCTTCCTCCTGACTCCCAGAAAGTTACGCTTTAGCTCTGTCTTTGTGGGTTCACTGAAAGAAATACTGATACTTGCTGCTTGGCCTTGAAGTTGTAAGTCAGGTTTGTTAATAACCGTAGCAACGCACTCTGACAACACGAAGGACAAGCAGTGGATGTCGGCGTGCTGCTGGGGGGCGGTTTTAGAATTAAACCTTGAGTCTTTCATCAGTGGCTGAGGTAGCTTTTCTTTACGAGGCAGCAGAAGGATGAGACCCCTGTGTGGATGAGACGACTCACTCAGGGGCAGAAAGATTAGTTTCTGTAAGATTTTTAAATCAGATCTCTTTATTTTTTCACAGCAGGACAAAGGTTGCTCTCTTTTAATCTAATTTAAGTGGAGAAAAGCTTCAGAAATATTGGACTCTTTGGTACACGAGCCAACTTAGAGATGATAACACGTCAGCATCCTTCAAAGCAGGAGGTAAAACTTGACACAAGGCTCCAAAGGTGGAGATTTTTATAGATCTGTCATCACAATGTGCTGTGAATTTCTCCCTCCTCTGCAGTGACACATGCACATAAAGAGGACAAGCTTTGCTGCAGTGTAGCCCATCACACAGACTCAAGTTTCCTGTTGATGCTGAAGACGTCAGCTCGAGATGTCAGCCTGTTTTTGTTGTTCCAGACTCTAAAACTGCATCTTTCTGTACATTTCTTCACTCTGAGCGTGTTTTCCAAGCAAATCTCTTCATTAGTCATTTTGATCACATCTCTGTAGGCAGCCCTCGCCTGTCACATCTCGCCTACTTCCACTCATAAATGAAACATGGCCCTGCATGCAAATCTGACGCTGAAATGAGCTCAGGAGGAGATGAATGAGACCCTGACCTGCCTCTTTTCACGTTATTCTCAGATGTATACGCTTTCTTCTCCTAGAAATTAAAGCACTGGCTCGATATCTAATTAGAGGCTTGTTTATGAGGAAAACAGAGTTAGTTCTCTGCTGTTCTGCACAAGCCGACTTCTCAAAGGAAACATTTTGTCCTAGAAATCAGACCTTCTTCCTGAGCTCAGGCTGTGTTTTCAAACGTTTTGCCCACTTCCTGGTGTGATAAGGAAACTGTGGAGACGCGGACAGACCCGGCCTGTCTTACAGCTTCCTCTTTAGTGGTTACATTACTTAAGCTATACATTCCAGTTAATGCTTTCACACCGGTCTGCACTGCTCAGTCACCTGCAGCAGTTTCATGTTTGCTCATTAAGCTCTCTGTAGCCTCATCAAATCATCTGCAAAAGCATCCCCTGGCTCTTAGAGCTGCATATTCACACAAAGGAGAAATGTGCACAGAATGTAAAACATCTCTGCCAACATTTTTCACTGTATTAAGCCCAACAATCCTCATTTTTACGTGTGTTAGCTGTGTGCTGTAACAGCCTTGTGACGTGTCTGTTTTAATAAAGAGCGTCAGCATCATAAATAAAGCTACGGAGGACGAATAATCAGTCACAAAAAAAATTCAGCACTCAACAGGCTGATCATTAAAGCCTTGAATGTCAATATGACTGATAATTATTAATTGTCTTATTATGTAACCAATAAGCATTTCAGCAAATAGCTTTAATGACTCCTCAGGTGTATTTAATATGCAGTCAGAGCTTAAAGTGGAGTATCTTGATGCAAAGTCGTCCTGTCAGAGTCCAGCAGGGTGCCAGTCCACTCCGACCACCTGCTGCTGTTCCCTGTCAGCTCCACATGTTGACAGAACGATAGCTGCTGGGCAACATCTCCTGTAAAACATTAGCATGACTCCAACATGTATGACACTCAGAGTCTGGTGTGAACTTATTTTACAACCCCAGGTGCAGCTGTGACTTCGTAGGCCTCAATCCTGGAGCTTTAACTCGGTGATCTGATGATTCCTCAATCCAAAAACTCACCCCCAAAAGGTTTGGTAGTCTGCCTCATGGATGTGAGTGAATGAATACTTAATGCAGCTTCTTGCGGTTTCTTTAAACAAACAGCTGGAACAACGTTTCAACAAAGTGTTCGACTGATCTGCCGAAACAATCCACAAACAGCCTGAGCTGGAGTTGGGTTTATCCTCTTTTTTCTTCTGGTGTCTCATGTCAGATGTGACGAGGATGGAGGATGTAGATTGGGGGATGCTGTAGTGTGTGTATGTGTGTGTAGCTGGAGCTGCGTCCCTGCTGACATCCAACCAGCTTTCTTGGGAGCCAATTAGCCATCGCTGGGCTCGGCTTTGACAACCGCAGAGCCGCAGCAGATTCATTTACACGCAGCTTCTTCTTTGTGCTCCTAATGAGCGAGGGAGGAGGAGATGAAGGTGGAGAAGTGGATATTCGCAGATGTGGACCACCAGTTAACGCTTATGTGGACACAATGTTTGTAATTCCAAGTTTAACATGGAGCTGTTTGCTCTTCATGCCCTGACGTGTTCTTTCCCGTCCTCACAGACTCACTTCACATCCCTCCACATGTGTACTAAAGACTCTGCCTCTTTTTTTTTTCACTTTCGGCTCCGGCAGAAGTGTGACACTCCAGTGTCGACACAGTCCCTCCCTCTTCTGTTTACCTTCACCTGCACTGCTGTCAATTTCTATTTGCAGTCTGTTACCACACTCACAACTAGGACATAGGGTTCAACCTATTTATTTACTCAAACTAAACGCTCCACCTAGGATGATAAAAGAGGACATGGAGCGTGTAATGCGCAATATATAGTTCGGTTTACATTAAACAAGATAATGATGGGAGCAGAGAACAGGAGGTGCTGGGAACTAGTTTTTCAAGTAAGAGAGAGAGGAAGTGAAAGAAAGTAATTCTAAAGACCTGCTCTCACTTTTTTCACACAGGTGTTGAATGTTACACCATACACTCAACTCCAGCTACTGTATACATAAATAGCAGCTACATGCTTTATGCACACACACACTCACCAAGACCAATACTGTGAAAACTGGAAACTAAGCAAGTGTTTGTGTCTTATTTTTGTGAAAGCAGTCTTTTTTAGTCTGGATATGAGCCACATTCAACAGACAAGACCAGGAGAAATGTCTCGTTTGAAGATATTTAAAGACAAAAATGAGGTCTGAATTGCTGAATTGATTTCAGTTTTTGCAGTGAAGACTTTAAAGCCACACTAGATGACTTTCAGATCCCAGATGCTTTAAAACTCACTTTCGATTTTGCAGAAGATGAAAGAAACTGACGCATTAGTGAGAAGACACCAGGAGAAAAAAGAGGAACGAGAACTCGCAAATGAGTGACAGCACAACCAAAGCAATAAAAGAAACAGAGGTTACAGTGCTAAAATAACTAAACAATAAAAACTAATTAGTAGAACCAACAGGAGAAAAATAGGACGTGAAACACAAGGTTGAGCTGCACCCCGCAGACCTCCAATGTGATAAAAGTTCCCTCCTCATTGGTATTCAGAGTTTGTCCTCACATACTTTAGTGTTTGCAGAAGCAGGGGAAGGCTGCATCGTTTTTCTGTTTTCATTTGTGTCTGGGGAAGTGTGAGATTAAACCTTCAGCCCACAGAAAGAAAGAAAGGAGAGAGACAGAAGAGCTGAGAGTGGATGGAAATTTGGAGGGATGATGATGAAATAAGGAGGAAGACGGATTTGCAGCAGGAAGAATATGAGTGACTTGACGGGGAGCACAGAGCGCTGTGTTTCTGCATGCAGGGGCTGAGGCGAGGAGCCGGCCCCCAGTGATTCACGCTAAAAATAAACCGGGGAGGGGTTGAGAGGATTCCTCCCCTCTATCTTTCTGCATCTCTCACTCCTTTGTCTCACATTGCAGGTGTGTGCGGCGGATACACACAGGGGTTGTGGCGTAACGTTTGTTTATCAAGTCAAAATCATAACACAGAAAGTGACATTATGTTCTCGTAATGAAATTACAGAAGTGAACAAATTGCATCTTATCCTGTCGGGCTGGTTTGAAACTAGAGGAGCAGATTTAACCCAGACAGTCCCTCATTTCTATTCCAGCACGTTGTATTTGTGCACAGACAGGGCTGGAGAAATCTTCATCCTGCTGTCAGAATCTGCAAAAATGATTTTCATCTCATTGTTCTGGCACCAAATCTCCTGTGAGCAAACACCAGGAGGAGGAGGAGAGAGGCAAATGAGCCCCGCAGTAATAAAGCACCAAGAAGTGTTGAATAAAGATAGATGGCTTTTTATTGTTATTCATCCTCTTCCTCTCTGTTTTTTCTTCCAGCTGTTTCCATCATGCGTCACAGTGCTTCAGCCTTTGGATTTGCGGTAAGTTACCTTTGAAAGTTTTCACCTAACTTCAAGTAAAATGATTGTTTTCTGCTTTTTAAAGAGAATCCAAAATGTCTTTTTTGACAGTTTGACGCCACGCTGGACGTGTTGTCCTCCATCATCGTTGTGTGGAGGTACAGCAACGCTGCAGCCGTCCATTCAGCGCATCGGGAATACATGTAAGAAGTAACAATACTCTAATCACATACAGGTACATTTATCTAACCTCAAGTGTGTCAGAATACCAGAAACAATACTTTGCAGTAGATGTTTTCAGCTCCACACCAGTGTCACTCAACCAACCATCAACCATGACAGAGAAACAATCTAAGTGGTGAAATGTGGCAAAAGCATATAAAATATAAAGGGAACCTAAAAACAATAAAGTGCAGTTGCATTTGGATAATTTTTTCATGCAGCTCTCATAGGAACCACTTTTCTGTGGTCTTAAAGAGGGGGTATTGAAAAAGTGCTTTAAAGAAGTAGAATTTCAAACTAAAATGAAGTAAATGAATCCTCTCGGACACAACGCTGCTGTTTGTGTGGTCTGCTTTGAGGCGTGTGTCACACAGAGGGTCTCTTCAGCTCTGTCAGCCTCGGCCCCGCTGGGACCGATCACAGACAAGTGGCTCACGTCTTATCTTTACCTGGCTGAGAATGCCGAGTGAGAGCGTGTGTTTGTCAAGGTCAGGTGGGCTTTTCAGAGGCTGCTGAATGGTGCAAGTGTTGGCAGCAAGCTGTCGCCTGAAAGAGAGACGCAGAGGAAGTCTCAAACTCACTGTTGAAGCTTTAAGAGCCACTTTATCCAGTTCATTTTGCTCCTGTCCGCAGGGCCAGTAATTAACAGCTATGAGAGTGTTTAATCTTCCACATGAAGTTGGTTTCTTAATAGTGGTGCTCATTATGTCACAGCTAATTGGAAAATTCAGATGAAGTTCTGGAAGCTTCTCGAGCTGTAATTGGCTTCACTTTGAATCACACAAACGCAGACGTACGACTGATGTGTCGCCATGTACGAACAAACGTGAGTTATCCCTCTTTTTTTAATTTTACATCGTTGCGTCTAATAGAGGAGATGTGGCTGACTAGTTACCAAGGTAACAAGCTGAAGTTATGTCAGAAGAAGATAAATTATGTCGTGCAGGCCCTTATTGAAAAGTGGAGCCTTGAGAAACCAAATCACTTCTGCTCCAAAGATGAGAATGAGATGCTAATGTGAAGGATGAAGCGTCTTTAGCCTCCTCTCTGTTTTTGTTGTTGTTGTTTCCTCCGTGTCATGTTTGCTCCCGCTGCGTGCAGGAAACAACGGGAGGCTGGTTAGAGTGGATTGAGAGCTCCTCTGCTGTGTGTGTGTGTGTGTGTGTGTGTGTGTGTGTGTGTGTGTGTGTGNGGGGAAAGTAGAGTCCCATCTTTTACTGTAACACTGTCTATTCCACGAGCTGAAGTTGCTGAACCCTCCATTTAGCATAAATCCATCCCTTGATGAGCAGAGCAACATAACGCAGGCTGCTAGCACACTTTAGCAGGGGCGTGTCCAGACTTTTAGACTGGGGTGCCCCCGACCAGAGCACTGATTTATACAGCAGTGGGGCCATGAATTATGTAAGCCCATACTCCAACAAATATTGTTTATTTTGCTTGTTTGTGTGTTATAAAAAAAAAACACAGGATTAGGGGATACAGTTTACAAAAAAATAATAGTCATTTCATTTTGCCAGTTTTGCCAAATAGTAGCCAAAGTTTCTCTTTATCTTTTCTCCCTCCCTGGAACACATCAGCAAACCCAAAAGGATGAATTATGCTTTAGAATGAATTACTGTGACAGAGTGGTGGAATGTTATGGTTTTTTTGTTTTTGTTTGTTTTTTTTGTGTGTGTGTGTGTGTGTGTGTGGGGGGGGGGGGGGGGGGGGGGGGGGGGGGGGGGGTCGAACATGGTGGGCCAGTCTGGTCCAAAATGCCAGGGCCGATTTTTTTTCCCAGTCCAACCCTGGTCCCCGCTGACATCCAACCAGCTTTCTTGGGAGCCAATTAGCCATCGCTGGGCTCGGCTTTGACAACCGCAGAGCCGCAGCAGATTCATTTACACGCAGCTTCTTCTTTGTGCTCCTAATGAGCGAGGGAGGAGGAGATGAAGGTGGAGAAGTGGATATTCGCAGATGTGGACCACCAGTTAACGCTTATGTGGACACAATGTTTGTAATTCCAAGTTTAACATGGAGCTGTTTGCTCTTCATGCCCTGACGTGTTCTTTCCCGTCCTCACAGACTCACCTCACATCCCTCCACATGTGTACTAAAGACTCTGCCTCTTTTTTTTTTTCACTTTCGGCTCCGGCAGGAGTGTGACACTCCAGTGTCGACACAGTCCCTCCCTCTTCTGTTTACCTTCACCTGCACTGCTGTCAATTTCTATTTGCAGTCTGTTACCACACTCACAACTAGGACATAGGGTTCAACCTATTTATTTACTCAAACTAAACGCTCCACCTAGGATGATAAAAGAGGACATGGAGCGTGTAATGCGCCACATATAGTTCGGTTTACATTAAACAAGATAATGATGGGAGCAGGAGAACAGGAGGTGCTGGGAACTAGTTTTTCAAGTAAGAGAGAGAGAGGAAGTGAAAGAAAGTAATTCTAAAGACCTGCTCTCACTTTTTTCACACAGGTGTTGAATGTTACACCATGCACCCAACTCCAGCTACTGTATACATAAATAGCAGCTACATGCTTTATGCACACACACACTCACCAAGACTAATACTGTGAAAACTGGAATCCAAGCAACTATTTGTGTCTTATTTTTGTAAAAACAGTCTTTTTAGTCTGGATATGATCCACATTCAACAGACAAGACCAGGAGAAATGTCTCGTTTGAAGATATTTAAAGACAAAAATGAGGTCTGAATTGCTGAATTGATTTCAGTTTTTGCAGTGAAGACTTTAAAGCCACACTAGATGACTTTCAGATCCCAAATGCTTTAAAACTCACTTTCGATTTTGCAGAAGATGAAAGAAACTGACGCATTAGTGAGAAGACACCAGGAGAAAAAAGAGGAACGAGAACTCGCAAATGAGTGACAGCACAACCAAAGCAATAAAAGAAACAGAGGTTACAGTGCTAAAATAACTAAACAATAAAAACTAATTAGTAGAACCAACAGGAGAAAAATAGGACGTGAAACACAAGGTTGAGCTGCACCCCGCAGACCTCCAATGTGATAAAAGTTCCCTCCTCATTGGTATTCAGAGTTTGTCCTCACATACTTTAGTGTTTGCAGAAGCACGGGGAGGCTGCATCGTTTTTCTGTTTTCATTTGTGTCTGGGGAAGTGTGAGATTAAACCTTCAGCCCACAGAAAGAAAGAAAGGAGAGAGAGAGAAAAGAGCTGAGAGTGGATGGAAATTTGGAGGGATGATGATGAAATAAGGAGGAAGACGGATTTGCAGCAAGAAGAATATGAGTGACTTGACGGGGAGCACAGAGCGCTGTGTTTCTGCATGCAGGGGCTGAGGCGAGGAGCCGGCCCCCAGTGATTCACGCTAAAAATAAACCGGGGAGGAGTTGAGAGGATTCCTCCCCTCTATCTTTCTGCATCTCTCACTCCTTTGTCTCACATTGCAGGTGTGTGCGGCGGATACACACAGGGGTTGTGGCGTAACGTTTGTTTATCAAGTCAAAATCATAACACAGAAAGTGACATTATGTTCTCGTAATGAAATTACAGGAGTAAACAAAATGCATCTTATCCTGTCGGGCTGGTTTGAAACTAGAGGAGCAGATTTAACCCAGACAGTCCCTCATTTCTATTCCAGCACGTTGTATTTGTGCACAGACAGGGCTGGAGAAATCTTCATCCTGCTGTCAGAATCTGCAAAAATGATTTTCATCTCATTGTTCTGGCACCAAATCTCCTGTGAGCAAACACCAGGAGGAGGAGGAGAGAGGCAAACGAGCCCCGCAGTAATAAAGCACCAAGAAGTGTTGAATAAAGATAGATGGCTTTTTATTGTTATTCATCCTCTTCCTCTCTGTTTTTTCTTCCAGCTGTTTCCATCATGCGTCACAGTGCTTCAGCCTTTGGATTCGCGGTAAGTTACCTTTGAAAGTTTTCACCTAACTTCAAGTAAAATGATTGTTTTCTGCTTTTCAAAGAGAATTCAAAATGTCTTTTTTGACAGTTTGACGCCACACTGGATGTGTTGTCCTCCATCATCGTTGTGTGGAGGTACAGCAACGCTGCAGCCGTCCATTCAGCGCATCGGGAATACATGTAAGAACTAACAATACTCTAATCACAGACAGGTACATTTATCTAACCTCAAGTGTGTCAGAATACCAGAAACAATACTTTGCAGTAGATGTTTTCAGCTCTACACCAGTGTCACTCAACCTAAGAGACAAACTGTTGAAAACTACCTTTGACAGAGAAACAATTTAAGTGGTAAAATGTGGCAAAAGCAAGAATATTAAGATTATTAAAAAAAACATCATCCCCCATAGCAATTAATATAAACAACACATATGATGGGGAACCTAAAAACAATAAAGTGCGATTGCATTTGGATAATTCTTTCGTGCAGCTGTCATAGGAACCACTTTTCTGTGGCCTTAAAGAGGGGGTATTGAAAAAGTGCTTTAAAGAAGTACATTTTCAAACTAAAATGAAGTAAATGAATCCTCTCGGACACAACGCTGCTGTTTGTGTGGTCTGCTTTGAGGCGTGTGTCACACAGAGGGTCTCTTCAGCTCTGTCAGCCTCGGCCCCGCTGGGACCGATCACAGACAAGTGGCTCACGTCTTATCTTTACCTGGCTGAGAATGCCGAGTGAGAGCGTGTGTTTGTCAAGGTCAGGTGGGCTTTTCAGAGGCTGCTGAATGGTGCAAGTGTTGGCAGCAAGCTGTCGCCTGAAAGAGAGACGCAGAGGAAGTCTCAAACTCACTGTTGAAGCTTTAAGAGCCACTTTATCCAGTTCATTTTGCTCCTGTCCGCAGGGCCAGTAATTAACAGCTATGAGAGTGTTTAATCTTCCACATGAAGTTGGTTTCTTAACAGCGGCGCTCATTATGTCACAGCTAATTGGAAAATTCAGATGAAGTTCTGGAAGCTTCTCGAGCTGTAATTGGCTTCACTTTAAATCACACAAACGCAGACGTACGACTGATGTGTCGCCATGTACGAACAAACGTGAGTTATCCCTCTTTTTTTTTAAAATGTAGCAACGCAGATTATCTCCTCTACACCGACTGATCAATGGTTCCATTGTTCGACTTCAATACAGTCTTCTTCTATTTAATACAGCACGTCCGGGAATAACTTTTCACCTCGGAACTCTTTGGTTTAGTGAAGACGAGGTTTCTACTCTTACTCTACGATTACACTTCCTACTTCGCAGAAATCGGAGGAGACTGTTTTTGTTGTTGTTGTTTCCTCCGTGTCATGTTTGCTCCCGCTGCGTGCAGGAAACAACGGGAGGCTGGTTAGAGTGGATTGAGAGCTCCTCTGCTGTGTGTGTGTGTGTGTGTGTGTGTGTGTGTGTGTGTGTGTGTGTGTGTGTGTGTCCTCCTGCAGACTTCTTAGCGTGATGCTGGGGGTTGCCTTGGTTACCTCATCCAGTCAAAACCCATGACACTGAGGGTGGTTCAGGAGCAGCCTTCAGATTTTAGCACGCAGGCTGGTAGCCGTGCATGACCGGGGCATATGCTCCTGTTGTTTCTCTGTCCCTCTGGACTTTGTTAATTGGGAAAAGGTGGTTTTAGGACATCTGCTGCTTCCAAATAAGCTGCAGTTAGATTTCGTTAGGGGTTACTCAAGGGTAACACTCAGATATAGTAAAAGGAGCTGTAGAAGTGAAACGTATCATACGATGATACTGGTTACAACTTTTAAATGATAAAAATGTGTCATATTGTGGTGTTTACGTCATAGGGACGATGGTTTAGATTCTAAGTGTCAGGAGGAAGTGTGAGGCGATAGGTGGGAGACAAACAGAACACACTAAATTGAGTTTTCATCGATTTGTGACTTTTTAGAGCATTGTTGGTGTGCAGTGTAGTTTTTTTGTGTGTGTGTCTTGTTGACACCTGATGGTTTTGTAAGTAGTTGCACAAAAATAAGTGTGAATTTCCTGTATTTTAATGCAAATAAAATATAAAATCATATAAAATGTTATATTGTCCAGCCCTAATTCCAAGTTTAGTGCTCAAACATGTCAAAGTAGCACATTTGTCTTTCTCTCTGCAGAGCCTGTGTTATCCTGGGCGTCGTTTTCATCCTCTCCTCCCTGTGCATCGTGGGTAAAGCCATCCATGACCTGGCCACAAAGCTGCTACCTGAAGTGGTGAGTGCTCGCTGCTCTTTCTCACAAAACTTCATCAGACATGAAATCTGACTCAGCAGGGGTCAGAATTTGATTCAGACGAAGGTTGGAGCCGCTTTGGATTAAAGCAGCCACCATATGGGACAGATTATCCATTTAGCGCTTAAAGGGAAACACATTAACGTGCTGTGGCAGATGTTTTACTGAAAAACTAAGGGTCATGGCAGGTTATGCTCACAGGGTGCAGAATTTAAGCCAAAACATTGGTGGTTGTTGTAACTTTTTGCTGGATTTGGTGGTTGTTTTTAGAGCTTTTCCTCACAGCAAAATCACCTCATCCAGGCTGGGATTTATCTGCTTTTATAACTGTAATAGCACCAATCTGCCAAAGACAAGGATTTCACTACAGCCCTGTTTATCTTGTGCTTCAGATAAATTCAACATGTCTCCCCCCAATCGTTTAAACTGGTGCTGGATTTAATAAGGCAGAGCGTTTTCAGCCAGAGCCATCTCATGGTGCTGGTCACTGCGGGGTTAGTGGGTCAGGTCATGAAAAAAAAGATTACTGATGTATTTTTTATTTGCTTAAGTCGTCCTTGAATCCTGTTGATTTTTAATAATGCTCATATTTGATCTGTCATTCCAAACAAAAACATCATTCTTCATCAAAACTGGTTTTGTTCAATTGACAGAGACCAAACAATAGAATTAGAGCTGTATACAAAAACCATCATGTTGTATGAAGACTGTGTGGGAGCTGCTTGAGCGACAGTGTCCAAACAATAAGGTTTTTAGTCATATATGAAAATCACCATGCGTCATCTAGGCTGTGTGGGTGCCGTTTGATTGATGGTGTCCAAAAAGACAAAGCAACATTTCTGAGAGTGTGAGAAGTTCATCAGTGAAGCTTCCTGCACTTGAATCCCATTTTTCATTTCACTCAATCCCCTGTGTAACAAAAAACTTCCTCTCATTCAGAGTCTGTAACTCACTACGGCTTAAAATTCAATAAAATCACAAATCCTCTGTTGGTTTATTGGACCAAGTGGGTTTTCTTTTCGCTCCTCTTGGCTGCAGCTCAACATTGAGACAGGCTGATGATCAGTGAGCAACAACACATAGAAAAGGTGGGAGAAGAGAGGAAGTCACATAGTTTTTAAATGTTACAGCTCCCATTGAAGAAAACTTTAAGAAGTAGAAGCGAACTCCTCGTTAAGGATAATTTAAATGATATTTCCACAGCTGAGTCACGGCACTGACTCAGGCTTTCTTAACAGCACGCTGAGATTTTCTCCCCATCTCCTCTTTGATGTCCGTGAGCTCACCAAAGTAGCTTTTCATGGCTCCAAGGCCGTGGTGCAATATTAATGCTGCTGCAGAGGCTCTGAGTGCTCTGCGGCTTGTTTTCTCTCCTTACCTCTACACCACGCATCTGTACTGACTTTACATTCAAGGCTGACACTCTTTTCAGTCCCATCAAGTAGAATGAGGCAGAATTTCACAACCTAACTGACAGGAATAGTGAGACAGATAATGATCATAGATTTTCACATCAACAAGTGATGAACTACAGTAAAAATGTGAATATTTCTGCCTCCTTCAGGATGGTTTCCTGTTCAGCGTGTCCATCATCAGCGGCCTGGTGTGCCTCATCCTCGCTGTGATCAAGTACATGTTGGGGAAAGTGCTGACGAGCCGAGCCCTCATCACTGATGGTACGCTTACTTTTAGTTGTGAGCTATAAATCTGGTTTATCACTCACGAGAAAACAAGAAACTGAATTTTTCTCGTCTCTTTGCAGCGTTTAACTCTCTCGTTGGGGGCATCATGGGCTTTTCCATCCTGATCAGCGCTGAAGTGTTCAAGCACGAGCCAAAGGTGTGGTACCTGGACGGGACAATAGGCATCCTCATCGGCCTCGTCATCTTCGCCTACGGAGTCAAGTAAGTGTGTAGTTTCACAGATGCATCAGTGAGGACTGACTGTGGACTTTGGAGCAGGTTTTCCACACACTTACACACCTCACCTGGAAACACCTGTTGAGTAAAAGGTTTCACAGATGCTGGTGTGACTCTCACTCTCTTCTCTGTCACTGCAGACTGCTAGTGGACATGATCCCACGTGTCCGACAAACCAGGAACTACGAGCGTTTTGAGTGACGGGAGGAAAACGGGGACAAAAAGGGAGTAGATGAGACTTTCGGAGGGAGGATGAACACGGGCTGACTGACTTACTGACGGACGTACGGCGGGACGGGAGGATAGTCCTGACGCTCTCTTTACGGACAATCACAATAAGTCGTCTGGCTGCCGGGAGAGGCCTCTGTGTTTTAACAGCCTCCAGTTTTTAGATTTGAACTGGTGACGTGAAAACTCGGTACCTTTTAAGTGTTTTACAAATTTGATGTACATATATATCTTTATCAGCCTTCGTATTTAAACAAAAGGGGGTTAAGACAGAAGTAAAGGTAGTAAAACTTGGACTCTGCGTGTCCATAACTCTGTTTTCTGTACAGCTATCTGATGTACAATACCTCAGTTATCCCTCACTGCCCTGTCAAAACACAGCAGTTTATTTTCCCATGGTTCCTGGAGGCCTTTGCTCAGCTGTGCTATAAAATGTTACAGTGTGTCAGCTCCTTTGATTGATGTAGCTGATGTAGCAGTGGAGTGTAGTCGCTGTTATACTTTTTTTATGACTAGAGAGGATGTATCAATACATGTCCCGTTTGGAGGAAGAGGTAATAAGCACACGGAGGCTGGAAACATGTTGGAAAATTTCACCTGGGAGGAGGGAAAAAATATTATCTTTGGTTTTCAGTCACATGAAAGAGTCAGGATCCAGACAGGAAGTTGCTGAAAGTGTTTGTTTTTACTTTATGCTTTGACACTTTGCGCCATCTGCTGACCAGAAAAGGTACTCACCACTCAAACAGACAAACCTCTACACCCGGTTTATACAGCTCACACAAGCTGTGAATGTGCAATCTGTGAAATATTTCAATGTGATACTGTGAAGGATTCAACTTTCCAGCATTTTTAGAGCTTTGTGGACGTTCAGAGCTGTTTTCACTGACTCGAATGTCCATCAATCTGCTGTTTCTATCACTACAAAGCATTTTTTACATCTAAAAATCTTCTAAATTCAGCTGCTGAAACTACAGAAACCAACCCCCTCAAACTCCCATTCATCCCTCAAATCTTTACTCCAAAGCCTTAAAGTGTCTCATCAGTATTTGGTGACTGTGAATGTAGACGTTTCATTCTTGGGGGGTGATTTTTAGTGTGAGTTTTACTGTGGCTGAATGTACACTGTGCTGTAAAACGACGGTGCAGGATTGTGTTACTGTGAAGCGTCGTGTTTGGTCACAAATAAGGAGTTATGACGGTGCAGCAGCGGTTGCAGACGGTCAACAATGTGTTTGTAATGGCACATACTGAGCACTTAAGGGAAATGAACTGTATTCTTGTGAATTTTATCCTTTTAAACTCCATAATTCTCGCTCAAACTGTGCCTTTGTGAGCTTAACATTGAGGCCCAGCTTTATCTCCATATTTGTCGACTAACTGGAAAAACATAAACACACACACTGTGGGACTTCAGCTGACAACTGTACTTTTCTGTGCTGGTGTAAATACTGAATCTGTATCGCTGTGATGTAAAAAAACATATTAAACCAGAGTCAGAGCCTTTGTCACAGAAAAAAGGGTTTATTTAAAAATAAAGTTATATCCCTCTTACTCGTCAAGGACTGTGAAAACAAAACAAAAACCAGTTGTCGTTGTGTTATTCATCTCCCTGCCAGTCCTCCAGAAGTTGAAAAACAAAGATTGATGCGTGTTTTCAAGAAGCAGGTTGGTGATTTTTCTTTACAGTGCAGACATTCGATGCTGAGGTTAACAAAGACAGATATGGTGACAAAATGCTTTAAAACTGAGGTGCTTGGATTTCAAGAAACAGAAGAGATGATGATGAGGACAAAATAAGGCAACAAAAGAATCATCTTAGCTGCTGAAAACAGTCCCTAATAATGAAAAAGAGAAAAGAACTGATGGATGGACGGTGACAGGATCTGACATGAAAACCCTTTAACCTTATCCCTTGAATTTAAAGTCCCATCACAGACTTTCACCTCCACATGCTGATAAACAAAAACATATAATGCTGCGATTGATCAGTTTAAGGCAAATAAAAGTGACAGGAAAAGACAAGAATTAAATGATCTTTCTATGAAACATGTCAGTCCATCCCAGAGATTGAATTGTGTTTAATAGATTTTTAGTCGTCTGAAGTGACTTTAAACTTCCCTCTGAACAACACACACTCTCACAGGTGTAAAGCAGAAGTGGAATTAAACTCAAGCACGAAAAGGCACATCATGTTGTTAAAAATAAAAAACTTGGCGACAGATCACTGACCTGTTAATGAAAAAAAATAAAGACAAGATAAAATAAAAAACAGTCTGAGCCGACGCAGTGAGAGATGCTGTCTCTAAACAGTGACGTTGTGCAAAAGAAGGAGGGAAAGAAATCAAAGCACAAATAGGCTCCTGCTGGCTTTCTCAGAAACATTAGAGACGTTTGTTTGCTGATGACAGGAAGAAAATTAATGAGACTCTCAACTAAAGACCAATCCTTAATTCATATTTTAAGCTGTATTCAATCCTTTTTTGGACTTTTAGGTAAACTTAACTTGTGTGAAGTCTTAATATAACATTTTTTTACAAGAGTCGGACATGAAAATTTCTGTTTTTGTGTTGTTTGTAAAATGAGTCAGCTTGTGCTCAGAAATGAGTAAAATAAATTTTCTCGGCCAAACACCAGCAAACAAACCCTCTCTATTACTCATACATTTCCAGATAAGCTTTTTTATCATTGTTTTTTTAAATTACTATCCATAAATAAAAATCTATAAAAGGAAAAAAAGAAATTCACCTTTCCTATAAATAAAAAATTCCAGCAAACACAGAGATAAAGATTTGTATACAAAATAAATAAAAAAAGAAAACTTTCAAACCCATATGAACAATATACAGTGTTACTAATATCATGTTAAACCTCTGCGACTTGATTAAAGTAGTGCATTTTTTCCCCCATTCACCACAAGGACTACGAATATTGTCTTGATTTTTCATCTCCAGGAAATGAAGAAGCTAAAATGAACAAAATAAAACGAGGTTTGTGTTGCGGGAACACTTTGTTGGCATGTTTACAGTTAGCATGACATGTAAAAAAATGACATCTGGAGGGTGAACGAGTGTTTTTCCGAAAGTGTTTACATGTTTTTCCATCCGCAGGCCTCTCAAAATGATCTACGACAAAAACATCACAACTTACTTCAACGAGGCGACTTCAGCTACAGAGAACAACCCTGATGCGGTTTGTCGTACCAAATGTTGCGCTGAATCAGTCAAAGAAAATATTTATAGGGAGCTCACTGGCCTTTTTAAGAAAAACACAAATTCTTCATAGCTTTAAATTAACATCAAGTGTTGAAACCGTGTGTGTGGTGGCTCCACGGCTGCATCGGTCCATCTTCAGAGGGGGGATGAGTCTTCACGTCTGGGGTGTGTGTGGAGAAGTGATCAGACTTCTGGTGTAAAAACCTCTACATGTCCACTCTCATCTGAGTTTGTTACAGTGTAAAACTGGGTTCTTCTTCTGTGTGTGTGTGTGTGTGTGTGTGTGTGTGTGTGTGTGTGTGTGTAGATATGGTTGTATAGAGTTGTGCCAGTCCAGTGTAAACCTACCTTAGGAATAAACAGGTGCATGGAGAGGAGTAAAAGGAGGGGGCGGGGCTTGGAGGCTGACAGGAAGTGTGGTTCACACTCCCCTCTTGCCGCCCCTGAGTGTAAGCACACACACACAGTCACTGATGTGTGTCCACATGAGGGCGGCAGAGAGCGATTAGCTGCGGTTTCATCGTCTAAGGCGACTCCCTTTCTTAATTCAAGTAATGTTCCTGCAGCGCCCCCTGCTGGTGAATCAGAAGGGTGACGTATGCTCGAGTTTGGCTGCAGGGCTGATTCACAAAAACAATAAATATAATAAATGTTTTCCATCTGGACATCTTCAAAAATAAAGTCTGGTGAGTGTTGAATTGACGTGATGCCCTGGAGTGTGCGTCCTCATCCATCATCCATCATCCACGCCATCGCTCCAAACCCCGCCCACTCCTCTCCTGTCAGCCCGTCTGCTGCTGCTATAGGCAGTCTTTGCACAGCGCCACCTGGCCCTTCATGTAGTCACGGCAGGGGCAGATGCGCTGCAGCGATGAGTGGGCCCCTGCACAGCTGAAGAGGAGGAGGTCAGACTGGAAGATGCAGTGGTGGCGCGTCTGGCTGTAGGCGGGGACCACCGTGTCTGAGCTGGACTCCACCGTCTGACAGTCAATGCCAAACCTGGAGGAGAGAAAACCACAGCTTCAGGGGTGACCATCATCTAAAAACCCCAAAAGAAGATCCCCCTCTACCGGCCTCTTGGAAAAAGATACTGAAGTTCAACCCAGTAGCTTCTTTACCCAAACATTTATTTAAAACACTCCTGAACATTTTCTCTGATGTAAACATAAATAATGAAATAAAGCCTATTTCCTCAGTTAAAAGGATGTTTGATCACCCTGCAATTTTGTTTGAAAATCTTAAGGAGAAGCTAAAGTTTTTTTTCTCTGCATCAGCCTTGACCCATTTCTGAAAGTGAAGACATGACGACATCTTGTGGTGATAAAACAGTCCTGCAGTTTCATTTACAGAATGATGTTTGTGTCTAACCTGGCCAGGTCCTTGTCCTTGTTGAGGTGTTGGAAGAAGGAGGGCTCACAGATGAGCTGCTCCTCCTGACACACCTGCTTACAGGTTCGCCCCGGCTCGGCCAGCTTCACCTGCAGCGCGCTGAGCGGAGGCCACATCACCTGACCGTGGCAGAAGTCCTAACAACACAGAGTGAGACCTGTTTTTATTTGTGTTTACAGGATGGAAACCCAAAGTTTGGTGGGTTGAGCTGTACCTGGTTCTCGATGAAGGCGTTGACTCTCTGCAGCATCCCCTCACAGGTGAACTCATAGGGCAGGTAAGGCTCGATCTGATCACACACACACACACACACACACACACACACACACACACGTTACTCAACAGATTTCAGACTAAACTCACAGCTGTGCCCTGGATTCCCTCAACAGCCTGTCGTCCTGCTTTTGTACTTTCTCTGGAGTCCTGCCGCCCTCTCATTAACGCAGGAAAATTCAAGCGGTGAGTACCAACAACTGAAGCCTTTGTTGGAGCACGAAGTCACTCACTGTGCTCTGTGTGTGTGTGTGTGTGTGTGTGTGTGTGAGGAAGATGAGAAAGAGAGGAGGGAGGGAGTGCGAGCCAAGCTGGAGCCTGGTAGGCTGCAGCTCGGCCACGGATCACAAAGCATATGAGGCTCCGCTGGCGAGAACAAAGCTATTGTTCTGAGCCGCGCGGCGTATCGCTGCTCGGCCTTAAATATTCACGGGGCTGGACATTTGGAGGGATGAGACCTGATTCCTCCACTCTTTCTGCTTTCTTACCTTCTGGCTCAGGATGGAGCGGATCGCTCTCTCCACCTCTGCTGGGTTCTCGATATCCACCGTCCAGACATGTGGCTGTCCGATATAAACCTCAGCGTACGGGTGCTGAGAGGTGAGCTGCAGGGGGGGGGGGGGCAGAGGTTAGAAAAAACAGAAAACACCCAGAAGTCAAAGTGAAAGTCTGAACAGTCCCTCACCTCTCTCAGCGTGGGCTTCCCTTTGAAGAAGTCGGTGTTCTTGCTGCTTTTTGGCGGGGTGAACTTGGGGTTGAGGAAGGCGCAGCCGTTGGCGATGGCCTCTAAGGGGGCTGGACCCTCATAAGGGAAAGAGAGACCGACGAATAACTGCAGGAGAAAAAGAGAAGAATGGAATCATTAGGGGCTGGTGTGTGGGAGCGAACAGCTCATGATGGCAGGAATAACCATAAAAACTAAAGCTGCTGAGGAGAGAGGGTTAGGGGAGGAGTTCAGCGCCTGTTTTGAGGAGTCTCTGTTGACTGCTGATAGCAGCAGTTAGCCTCCCGTGTTATCAGCACAAATTACGGCTGTCGCAGCACTTTTTTGAGGGTGGAAAACAAGCAGAGGAAGGCAGCAGCCTGCTTGTTGCTCCTGGAGGAGAGAGCAACACGAGCGTCTGTATCAGTGTGTGTGCATCCACTCCAAGCAGCCTGCCAACACCAGCGTGTGACGCTTCTCCAGAAACAGAGAGCCCGGCTCTGGATGGAGAAAAGAGTGTGGCTGGGACAATGGGCGAGTGGCTCATTTACTGCAGAGCCACAATGCTCAGTCTGTGTGTGGACGTGTCGTCTGCTTGGTATGAGCACCAAGGAGGGAACAGATAGTTTGATACATGACTCACTCTACAATGAAGTGTTTGTATATTCTTCAATAATCACACCAAGAGAGGGAGTTTACTCCTGGAGCACGTGTGCTGTGTTAGCGCAGACTTCTGCCAACAGGAGGCGGCAGATCACACTCTTTTTTTTCCTGTGAGTGTGTGCATGCATGCAAACGCTCTCCAACTAGAAAACAGTCACCCACTATTTATAGGGAGCGAGGCGGGGAGGGGAGAGGAGAGGGAGCTGCTATGGTTGAGAGGAAAAGCAGCAAATGTGTAGTGACAGAGGAGCTCAGAGGTAGAAACACATGAATGACGCCTGCATCTTTGACGTGACTGAGAAGGACCCGACACGAGGAGTGAGGAAGAGTTGTGGCATTTAGCTAAAGGCTCTTTAAGAGGACGCCTTTAGCACTCATTTTTATGCACGGCTTAGTGCGGCACGTCAAGGACATCCTGCACGAAGAATGCAATGTAACACATCAGAGCTGCTGTTTTATTGATTTCTGCGTCTGTGTTTGAATCCTGATCACAGGATGCTGAGTGTGACACAGTTTTTCTGACTGGAGTCTTAACAATAGTATCACACATGAGCAGTTTGCATTTATAGACCTATTATCTCTATCACTGCAGACTCTTACAATGAACAAAGCCTCTTTAAGACTCAAACTAGGTCTGATATCTCTACCTTTAAGCAAATTCAACGTCATGCAAATTCAGAGCTTGCACTGTGCTCACGAAGCCTGAAACATGAATACACTGAGTTTAATGAGCTGCAGGGCTAATTAGGCTGTTAGCTTTTCTATTTCCAGCACCTGCCACGGGGTGTTTTTCTTTCCCACAAAGCAGAATATAAAACAATTCTCATGTAGACGACAAAGGATGTGTTTGGACCTGTGGTTAAGAGGAGAAAATCAGAAACACATGTGAGACAAACAGGAGTTAGACAGTGGCAACATTGTTGGCAACGCCACAATCATGTGTGAAGTGACTTCATATGTTGTTAAAAATAGTCCCCAGAGGCCAATTAGCTCATGCTGAGTAATGACAACTCCTACTACTTTGCAATTTTAATGAAATATTGAGATTTCACTCTGATATTAAAGTTTTATAGCAATGCCAGAAGATTCCACCATCACAGGCTCCAACACCAATTTTCTCCTGCTTTTGTCTTCCTCCGCCAACACAATAAGCTCTCTTTAGACTCGCAGCACAAAGTCGGATATTCTAGTAAAGATTTCTCTGCCCTGAATCCGTGAGAGGAGCTGAAATCTCAATCCATCTGCTTTCTATAGCTGTCTGAATCCTGACTCATGCTTCTGTCCTCTGATGTCTCCCTCTTCTCTCTCTCTCTCTGACGGGAAAGAATCAGGTTGAAGAAATCGGAGGGAGTCAAAGATGAAGTGCGCTAATGATGCTTTTCACCTTCAGGTGACATTGTCGGCAGGTTTTTGAGACTTTTCTCTTGCTCACCTTTGTTTCTCGGAGCAGGAACTGTAGATCTCGTCCGCTGAGGATGCCGTGGTTCTTGACGTAGCTCGGGAGGTGCACGGTGCTGGTGCCGTGGACGGTGCCGTGAACTTCCATGTAGCTGTGGATGATGTCCAGGTATTTCTTTTTATCCTGGAACAAAGAAGAGAGTCGTGAGAATTTGACATTGATTTATACAAATAAAAGCGTTTGGATTATTCAGGTTAAGCCCCTTCTATCCAAAAACCTTCCTCATCCTGAATTACATTCTTCTGAAGGGATCAGGATCATTACTCTGTTCTGTGGCCCTCTGAACTTTTGTTCAAGCTACCTGGCTGACCATCTGGCCACAACAGTAAGCGCAGCTAAAAATAACACAGTTTGAGAAGCATCAGTGCACAAAAAAAACAGCTTTTGTTACTGAAATCTACCTGAGCCTTTGTGTCCTTGTTCTGACACAATAAAGCTTTTCAAAGCGTGACAATAAAACCTGATTCTTTCACCAAAAGACGCGTCACAAACTTTCCAGTCACACATGTAACAAATGATTCCTGATATCTCCTCTTCTGTTTACTCTGTTTGTTTTCTGTGTGATCTGTGTCACATATCTGCTTTTATTACATCCACCTTGGAGAAGAGCACATTTATATGCAGCGCCCAATAAAAGATGATTTTAATATTCCTTTTTCACCGCCTTCAAGTGAGCTTTCATCTTCAAGGGCACTGTTAAGGTTCTCTGCACTGATTGCACTTCGGAGCGGATTATAAAGAGTATGAAAAATCTTTGAGAACATGAGGGTAAACTTTGTTTAAGAAGAAGACCCTGAAGTGATAGGAGTTAGTGAAAGTTACAATCTCAGAGGAATAAAGGAGTCAGAGAATTAGGTCACTCGCTTTTTTGGACTGAACTGAGAGTTCATAAGAGAATCTCCTGAGTTTCTTGGCAGTTATAGACAACGTTAAGTAAATTTTCTTTAAAAATATTTATCGACCTTCTTTGATTTACAAAAATGAGGACACACATCAGGCAAATCCACAAACAAAATCTGCTCTTGTGCTGTTTTTCCTGAGCACTTCTAGATGAAACCTGGTCATTTTCCCATCCATGTTTACACACACACACACTGACACACACCATAATATTATTGATTACACCTACTTTCAGCACTTATGAGGCAGGAACAGCTCATTATTGTTACAGCTGCCTGTTTCCCGCTTCACTCTTATAAACAAGCCAGTCTTTGAGCCCGCTCTGCCTCCAGGACATTTTGCTGCCCTCACCGCTTTAAATGTGTGTGTGTGTGTGTGTGTGTGTTTGTGTGTGTGTGTGTGTGTGTGTGTGTGTGTGTGTGTGTGTGTCCACCTCAGAGCTTCCTTCTCGGGTTTATATTTCAGGTAGCCGCTCGTCAGAGTCCCTGGAGGCTCGGCTATCAGATGCCTCCAGCCAGCCTGCTGTAACTAAAGCAGCCTGCTGTGTTTGTGTGTGTGTGTGTGTGAGAGTGTGTGTGTGTGTGAGTGTGTGAGTGTGTGAGAAAGAGACAGATGAAGTCCTAATTAGAGGCTGGAATCTCTATCCTGTAATCTTTCCACTCAGGAGGGCTGGGATTTATTGTGTAAGTGTATATGAGGGGATTTATTGGGTGTGGGTACCTGAAGATGAACAAAAACACATTTTTGGGACTTCTGTTTTCCTCTTCTCTCTACTTCCTCTACTTCCTGTACTTCCTCTCTTCCAGCTCAATAAGCTTTGCATAATATCTCATTTAGCTTACTGCTGAAACACTGTTTTATGCATGCATAAAAAGGAGGAATATGATGACTGTGGGGCAGTTTAAGAGCTATTGGAGAATCATAAAGATGAGAGTTAGCCAATAGATGCAATAGCAGAGAGACTTGGGTTGCTGTGACCCTTCAAGGCAACGTCACACAAAGCTTTACGGTCAGAAGACATCACTCGCCAAATGCTCCGTGGAGCGTGGCTGAATCCTCTCTTGCACTTTAAAGAAGACTCACTTGGGTTGAATACAGGCGGAAACCATGAAACAGGTTGGAAGATATGATAATTACCGACCCGAGCAGTTGGAAAAACACATCTGCGGATCAGAATCTGTGCGTGCATCTGTATGCATCATGCACGTGTGGGTGTAAACTTCGCCCTCCACATGCAATTTGCTATTTGAAACCAGGAAGAAGATCAATTGCAGCAGCCTTGTACAGGAGCATGTGCTCAGGGAGTTATAAAATAACTGCTTCAGCTGGAGAGGCTGATTGAAGCAGGAGAGAAGGAGGAGGAGGCGAGTTTTATGACCTTGTAAATCAGAGGGAATTTGTAAAGCCTGGCTCGGGGAGGAAACAGGAGAGGCGGCGGCTGCTCTCTGTCAGCCGAGGGGAGGGTTGAGGGATGAGTGTCCAGGGAGGGAGGAGAGCAGGGGAGTGGAGACACGGCTTGGTTGCTAATGATGATGCCTGGTGTTACATCACTGGGGAGTTAAAGAAGTTCAGCAACAATTTGCGAGGAAATGCATGTCAAATTTTGTACTTTTAGTCATCTGAGATTACAAATAAGCAACTTTAGAAAAAGATGCAGAGATACACAGAATTCCAAATGAACGTCGAGTTCTGTTTCTGTTTTTATCATTAGATTAGGAGCTGCAGGGCTGGGAGCACTTTTTGATGTTGCAGCGTTTTATCTCGACAGGTAATCGTGTCAAAAACAGAAGCGAGGGTATATTAATCTTCCTTTGTAGCACTTTTTAATAGAAACAAACGTTTGCGTGTAGATTCGTTATGTTCTGCCTTTTTTGATAATGTATAACAGTTTTTTTTACTCTCATGATTTATGTTTCCTGCTCAGAGCTGGGAAAAAAAAGTCTGCTGCAGTAACGTGAAGGAGAGCGGCGAGCTTCTGCCTCATCAGGATTCAGACAGGTGCAGCAGGTTCAGCTTATTCAGGCGTCAAACTGCCGACCACATTAAACATCAAACGCACCTGTGATCAGCTTCCCATCTGATATCGTTTCCAGCTGCCAGTCTCCAGAGCCCCCGATCCTGGAGCATGTCAGTCAAGACAAAAATTCACCTCACAGAATTAACTCCCACACACCTTTTCTTACAGGCGGGGCTCATTACACACTCAGCTCTGCAGTCGTGTCAGAGGAAGTGGATATCGCCGGCGGTCTGTTTTAAGGGTGGTCATTTGCAAAAGGGCACAAAAGCAATTAGAGTGACTTTTTCACCAGCGCACTGACCTCTGAACAGAACTAAACCTTTTACATGATGACGTCTGCACTGAATAACCAAACGCTAGAAAGTCTGAGCTAAAATATTTTAAAGAGGGGGGATTTATTTTTTTGTGAAAATTGATTTCTGGTTGGTAAAGTTTGATATAAATGTAGGGAAGTCTCCTGCTTTATTTCCATGTAGCTCAGCCAGTATTAGCAGCATATGAAACTCAGGCTAACACAGATGTATGATAGAAAGATAGTGGATGAAAAAGCTGGAAAAACAAGCTTTAAGACCCAGTTTCACAACACTTTGATGGATGCGAAGGAAATCCCCTCTGAACATGGGTGGTAAACTGTACCCAGGAGAGCCTGGAGTGCTGTAAAAGGTGTTATTTACTCCAGTGCCACGCCCCATTACCCACAACAGCGTGTTACCTTTTAGACTTTCTTAGCTGGTCATATTTCTGAACATCAGACAGCGAAGAAGGAGCGCTTTGATCGCCGTAAAGTGAGCCCCTGGTGTGTTTATGTGCACAATCATCCAGCTGAGGACATGTTGGTTTAGTCCACCTGAGCGAAAGCACTCAGCTGCATGTGTGTGTCTACACCTGTGTGACACTCTTTCTAATATTCCTTAAAGGCAGCACATGTAGTTCTATCCTTTGTGTATCGATTGGGATGTGAATAGAGTTCAAGCTAAAGTTCACTCCTTTCTGCACTGCAGCTCTATTGTTCACTTCTCTTCCACTCCTCCCACACACACTCACTCAGCTGTGCTCATCACCCAGACACATTTATCCAACTGCACTGCTACACGCTGCTCAATTTGCTCATCTTTCGGGCATTTTTAAATGATCCCCCTCCACCGCACAGCTGCCAAGTCATTTTCATCATCTTCATCATCGGTTAACGCCTGCATCACTGATGTCTGGACCTCATGGGGGGAGAGCTTTGAATGGAGTAAAACGCATTGTTCTCCGTTACAGGGTTGAGTGTGTGGGATGGTTGCCCTTTCTCATTTGCATATGCCAGTACTTTATGTGTGTGTTCCTGTCAGCTTAGCGTGATTTGCCTTTCTTCTCCCTGCGCTTTGATCTGCTGCCACAGGCTGCAGCTTTCCCTCGCCGAAACAAACCCAGTCTGACCTTTCGACAAGCTCCCATCTTTAACATCAAAAGCGACGCTGCAGCGCTTGATTAAAATATGCAACAATGAAGCAGATAAAGCGTAACAAAACCCACAAACAGAGGGTGAAACAACAGATGTGTTCGAACTGTAAGAGAGAAAAGACAGCAAGTCACTCTCAGCTCCCTAGCTCTGCCTTCCTCCAACTGGGTTGCTATAGAAACGCCTCCCTGAGAGATGGTCTGGCTGTTTTACTTTAGATCTCACTATCAACAATGTGCTGAGAAAAAAACAGCTTGTGTAATCACAGGATATACAACGAGAAACCTTTACATGAATGATGCTGAACTCATATTGCTGACCGTACTTTGAGTGCATATCAATGAATAAATAATACAGATTCACAAGAGCCGAGCCAAGAATCTGAGTTTAGTTTGCCGAGTAAAGTCAGGGGATTTAATCTAGAGCTGAGCGCAGCAGAGAGAAGTCTCTGGGTAAATCTGTGCACTGATAATTAGCTCATGGTCAGTTAAAGTTGCATCACTTGAGCGACGCTGACCTTATCAAGCATCAATATTTTATGAAGCAGAAATAAGTGTCAGACACCAGAGAACTTCAGTTTGAGGATGAGCTTCAGTCTGGATTTTGTCAGGTCATGGTTTGGGGAGTAAACTTAGAAACTGGAGTCTCACAGTGGGTCATGCTTCCTGGTTCAGGGGCAGAGATGTGAGGACAGGCTGGTTTGAGCAGGAGAGAGGAGGTAAATGGAGTAAGCCAGCCAGCTCGTTATCAGCCGGCTCCAAAATGGCCCTTTAATTAAAAGCAGGAGGTAATGAACACGCTTGGGAGTCTGATTAGTAGCTAATGCCCCTTACTGTGAGCTGATGGGCTGCCCTTTTATAGCTACACTCAATGGTTCTGACTCAGTTCTCCAAACCACAAAGCACGGCGGCACGGCAGCTAGCTCTGGATTAAAAAAACACGAGGGATGTCGAGCCTTAAAACAAAAGGAAAACGGTACCAGTGTTGTTAATGAGTACAGTTAAGCTTTGGTTCTTCTGGACTCTGTTTCATGTATGAAAGTCTATAGATGTTCATGTTCCCTAGTTTTAAACGATTCGACGTTTCTGGAGTCGAGTTTTCTTTCGTCACTGGAAGGTTACGAGTCTAAATGTTGAGTAGGATCATGACAGGTGTATAATAGAGAGCAGGATGCACGGGTACCAATGTGAATACTCGTCGAACTCTTCAAACATCATGTTCAAGTACTCTTCATTGAAACACTTCTCTCCCATCTGCTCCAACTGAGAAACCCAGTGGGAAGCTTGAGGCACGAGTACTTTTGAGTGAGGCTGTTTTTAACTCGATATTCATCCACGGCATTAGCTGATTTTGATGCCCTGATTTCTCTGAGGGACTGTACCTTCCAGAAGTTGTCGACCTTCCCGTAGACGAGCGACTGGTTCTGCCTCTTAATGTCGTCGATGTGCCTGATGTCGCTGGCATTGAGGTGCTGCTCCACCACGAAGCCCAGGAAGCTGTTGTCTGGGGTGTGAGCTGCAGCAAAACAAGGTGGAAAAAAGCAGCATTTTAAGGACATGAAAACACATGAGTCAGGTTAGTATCACTGCTCCCCTCAGAGGGATTAAGGAGAGTGAGTAACATGCTCTCAGAGGCGAGGAATCACTTTCACTTTGATGCATTTAGTCGGGCGCAAACAAAAGGAAGCGGTAAAATTAAAGAGTCAAGTGACGCTGCTTTAAAATGTGGAGAGAAACTTCACCTTGTTTCAACCTTAGCAAATACCACAACACAACTCCACAATCTGGCTCCGCTCTCTTCTGATGACTCGTCACTATGGGAACCAACGATGAGGAGGTCATGTGTGGTGCCGGGGCTGGCAGCTCTCTACCTCACTACCATCTGCCTTGTTCAACAAACGTGAGGACAAGGGTTTGGAGTGTGATCGGGAATTATTCGGGCGATTAAATATACTTGTTAGAGGGGGGGAGGAGATGAGAGGAGATGGAGAATGAATCAGGCTGCGAGGGAGGTGCTGTGGTACGCAGTTGCGGTTTATTTAAGTGCCTCAGGGACACTCCTGCGGTCAGGGCTCTTTCTCTTTTTTTAAGCTAATAGCACAGAGGCAAATTAAGGTCAGCCTGTCATGAGTGGACTGAATTCAGTAAAGTGCAGGACGCAGGAGGAATGTGAATTTGCAGCAGTGATTTTTGAGATTTTGCTGTTTGGCATTGGCAGAGAAGATTCAGCAGATTTTCCAACAAGGATTTCTGAACATTTTAGCTTCCTCTCCTCTGTCTGTACCTGTTTTGAGACAGTAAAAACACTTTCCACATGATTTACAGTCAGAGCAGAGGGATGTGGGTGTAGTTGTTGTGAGGATGTGTGGAGGCTTGAGCGTGGGCTGGAGCTGAATGCAGCAACTGTTCCCAAATTGTCCACGCTGTCTTTCCAAAAGCTATCAGAAATTGTATGAATAAGCTTTAGATACAGTGACATAGCAGCGTCACTATGTGATCCTCATCGTTTATTTTTTTTCAGATGGCAAAGAACCAGCGCCGATCCCAAGCACTCGTGTACCAAACTCACCGTGTAAACAGCACAGCCTGTTAATTAGAGTTCAGCCCTCTTGATGCTTTTGGCAACAGATGCCTCCACTCCCTCTAGAGCTGCCACTCAAAGAGTCACTCATCTCGCTACAGCTTCATTGCTATTAGCTTACAAACAGAAAGGAGACAGAGATGCAGCAGAAGCAGCTGTTTTGTTGAGCAGCAGAGCAGGTTCACCAGGTTATAGAGGAGGAGGAAGAGGAGCACTTCGGCAGGGTGGTGCAATTAATAAAATGACGTCAAGAGCAGATTCTTAAAGGGTTAAGCTATTTTATTACATGCATGTGTGTGTAAGATATGTTAGAGCACAGAGATCTATTGATGGAGAGCAGAGACAACATTTACTGACAGGGTGTGCCAGCGTTATCAATCAAAGCGTTACAGGATGTGCAGCCCAGCAGATCCAGGGTCAATGA
This sequence comes from Thalassoma bifasciatum, assembly GCA_008086565.1. NCBI lineage: Eukaryota > Metazoa > Chordata > Actinopteri > Labriformes > Labridae > Thalassoma > Thalassoma bifasciatum. Next base: position 23,612 of record RPOG01000979.1, on the reverse strand, counting down.
CGTGGCTGGCTGTGCTTCAGAGATAAATATTATTTGCTGCTCTGAGTGGTATTACTCATAATTTCTGAAGGGGATTAAGCATTCAGCGGTGAGAATGAACATAAGAAGATTTATAGACATCTGCTACTGTGTGACTTTCATGAAGCAGCTGATGCTGAAAGTTATGATCAGTGCATCATCTTTGACTGTTTCCTTTGTCAAAGGGATGAAGTGAATAGTAAATATATCAAACTTGATGGGATTCTACCCCTTACACCACAGTCTAACTCACAGAAGAGGTTAACTCCACTTTATTCCTCAGTATACATCTCTCCTGATTATAAACGACTTGTCCTGGAAATCAGAGCCAACTGGAATAACACTAACAGCTCATTGAAACACATAAAGTACACCAGAAAACACTCTCTTCTGTTCTGAGTCTGAAATAGATTAATGAGGTCAATTTGGCCTTGTCTTGTCTTATTGGCTAGAGGCCACATGCTCCCAATTCCCTCAACCAATGATTTATGGAGCACTGACTAATAGTAACAAATGGGCCAATCCAAATCCAGGATGAATTACCTATGAGCACCTGATTTTACTATGTTACATCTGTGTAAGAGGAATACACACGTCTGACTTCATGTTCGAGCTATTAAAATGCCTTGAAGTGTTGCCATAACGCGGCTGTAACACTCATCCAAACTGCTGTGCACTTGTTTCTGCAGCGATATCATCTAACCCTACGAGTGGACAAAGGGCCCATTCAGGTGCGCTGGTTTTTCGGAAAACTCAAGGCCTCACCTCACAAACGGGGTAACATTTCACTTTCTCTCAGCCACGGGGAGAAGGTCAGTACCCCAGGGGGGCTGGACCAGCTCCACTCATCCACCGGGCGAATGCGGTTGACTCCAGTTACTGAGTGATCTCACAGTGGGAGCGATGCACACACACGGAGCTATAAAGCCTCTACGTCCTACATTCATAATCACAGCAAAACGGAGAGTGAGACTTTGACCTTCCTTTGCTTTAATCTGCTTGATGATATTCCATTAGAGGAGCAAAGTGCTGGATTTTCATTCTTTAAAGTCTTTCTTTTCTAACTCGAATGTCTCTTTCAAAGGAAGTGGAGCTGTGAGGACAGAGAACAAGCTGTGGTGTAATGATTACAAAGAAACGGGCGCTGGGCAACTTGTCTTATTGACACAACAGACTGAGGAACTCGGTGTTGTGATGAAATCTGCCAGTGTCGATAGAAAGAGGGACAGTTTTAATCTCCACAGTTAACCAACAAGGTGTTGTCTTTCACTCTGAAAGTGTAAATGTGGGGTCGACTTACGGAACATGGTGTTGAACTGTTGCGGGTTGAGGTTCCACTTCCCCCACGGCGTCTTGTGACCCTTGGATTGGGCGTAGTGGGCATGGTTGAACTCTGGCTCCGTCCCGAATGAATCCAGGACCCGGAGCATGCACCTGTGAAACAGAGAGGAGAGAAGAGCTGCTCATACAGGATGATGAAACTGAAACTTAATTCCCTCACACTCAGACTGAGACCTGTCTTCTAAAGGTGTGAGACTGTGAATGAAGACGATGAATGACTCATAGGTCGGCACAGGAATTAATTAGATCATCTTTCCACAAGAGGAAAATAAAATTAATCATACATTTTATTTAAAGTAGCTGTGAGGAAAACCAAAACTTTGCTTTTCCGTCTCTTTGATGTTCTGATTTCCTGAAATGAAGCTTCTCCTGCTTCTGCACGGTCGACTTCTCCACATTAATCACACAGCAATAAGAGGAGGCCAGGTGTAAACAGGCCTCCACACGCAGACATCTGCATCTTAATAAGATCCTCCCTCCGATGCTGCACAGCCACAGCTGGCTGTGTTCGCAGCAAAAAGCCCGGGGAGAGCAGAGAGCCGTGAAACACATCCACCACGAGGAAACTTTAGACAGAAAGCAGAACAACAACAACAACAGCCACATGCTATCTCCACTCGCTAGGGGAAAACAAGCCTGGCACGTCCCCAGTAGATATATCCTCAACAGATGCTGCTGGAGTCATAACATGATGTAAATACGGCTGCAGAGAGCACATATCCTCAGTCCATTTGCTGCCAAATAACCACAGTGAGGGTGCTGCTTTCAAAATAGAAGCAATAAATGAAGAATCGAGGAATTTCTGGTATACACTCATATATTCAAGGGTCTAATTCATCTCCCTGAGGCTGCAACACAACAGCTTGATCATAAACAAATCATGACTTAATGAGCTCTCTTATAAAGTCATTACTCCAAATCACTTTCTAACATCAGGGTTTGATTCGAACAAATAAAAGGGCTCTCATTCATCACAGACGTGGTGAATTCTTCGACGTGTTTTTGGTTATTTTACTGGGATTGTCATGCAGCTCGTAAAGCTTGATGACTTTCACTTGTTTCAGGGTTGAAACGCCGCCTCGGGATCACAGAAGACAAAGAGACGGAGCTCATCCAGTTTCATTTCTGCATTTTCTGTCATCCTCATAAAAAAACAAAAAAAGCAGAAGCGGTTAACAACGGCAGACTCTCGGCTGCCTCACTGATGCTGATGACATTGCACAGCTGAGATTAGGTTATTGGATGAACGGATTAAGTGAAATAGAACAACAGGGAATCATTGGCTCAAGTTTATACTTGGAATACAATAGCTGGGAGTATTCCCTCTCTTCCTGAGTGTATGAAACGGAGCGATATAGAGCTGAAAGACAGTTTGCCAGAAGACTGGGGAAATAACAGAAGGCATTACTCACAAACGGGGCTGACAGTTTGTTGCTCTGTAGCTAAATTCAGAAAACAAACCAGAGGAACAGGCCTGAGTAGATTGTGTGCAACATTATTGGGAGTGATATGCTAACAAATCCAGCTGGATGTGTTTCTCCTAGGACTGTGCACAGTCAATCTGACGAGATTGTTCCTCAAAAAACAGCATCCGGACTTTACAGTTCACTCAGAAGCAAAATCAGTTTCCTCAGGATGTCGTTTGAAGCCACAAAACCTGGTGACAAGCACGAGGAACCCGCGGGGCCACGAGTGCCCGCAGACGCATTGTTCCTCCTCTTTTCCTGATGATGAGAGTATTGTCGAAAACAAACCGGGAGGCTCTCATCTCATCTGCAGCCCTCAGCGGAGCAATCAGAGACAGGATAGACTTGGCAGCTGAAAATATCACAAGCAACTCACATTACTGCGGCCTTCTGGGAGTTTGAGGTGATGTATGAGGAGGAAATAGACTCAACCTGAGTGCCAGGCAAGTTTCAACCTGTAGCTCATGAGAGCAGAAGTGCCCACAGATGAGTAACTCATTGCATTGATTTGGCACAGATTTGAATTTTACGGCAGCTTTGGTTTTATCACCACAGGCTTGGCTGGCTTTATATAATCAATGTGTAAACCATTAACCGTGCAGACCTTGACGAGTTCACCAGCAACAACAATACGACTATTTCTCCTCTCAGATAACTTCCTGTACTTTCATTTTGGCTCAACAGGAGCGTTTACACTTCCTCCCACTGCTAAAAGAAGCAGTCACTCCTTGGAAAACTGGATTTCCAGCATAAATGTGACTGTTTTTGTCTTGTCTTGTACATGTGTAGGCAGCTTCATGGTGTAATATCTCATCCTGCTTTCAAAACGTCCACTCCCTGTAATCCCCCTCATACAAAATGTAAACAAAAGCAGACTCTGCAGCGTGGCGTTAATCCTCTCGTCTGACACCTTTCCAGCAGCGGTAGCAGACATCAAACAAGACAAAACAAAGGTCATATATCATGTGCTTTATGCTCGTCTTCACTTGTGCTTGTCACAAAGAGGCTTTGGTATAAATTAGGTGAGCCGAAGCCTTGTTTTCCCATGAGCACTGTCACATGTTGTCGTAAAGATGTACTGATGACACTTGGGAAGTCACATCTTTGTAATTAATAGGGCTGAATGATCCCATAAATAACCTTATCGCAATTATTTTCCCCCATAGTGCAATTGCAATTTAATTTAGTCACTTTTCACTCACATATTCTCACATATTTTGATATAACCTAACTTGGGAAGAGCTGCCCAGCCTCAGTACTTACTGGTAGTGGACCCAAGCAGGCCCCAGCGTCTTCTTGAACTGCGTGAGACCCACGATGTCGATGTAGATGAGCTCCACAATTTTGTCTCCCTGGGTTGGGCAACTCGACTTGTTTCCCATAACCTTACGCATGATCCTGAAGAAAGAGAAGTCTGTAATTATGATCAAATAAAAATGCTGTTGTTCCTGTTTGCTTCTTCAATTGATCCGTGTATAACGCATTCAGCAAATAGTTACGTGGTACAGAACAGAACATTCATTTACCACGTTTGCGTCTTGACTTTTGTTGATATTAAATCTGCTGCAACCTTTGAAGAATGTTGGAACATTTTGTTTTCTGATAAATGTTTGAGAATAGAGAACAAATAAAAAACTTGGCCCTAATGTCGTGATGTAATGAAACTACTCTAAGACTTAGTTATAGAGACAAGGAAGTGAAATCCGTCAACATGGGCCACAAGCAAATCTTAAAACTAACACAGGAGCTTCATTTAGTTAGTTTCATTCAACATCCACAGTCAGAGACGCAAACTTCAGTCCCTCATAGCAAATATGGAGCAAAAGATACTTTTTATTTCTGACCCCAGACATCTGTTGTGGTAGAAGAGAAAAAGTACAGTAGATTAAAGTAGAGATGATTTGGAAACAATCAAAAATCATGCAAAGCTGCCTCCTTTTGTATTTACCACAAGTGTTTTTTAAGCCGACACAAGGATGATTTTTGGCAGTTTTATGTGGTTTCAGTTCCTGTTGCTGACTAGTCACCTCACCCTTTAAGGTTGTGAAAGGTTTCCTGAAGGTTTTTGGAGCCCTGTGTGGCATTTTAAGCACGACATTGTCATTCAGTGTGTTTCTTGTGCGCTAATTCTCCTCAGACGTTCAGTCACTGCTCTTTGTGTTCACTTCCAGGACCTTCCTGACCACCATTTGTGTTCACTTCCAGGACCTTCCTGACCACCTTTGTGTTCTCAGAAAGAAAGAATTCCTGTCATCTCAGCTTTCTAATCAGCTGTGTGGGAGCTTAAACAAAGATTTTACATCAGCAGCTACTGGTATTGAGTAAAAGACATAGAAGTTTAATATTCAATTATAGTGACACTGATTTCAAATTCTGTCTTGTTTGTTTGTTTTATTTCAACCTTTTGTTTCTACTTTTCTTTCTTTTCTAGTGACATCATTTGTGGATTCTGCTTTTTCCACCTTTTTTCAAGTAGTAAACAAGCTGTTTGGCTTAAGTAGTGGTTGGTACTGACTCTTTTAGCTCAGCCAGAGAAGCTGAGATGCGGACATCGTGGCCCAGCAGGTACAGCGTGGTTATGAGGTCACTCCATTGCACCAGCTCCCCCAAAGGGCCGCCACTGAAGGCGTTTTCCGCAATTTTGAACCCCGACTCCTTGGTCAGAAGGCCTAAATGCACCAGAACCTGAAGGAAAGAGAAAAGAGAGTCAGTTAAAATCCCCATCTCTGTCTTTATTAGTCCAAAAATGAACATCAGACACAAAACAGGGGATTTTCAGCTGCAGAGGGGAACACTGTGTTCTGCAGAAAGTAATCGCAGGCTTTGTTTGAAGTGACCGACACATTTTTCATCACTGACAGCCAGCCTCAGCCCCACAGCACACCAGTGGAGGATTAATACATGCGGATTAATATCCAAAAGAGATTACCGGCTGAAATAAAGACACGGCTTTGACTGTAACTGGACCAAGAAAGGAAAAAACTCTTTGTTTAATTAAAGTGAGAAGCAGAAAAGCTGCAGAGAAGGGGCTCCAAAGATAGATAAACAGATGGATAGATGAGGGTTCTGGTTTCTTGCATCCTCCGTGTTGCTACAGGGGTTGCTGCTTTGCATCAGCACCAAGGTATCATGGGAATGTGATGTGAATTATTCACAGGGCCAGCGGAAAGTGTGGAGTACATTATTCAGTGCTGGGAGCTGCTGCCAGGTTGGGACACAATTGAATATCCATGTCGGTGCGTCCCCGCCGGCAGCAGCAGCAGCAGCAGCTCTCCCCTGAGCTAAAACGGGCCGATCTACAAGTGTGAAGAAGTGTTTGAGTGTGTGGACCTGAGGCGCTAGATTCTGCAGGGTACAGAGGGGTGTTTTGGGAAAGTTTATGGCAGCAGCATTAAAATTCAAGCTTCGCTCTGACACTTTTGAGAGAGGGTTAAAGCAGATGATTCAAATGAGAGTCATTTTCCCACCTTCTTCCTGCGGCGCCTGGCCAGGTCCTGTTTGGCAGCCAGCGAGCGGATGGCGCTGACCCACGGCTCGGCCATCCGCTTGATACGCAGCATCATCCAGCGGAACTCCTCGCGCTGCGACATCACGCGGTAGAGCTCATCGAAGCTGGTCCTGATCTCCGCCTGCACACAGAAGACATTTTTTAATCTTATGATACGATAAGATGACTGCACCGTGAAATATCCTCACTTTTCATTCATGTATTCCTGAGCTGATGAGTTGTGGAAAGCCTGGAAGCGGTGACTTGGCCAGAGGAAGACAGAATGAAACCACAGAGTCATTACCAGCAGCTAAGGTGGCTGAAACAAGCCTGTTGCAGGGCATTAGCATCCCTCATCACGACAGGAAATCACTCCCGTTGACTGAACCTATTAAAATCTGCGCCTGAATTAAAATCTCCAAAGCCTGTCAGATGGCATTTCCCCACCACGGAGGGCTCAACGCTGTTGATGCATCCAGAGCGGGGATGAAGAGTGCTTAATATTGATTCACCCGCAGCAGAGGGAAGGGGGTTTGTGCTTTTTTTCGAGGCGCTCTGTGCGGGGAAAGGCGCTCTGAGTGAGCAGAGATCATTATTCCAGATTTGTCCCGAGGTCCCGTCGCTCCAGCTTTGGTTTACAGGAGCTGCTCTGCTCCTTCATGCCAACTTCTCACATGACTTCAAAAAAACACTCCTACAACATTTCCTGTTCTTGAGCTTCCCAGTGAATGGCGTTAAGTATGATATGCTTCTATGTTAAGAAGGATAAAGGAGCAGGGTTTGACATTTGCTGGAAAATGTGTGCTGAAGGCAAGTTGTCACAGGTGTAAACGTGTGTAATATGCCGCGTGTCTCACCTGTCCCCTGCGGTCTATTTCGTGCGTCATGGTCTTTGTCCTCCAGGGCAGGCGAGGACACCAGTTCTCCACCTATCGAAACAAAATCACACTTAAAAAGAAACGAAAAACAAAAGAAGAACTCTAAGACCTGATGTCAGATTTTCACGCTTTCTACCTTTGAGGTTTAATATCTCACAGATCCTCCTTTCAGTTATTACACTTCCTGCTTCCTTTTACTTCCCTTTTTCAGCATTTCTTCCTCTTTCAAGAAAAATGATTTATGTTTTGACTCTGGAGAGATGTGTGTAGACTGTGTCCAGTCTCCGTCTCGTACACGTACATCATACTCCTTTAGCCGCGACCTTCTGCGGCGGACATCCATCATGATAGGTTGACCTCTATGGTTCACCCTCTTTGAGAGGTTAATGTGATGGTTGACATATATGAATTATACATGGCAGTCTTTTCTGTGTGTGTGTTGGTTTCCACATGCTTACTGTCATGTCAACTGCTTCAACACATGACCAGAGGACAATGTTCGAGGATCTGCTATTCTTCAACTTCACAATAATCTAATAATTAATTTTCTGTTCAACAGTTCCTTATTGTTAAATGTTGTAAATGGAGCTGTACAAGTTGCAAAAATAATGTAATCGTGATTTATTGTGTGATTATTCTTTGGTTCTTCGTCTTATGTGTGACCAGAGGAGGAGGTCGAGAGCCTTTTTCCAACTTTATGGGGATTTTGGTGCAGAAGACGGTGTTTGTTTTCAGAATGTTGTCTCCTCTTAATGGATCTGCTGTTGTCTGTCTCACTTCTGTTTCTATAAAGAGCGAGCAAAGCTTTCTGTGTTTGTTCAGCGAGATGCTTTCAGCTTGTATACAATATTCATAACAAGCCACTGACCATTTCAGAGCTGTTATTTTTGTGCCATTACTCAAGTTTTGTAAAGAGAGAAACAAAGAGGCGGGGTAAGGGAGTCATTAAAAGTCTTTCCTTGGAGGCTGGAACTCTTCATGGAGCACCATCTCCACTTTCTCTTCCTCAGCAACACACTTTAATTTGCTCTCATTAAAAATGGATCCCCTCTACCTTTTTGCTTTGGTCGTATTTTTAGCGCTTGTGATCTTTGTCAGGTAACAGGGGTGTTGTCAGGAGGTTGCTGCTCTGAACATCACGCTCGACGGGTGTGCGTGCTGGATCTGCAGTTTTTTACAGCTTTACAGACAACTCACCTCGCTGAGGTAGATGAAGAACGAGCAGGTCGAGCCATCCACGCCGTAGTTGGAGTAGCAGGAATCTGAGCGCCACATCTCCTTCATCCACTGAGAGACAGGAGACTCTTATTAGCATCACTGACAGTTTAATGTGATGAAAAATGAGCTTTAATATGAGGTTTGAAGGCAGTATTTTGTTGATGTGCTGTGATTTATAAGTCTTTGGCTGGAATCAAATGGAAAATCTGGGGTTTTAGAATTAAAGAGACCAGTTCCCTTTAATCAAATACATGTGCGATTCATCCAGAGCTGCTCAGCCGCCAGCAGGATGTGAGTGAGGTCGTTCTGGGTTGCAATCATGAGAACATGTGGAAATAAACAAATGAAACTCGTCTTCCTGATGAGGATAATGTTCCTCTCTTTCTCTTCGCTGAAACCAAAAAATCAGCCCATGCACTGCAGGTGCAAGTGTGTATGTGTATGTGTGTGTGCGTGTGTGTGTGTGTGTGTACGAGAGAGGGCTTTGGCAGCTTGTGGCGCCCAGTTGGACGTGCTGACAGTATCGGTGGAGGATTGGGACCTGGCCGAGCAGATGGTGTGAATGATAGGGCCCTATCAGCTCCAGGGAGACCCACACAGAGCAGGGGAAACAGGAATGTAAAACCCAAATCATATTTACATCTGTGTGTGTGTCTGTGTGTGTGTGTGTGATCTTTTTAGTGCGAGAGATTCACCTTGACTTTGCCCTCACAGTGAGGGAAACCATCCATAGGCGGCAGCTCACACTTCTCCTGGGCTCCGTTCAGGAGGTCTGGAGGGAGAGAGAGAGAAAAAATCAATATGGACGAGGCTCTGAAAGTCTTGAGGCGTAGCATGTGTGATGTATGTATGATCCTCCTCACACTGGAGCGGAGGCAGAGGAACATCTCCAGAGTCTTTACAGCTCCATTGTTAGGACGAATCACGCACGATGGATGAAAAATGTTCTGAGCTGCGGCTCCGCCAATACAGCTGTGTCCCACATTTATCCTTCGAGCACTGAACATGTTTCTAGATCTCTTTGTTCCTGCTTTCTTTTTTTCAATACACATGTTCCCTCATCCCTTTACTGAATCAGCAATCTTCCAGATGTCACCCACTCCAAATCTAACCCTTTTTTTTTTTTTTTTATTTTGAAGTTATCAAAACGTTGAATCCACTAATTCCCTCTTCTGGCAAACTTTCAGCACAATTCAGTCAATCAGAGTTGATTTCAAACTCCTTAATGGATTAGTTTGAGAATAATAACAACAATAATCTGCTTATCTTTTCATTTTGTCGTTGCCCTCTAGATTATTTTAACCCCACTGCTCTAATATTGCGCCTTAAACCAGAGTTGACTGTCGTTAACCTCTTAACACAGACAAAGAGAGTGCACTCTAAAATGTGATTGTGTACATTTGTTACCCTGGTGAATTATTCTATCTCACTATGACAGATTGTTATTACACTTAATTATAGGTTAGCATTGTCTCAACAGAAAGAATGTAAACTTGAAATTCTACTTTATGATCACCTCAGCCTCACCCAGCTGTTTATTAAAGCTACAGCTTACAAGTTGAGTTGAAATATTTCAAACAGCCACCTAAAGAAGTTAAGTTAACTTACAACATTTTATTTAATCAAGGTAACTTATGTTGGTGTTAGGACAGCAAAAAAAAACATTTCAAGGCAGCCCTTTACACCAAGTTTTACACTAGCTGTGTTTTGTGTCTATTTGCTAAACCGCGTGGTGCTTTTTTTTGGTCTGCGCTTTGATTTATCTAGTTCACACTTCCTCTTGTGAAATAACACTCAGCGTGCAACGAGACATAAAGGAAACCCAAGATGACCTAAGTGACACAGGTTCTTCAGACCATCGTAGCCCAATTCTCCCATAGGATTAACATTCATGGCTCCCCTCCTATATAATCACCTTTTTGATTCCCCCATACTGAGATGTGGACGTTATCGCCGCTGACCTTTACAGCCAGAATATAAATAATGCATTACGACGGGCTGAGCTGCGAATAGATAAAAGCACAGCAGCAGACTGGTGTAATGAGTTTGGGGATGGTGTTTTTAGAAGAGGAGGTGCATGTTTGTTGTATTTAATCAGCTCCAGCACCAACACGTCCAGTTCTGGGTTTTCATCGTTGGCTCTGTGTATTCGCACCAACGAGCTGCTGCAGCGAGCAGATACTCTACAGCTGAAACTTTTCCTCACCAGCTCCCTTTCTGTTCCACTTCATCTCTGAGATTAGTGTGAAAAACATATTTCAGTGACACTCCCCGGCTTGCTCCTTCAGCAGGAGGAATGAGATAAAAGAGAGGTGGTGACAAGTTATGGAGTACTGTAACTAAACACATTTGAAGAAAGTCCATCTCTCGCTTCAGACACTTATTAAGCTTTTCATCCTTCACGCACACATCATTTGACTACAAAATGAAAGTGCTATCTGGTACACACATTGAGAGCCAGTATACTTTGCACCAAACTGGTTTCTTATCTTCTTATGGTTTGTTTATCTGATTTGGTTTGATATCCTATAGTGTGGGAAAGAGCACGCTGCCCCATCGGACAACAAACCAGTGTTATCAGTCTGCCCACAGTTTTTGAGAACTTTACACGTTGCTGACTAATGAGGAAGTATTAGATCATATCTTCTCTGCTGTCAGACGCTGGGGACACTTAGTCCTAATAACACCAGATAAGGGCACAATAGTTCACACTTTGGTTTCATTTCTGGCGACGTCCTTCAACAATAACCATAAGAAAGTCACTTCTAATACTCTCTCACGTGTCTGCTCCCCTTTGGCTGATCTCAGGGGCTGTTGCCTCATGGGAAAGTGCCAGACTTGTGCTTAAGAGGTAGGACGCCTACGAGCCATTCCTGAGGAAATAAGCCTGTCACAAGATGAACACAATACGGCCTTGTTCCTCTGTCCACATGCAGCAGGAGTGGAGCAACACACCAGAGGATTAAGCTCTTTCTTCTTGAGATGTCGCCGGCTGATCCTTCGCCTGATAAACCTCAACGACAGGGGCTTTTTGGTTGTGTTGATGGAAACATGGCTGCATATGAGAGTCTGAACTGCTTTCTGGTTTATTTACTTGGTTTTGCTTTGGCGTGAGCTTTGTTATTCCACTCCTTGTTCACATGTTGGCAAAGATAAGAGTTTGAAACAACACAGCATCATTTCGTCAACAGTGCTGGTTAGAAATACAAACACTGAAGGGATGAGGTTTGTTCTGCCGATTGCCTCTGCGTCCTCTGTTTTCAGTGACTCACTTTGAGGCGTTTATTGAAAGCTCTCCTGACTTGTGATTTGTTGTTTACTAAAGTGGCTGTCTTGCACAAGAGCCACAAGCAGAGAGTGAGCTGCTGTTAGCTCATCCTTCAGACGGCCAGTCATCCTGTCGCTCTGCGAACCAACCGACCAAACAAGCATCCGGGCGGCCTGTCATTCACGCTGTCATTCAGCCAGAGAGCCAGTCAGCCAACGCCAGAGCCACCAGGCAAATCTTCTCCTCGCTTTAATCAAGCAGAAGAAGCTGCTGCCAAGGAGCAGCTAAATATAGCTCGCTCTATAATCAAAGACAGGCGAGGTGGTGCAGATTCAGTCCTGTTCACGTTCACATCGGCGAGTAGGAGATCAAACTGTACCCAACCTTTCTTCCTTACATCCATTAAATAAAATAAGACGTCTAACATCTTCATAAGTTGTAGAAATCCCTCGATCTGCCTTTAAACTGATCAAAACAATCTGTCACTTTCACATCTATTTGGTTTCCCACACCAAACTCAGACATCAAATCCTCGCTTTGACAGATTTTACATTTTTGAGGTAAGGTTTTCTATTTTATTGTGTCTGAAAATTAAATCATGAGCACAACAGAGATGGAGGAAAGAGAGAAAGAGAGGGAGGGGTAACTCAGAGCAGATGTATTCACTCATAATTCTGGAGTCGTCAGATGTCAAATGACCTCATGGAGTTGGACAAACACGGAGGGAAAGAAAGAAAATAACAATGTGTTAGAGTAATATTGCTCTTTGTTCAGGCTATTTAAAGGCTATCAAATGAAAATTGGCTCGGTGAACGGCTCTTATGCAACTCCAAATGATCTCATGTGTTGTATGCCTCTGGTTTTCAAATCTCTTCTTGAATTTCCAAAGTATCCTTGAATACGCTCCTCGCCCTGAGGTGTTTTTAAATCACCCATTACTAATTGAGCACTTTATCTGACGCTATTTGAGCTTATTGAGGAGTTTCAACTTTTCGACTCTTATTTCACTTGTGTTTTTGTGTCGGTTTCGCAGCATGGTTTCCGCATGTTCACTTCCTCTGATATCTTCCGTTCGTGAGCTCGACGTGGTGAGAAGAGGTGGGTGTTTGATGCTACCGCAGACTCAACCTTTCTGTTTAACTGTGGTGACAGATGTGTCGAAACATCTAAAGTGAGATGATGGGAAATGATGAACTCATACAGAGGAGGAAATTGGACTGTATCCAGTTTGAAACTGGTGGTTTTCTATTTCCAAGACTGAAACCGAATGAGCCAAACTGTTTCCTTTGTCCTCTATTAGTGCGAGTGTGGTATACATCTCTCAAACTTACATAACCCCAAACCCACTAGAAACCGTTTGTGTGTTCCAGAGAATAGAAGGGGCTTCCCAGCATGAGGGGCACGTGTTGAGGCTTCTCACAGCACATGTCTTCCATCGCCTCTGGTCCACTCAAGTATTCCACAGCCCTGAAGGCTGAATCCTTACCCCCCGATGTACTCCTGCACCCCAGCCCACACTGACTCTCTTCCTCTGCTGCAAAAAGCACAACGTCTGGCTCTAATCAATCCCTCCTTTGTGCTCCAGAATCAAACTGGTGCACTGTTCTCTGAAAATATCATTTGAATTTTGCACCAAGAGCGACAAAAGAACACGGAAAGGCCAGACAGCCTTGGATGATCATCGCAGAGTTGTGTCGAACGCCACGCTGCTTATCTGGGCACATGTTGGAAAGCTGCAGGTTCAGGCTGCGAGATGTGCTCGGCGAGCCAGAGAACATGTCGTGATGATCCAAGCTAATCTGAGAATCATAAACAGAGACTCTGAACCAAAAAACAGCTCCATATGGAAATGTTCTGTTCTCTCTGGAAGGTCAAAATTAAGGAATATTTCCCGACACCTGCCTGACATATGCAGAGTGGAATATGTAAATGCTTGGCCGGCTGTAGTTTGACTTCCAGGCGCTGCAGTGAAGCTGAAAATATTCTGTTATCATAAGTGAAGCAGGCACAGAGCTGCAGACTTTAGCTCCTTCCAAAATGTGAATTTACAACTTTGAGCTTATAACACATCTGAGAACAAATGTGTGAGATCAGGCGTTATCTGCAGATCCAGATTCTGCTCGACTTAGCGAGGAGAAAATTGATCTGCAGTGCTTTGGTTGTACGCGTGGAGCACATGGGAGCGTTTGTGTATACATTGAATGGTATTAAATTGGTGGAAGAATGTAACACTGAGGCTACAGCGTGGATGGAGACAACGGAGGAAAAAGGATGTAAAGTTACTCTACCTTTCCCAGCATTAAAACTCGTGTTTGTGTACAAGCATGATGGTTTCCACATGTGAAACATCCCCAGAGACTTTCTGCAGCACAACACAAGAAACTGGCGAAAATCCACGCTTTGTTTTTGCAGAGTTAGCTTTCTGTGATGGATAGCATGCACAGGAGAAACACACACATTCTTCCTATGGAGCCTGTTGGAGCATGTTTGTGTAGGGGAAGTCCTGTGAGGAGAGGAGGCTCTCTGGTGTTAAATGTTGAGCTGAAAGAGGCAGGTGAGCACATGTAGTGTCTACTTCATGTGTGGATTAGGGATGTTAACAATTAACTTAAAGTAAATGATTGTTACGAGTAAAGTCTAGTGTGATTTTGTGGCACAAAGGAACATCTCTCCATCTCTCCCTCCTGCAGGCTGCTGAATGTCAGTATTCACACGGTTGTTTGAAAGAAGTGTGTGGGAGAAGACGGCATCTTTCAGCAGCTTATTAGCACTGAGTGGGTTTGTGCGTGTATTGATCCGTACACTGAGGAAGTAAACAGACTTTTCAGGATATAATGGAGACCGAGGTTTGCGAGATGACAGCGTTGAGATGAAAGTTGTGACCATCCAGGAGCTAAATGTGAGCAGCAGAAATGAAACGCAGCGTCTGATAAAAGCATGAGGTCAGCAGCAAACCTCTATAGAATCCATGTCCTTGTCTTTGTTGTCAGCGAGACCTTGAATCTCATCTTTCACAAACAGAGACGCGAGCAGATCAATAGCCTGAAGAGACAAAGCAGTGACGATGCCGTGAGCTGTGAAAGACGATGTCTCTGTTTACCAAAAATGTAACTCTGTCAGAAAAACGGGACAGGAATACTGAGCTGAAGGGGAGCTGAGGGGGAAGGGGCACGGATAATGTAATAACACACGTTTCTCTACCACTCACATGGATGTAGAGTTATACCTCAGAGGAGGAGGAAGTGTGAATTATGCTGCTGCAAATCACCACCTGACCATTCACTGCATCTGTGATTACGCCTGTTGGTGTGTGTCCATGTGTGTGTGGGTGTGCAGAGATTACATTTACACGCCATGGACCAGCCCACAGACGAAACACTGCTGGAGAGGTTGATTAGCCACATCAGCAAGACGCAGCAAAGCAAGGCGTCACACTCTGCTGTTTGGACCTGCTCCAATCTGCCTCCTGCTGAGCGTCAACCAAGGCCAGATCGACTTGTTTTGATCCGATAAAGAGCTTCTGTGCCTTTTGTTCTTCGCTCAACGTAACGACACACGGGACTGAAAACATCCTCTGTCTATAGACACAGGAAACAAACTGAACACGTACATTATATAGTGGGGCACATTTTTGTGAGATGACCAATGAGAAGAAGGAGGCAGCGTTTAACAGTGTGAGCACAGCTGTTGGTTCACATCAGCAGCTGTAAATAGCAGGGAAGAGTTGGGATTATGAGAGTTGGGGAGTTTTAAAGATCACATGTCAGGATGAGGCTGAGAATGGAGGCTTTGTTGTTTAGTTCTGAATGAAATGAGATACTGAAACATCAGGAAAGTCACAAAGCACTGCAAAAAAACTGAAATCTAAGCACATCTTCTTGTCTCATTTTTAGTAAAAAAAATATCTTTTTGACTTTATACAAGCCACATTTACTGGAACAGTCAATAGAAATGTCTTATTTGAAGTAGGTCTAGTCATAGTTATGTACAAAAAATTCAGGCCTGTAGCTTCAAGTAGAAAGAGGGGCTTCACTATTTTAGGAAGGGGGACACAGTCACATGAAAAAATGGATTCATAAATGTTTTGCATTCTTTTAGGAGGTTTGGGCAAATTTAAGTGCAACTTTAAGCAGGTTGAAGGCATGTAGTTTGGGATTAAAGTCAGGGCACATGCACCGTGTTGTTATTTCTTGTTCAGGTTTGGCTTTGGGCTCAGACTGAACTTGCTTAGATCTCAGTTTTTGCAGAAAGACGTCGTTAGATATTTAATGCATCTGTGTTTGCTTTTTGTTTTGGATGTTCATCAACAGATTTAGCTCAAATTAGCCTAAATTTCTCCTTGTATGGGAAGAAAGCCATCCAATTTTGAACCCAGGTTTGGTCCTTATCTGAGATAAAATTTCCTCAACCGCATCAGAAACTGTGCAGACCTGGAGCTGCTGCTGCTGCTCCATCTTGATAGCAGCCCCCTCTGAAAGCCAGGCGTGTTCCCCTCACTGTCCAGATCCTTATCTCTGTAATTGCCTTCCAGTCAGGGAGGAGCACTAGTGGAGTTGGCAACAGCAGCGCCGGCCTGCCACCCACTCAAAGACAGGAGACATGCTCCAATGGAGACTCTGGAGTGTTGGGCGCTTTACTTGGCTGCCAAGAGAGATGCGGGTGCCGCTTTGTCAGCTTGACCTGCACTCAGGATACAAATGTTGGATTTCCAGGGTAGTGGTGGAAGTATGAGCCAGTGGGGGCAGTGAAGGTTTATTGACGTGTCAGGGGTTCATGTATTATCGCTGCAGAGAACAGGAGCAGGGAGCAGGAGTGCTGGGAGTTGGTGGGGTTGAGCCCACAATGACTGAAAAACGCTCTGATTTTGTGGATGCAGAAAGTGAGGAAAAGTAAGGACACTTGTGTTTGGCATTGGATGAGAAGGTACTGCAACTTTTCAGACCCGCAGCATTTTTGCTCAATAATGGCTTCAGTGATTAAAGGATTAAGGGAATGGTTGTCAACACACTTATACTTAATCGACTTAGTGTCTGAGCTCTACTGACAGTCCCAACTTGTTTACAGTAGTTAGTTTTATTACAGCAGAGTGCTTTAGTTTCTTTAAAACAACATCTAAGTGTAATTTACCCAAGTCATTTTGATAAGGCTATTCAGGCTCCATAAGTGACAAAATCTCAAATCTGAAACTGTAAAAGCAGAATTTGTGGTTTACTGCTCGCAGAAAAAGGATAAGAATAGAAAGGAGGAAGTGACTGTGAGGTTTTGTTAATGAACAGTCACACTCACATGTTGCGCCTGTCAATCAATAACTCGGTGCCGTTTAACCCAGAGTCGTGAAAGAGAGACAGCCACAAGAGCCTGAGCCGTTTGGTTAAATAATTGGCAAAGCCACACCTCTTATAAGGATTAGATACATTCAAATGTTACTTTGTGTAACTCAATCAGTCTAATCCAATTCTGCTAAACTCATCAGACTCCACATTCCTCCTGTTTAATGCTGCAGAGAGCAAGTCCCAGAAAAACCAACACCTCGCTCTCTCAACCGGCCTGAATTCATCATCTGAAAGCTGGCAGCTAAATCAATGAAAACTAATAAAAGGGTCACGCAGCATGAACAAGGCCTGATTTGAATTATGTCCAAGGATGCGGTTGGGTAGAATTAAAGTGCCTGGTGTGCACGGTGCAGAGCTGCCAGCATTGAGGCTTTTTTTTCAACTCTTTTTAATGAAACAAGCGTCATGAAAAAGATTCTAAACCTGATATATGACGACATACCTGCAACATTGACTTTTTCAGGGTTGCTTGCGCTGGGCGTGGCTGTGCTGGTGCCGTTGGTGAGGTTGCCTCCTGTGCCGTTGTAGATGTTCTCCACCTTGGACTCCAGCTTGCCGAGCCTCAGCATGATGTTGTCCAGCAGCACGGCGAGGGTCTTCTTCAAGTCTGTGAGTGGAAAGATAAATCAGAGGGAGAAATGATGTATTATTCAATTAGAAACATTATCTATTCTTCCAAAACACATCAAATCTGACCTGAATTCAGCTTGAAATCCAGGGAAACATGGATCAATAATGCTGTCAAAAAAAGCTGACAGAGTGACATTGATTTCTGAATCAGAGCTTTAACAGCAGAGAGGTAGAAAATACAGACTTTTGTTGCTTGATAAACAGGTTATTGGAATCCAAAGTGAGATGCTTCATTATCACCCCGCCTATAATTAACCTCAACACACCCAGTTCGCTGAATCTTAAAAATGTGCGATGAAGATTCCCCAAATACCAGCAGCACAAACTCCTTTTAATGTAAACTGAACACTTCATGATAAATATTTTACAATCAGCAACATTTATCAAAGAGCTCCACAGAAGCCATCCTCACTCCCTTTTCCTCCAGCGATGATAATTGCAGCTTGTCTGTCACACACGGGCGCCACATTTTCCCCTCACCGCAATGCATTTGACACGCCACTTTTGATCACGTCAAAGGGATTGGCAAGGACGCAACGAGACCTGGCAGAGGCTCACCAGGCTGATTCGTGGGAAGGAGAACGCCAGAGCGATTGTCTGAGTTGGACGAGCTGTGCGCTGATGCAATGAGGAAATGAAACAGGAAGCTCATAGAAATAATCACGCTGGGCCATTTGGACAAACATTTCTAAAATAGAAGTCAACTCCATCCTGGGAACATTGGATCCAGAAATTCATCAGAACTTAATTCCTAGGAGGCAGGATAGAGAAATCCCACACATACAGTTTATTTCTTCCCATGAAAAACTCAGATAATGTTTGCACACTCCAACTAGATCCTGTAACCTGCCTTAAAGAGAGGTTATTGTGCTTTTCTAAGTCTTTATTTTGTCCCTCTGGTGCTCCTGTAGCAGATTTACATGACTTACGGATAAAATAACCCTATTTCTCTCACACTGCTGTCTCAACCTTTTGTCTCATCCTGAATGTGAAACTGGATCCCTGAGAAATATTCAGTGTTTTCATCATTACCTGAACACCAGGCTGTGAGTCAGGAGCCTTCATTAGCAAGTGTGTTACAAAAGCATCGGTGGCACTGTGAATAACGCTCCAACTTGTTCCTCTGCACACCAACACTGCTGCCAGGTAACCTGATGAGTAATAGCACACCTAGGGACACATTTCTGCTTGTCTCTGTTTCGTTGCAACTCCAAAACCAATCCTTGGGCGGTAACTGCACTAAATTTAACTTTGCTATTAATAACAGTGTCATATTAGATGGTAATCTGAGCATTGCATATCAGCTTGGGATTTTTTATTATGCTTATGATTAAAGGGAAGTAATTAAAGGGGAACATAAGCCTGAAGCATCCGTCTGTGATCCCTTTTGTTTACTTCCTCAGTAACGGAAGCTCCAGCACAGAGCAGGGGTCTCTGTGATAAAAAAGTGATAAGATATGAAGAGAAGACAGAGGCTGCAGAAAGAGCACCCAATGACCTTTCACCCTCCAGAGGACAGATAGGATTAACCCGGCAATATAAGCTTACACCACACCCAGATCTCCCCAAGGGCAGCTGGATTACCCTGATTTCTGATATTAGCCCTGTGAAGCAGGCTGACTCCAGCGCAGAGAACAAGCGTGGCCACAAAGAAACGCACAATAGGCGCTGAAAAGGGAGAGAGTGTCAGGTGACTGGCTGCGGTGCTCAGTTACAGGAGGGGAGGGATGGGAAAGATCATATCCTCGTCCAAGTCAAGGAATAAGGTATTATGGACATGGCCTTGAGAAATATTCACTCCACTGGGTTGTGAAATAAGTCATTATTTTTTAAGTCTTCTAAAACACAATGAAAAGAAAATAATCCACCATTTTCAAGTGAAAATACACCCAGATTTTATGGCTCATTTACCGATACCAGGGGAGGAAAACCTCTCCCCTTTGACTCATTACAGGCCAAATCATTCACAAGTGAGTGAACACAGGAAGCAGCGAGTACCCTGCTGCCTCCAGATCTAATCAAGGACATGAAATGGATTTTGATGGGATCCTGGACGGAGGTCAGGGGACTGTGCTGCAGCTCTGACAGCAGTATGAAAATCAATCCATCATAAAGAGGAACAGAACCAACCGGACAGGATCCTGTTTCCTGTAAACTTCAGGTCATGTTACAAGGAAACTGATTCACATGAATTCATTAAATAATCAATGACACAACAAGTTGAATAGTCTTACCAAAGAAAGAGTTGGGCTTACACCCTGAGCAAATTTGCTCCTGTTTCTTTCCCTGAAACCCTCCTCTTCTTTACATTCTCTGGAAGCTTTAATCTTCTGGAGCTTTGGCGTATCCTGTTGTTTCTCTGGGTATTACAGAACGATCAATTCCAATCTCAGGTTTCTAATGAAGCCGCCTATCGAGCCTTACAGGTCTATTAATGGCATGAATAACTTATCGATGGGTCTTCTGGACCTTTGCAATTACTGTATTAATGCCTCGATGCAGCTGCTCCATGCTGTGTGTGTGATATCACATCTTGTTGATTCACTTTAAAGTGACTGTGAGTCTGTATGAAGTGGATTGTAGTCCCTGTAAGGAAGACACTAAAAGCGCTGGTACCACTCACCGTACGCCGTCATAGTCCCCACATAGGGCCCGTCCATGACGCTCTGGTTCTCCTCAGCCAGAGCCTTGATGTAGCGCTTACTGAGGTCCAGGATCTGCTGCCGCAGCACGGCGCTGTTCTCATGGCTGGCTCGCTGCTGGATGGTGAAATGCAGCAGCATCATCCCCCAGATGAAGCCGAAGCTGACCAGGAAGAAGCCCAGCTTTTGGGACGACAGCTTCCACAGGAAGGGCGTAGCCATGCTGACTTCACTTCGAGGAGTCGCCGCGGTGCTGAGAGTCTGGTCGCAGAGGTCTGGGGGGGATTCAGGAGGGCATGGCTGCACCAGTCAGTGGAGCTGCTGCAGGGTGTGAGGGGTTGGCGGACAGCGAGTTGGCCTCACCAGCGGGATTTCCTTCTCTGACTCATCTTCATCGCTCAGGAACAGGCCGGAGTAACAAGCCCAACTTGCTGCATCCTGCAAGAGAAAAATACAGATATTATGGAGACAAAAATCAATGTGTTTACAAGAAAATGAAAGCATTAGACGGAAGCTTAGTTCAGAGATCCATCCTGTTACTTTCCGCCTCGGCAGCTGACCACGAAGAACAGAGGCGTACTGTATCTGAACTGGAGATGACTGTGTTTGGAAGCTGCCGCGGTATGCACGCAGGATGGTGACACACCAAACTGTGCTCATTACACTTGATGGGAGAGCCTGAAAGGAGACATTCAGTGAAGGGAGTGAGGCTTAACACGCAGGGGAAACTTCTATCTGTTAGTGCTGCAGCTTTTATGAAGATCAACAAGTCTCATCTGATGAATCTCTTTCTCACGCATCAGGCAACCACTAAAAAAGAGTCTTTGAAGCAGGAGGATGTTAGATGGTCTCATCTGCTTTAAACTGCTGTTTCAGTAAATGAAGCAAAATGCAGGGAGGGGAATTCTGCAGCTTTTAACTGAAGCAAACTTTCACAGCAGGTGAGACCAAACTGACCTGAATGCACCATCAAAAACCCACAGAGACACGTAGAAGTCCACCAAATCTTCCACCTGTCTGTTTCTCTTGAGCTTGGTGGTCGCTATTCAGGACGAAGACACTTTTCTCAGCAGTGAACTCTGCAGAAAATCATCTGCACCATCTGAGAAACACAAAAGGCAGCCGCACAAAGCCTCTTTTCACCTTCCATCCGTCAGCTTCAGAAATGGGTCAGAGATAGCTGCGAGCAGACAGCCACTATAGGTTATCACACACCATAATTGTTCAGTCGTTCAACACAAAGCACAGTGATCCATCTGCAAAGAAGATGAGGAAAACGCTAACTCTGTATCCTTCTTTCAACATTCGACTCAATCCAATGTGTGCAAAACAAACGCTTCTTCTTAGTGGATAAAAAAATCATCGCGCTGCACTGCGAGTTCATGAGACAAGCCCCTGGCAGCAGCACAGTGAAATCTGCAGGGCTGATACCATCAGATGTCTCTCATTGCTTGAAACTCGCTTGCTTGCTCGAAGGGGAGCAGGAAAAGGCTGGCAGCCTTCGCTGGTTGGGCGCCGACAAGGACGGGAGGCTTCAGGGCTGTTTATCAAAGAGGAACGTGTGCCCTGTGGTACATCACTATAAGAAGCTCGGGCCAAAACCTACACAGAAAATTGACTCAACCGCTTCTGAATACACACATTCTCCGCCAGAGCTGGCTCTCTTGTCTGGCCTGATTTTCTGCATCCATCCGTCTTATTTTAAGACCGAAACTCATCATGTAACATCCTTCCTTTGTTAGGAAGCTCTCCAATCAGAGCATGTGTCCTAATATTTGTACAAAAAGGGGCGCTCGCCCTGCAGCATATCTTCTCTCCGTTACCTTCTGGTTTCTAATTCAAGATCTTAATTTGCCTGGCAGGAAGCCCTGTGGCTCTCAGCAGCAACAACCTGCAGAAACTCTTTGTGTTGACAGCTGGCTGGGGTTGCAAAATGTATGATCCTTTGCAACCTGAGATGATAACGTAACAACTTTCTTTGTGTGGTGGAATAGAAATCCTGCAGGCGAAGACAGAAACAATTCAATCTTGGACGCTTGAGAGACATTTTTGTCCTTTCCCCTGTGAGGGGCTTGAAACTGACCTGTAACGTGGCCAAAAGGAAGTGCAAGAAGAGGAGAATCTCAAAAAACATAGCTGACAGGGTTTTGACCAATTAGAAGGAGGGGGTTTCCAGAGCAGGGAGCCTTAAAGTGACAGCAGCTCAAACGAAGGCTTGAATAAGGGTTTTCTAAATCACAAATATGAAAAAAATAAGGATTTTTCAGATCAGAAGTGGGATCTCACACTATAATTTGTCAACTAGGCTGACTAATTGTTGCATTTCCAGTCACTAAGCTGATTAAATTCAGTTATCACAGGCACTTGTTGTATTGTCCCTGTGTCCTAATAAGCCAAAGGGATTTAGAGAAACTATATCATGGATATGACCATCTAAAGCTTTTATATCTGTCCATCTAATCACTAAACCTTTGCCCTTCATCTGTCATTTGTTGCATTGTTCAGACCAGATGGTAAAGACTGCGTCCATTTCCTTTGCATCCGCTGAAAATAACCCGCGTCAAAGTGCAGCTGAGTGGGTTATTCCAGAGGTCTGGATTAATTCCAGTGCATTACTTCAGGTCTAAAAGAGGGAGCGTTTGACAGAACTGAAATAACATACACTAAGAGCTTGTTGCATAACCCAATAAAGCAGAGAAATATGCTCCAGATGTAGCTTTGGCCATCAATTATGAATCAACACGAAGAAAGTATCCATTTAACTCCTGAATATAAAAAGGCTTTTCATTGAGCTTGACATCTCACTCAGGTATCTTTTCTGGTGATGACAGCTCACAGAAAAATTTCCAAAAGAAAAACTTTGGCAGTCTGATGTTACAACTAAATAATATTTTCACTCACTTTGAATTTAGACAGCAGTAATTTTCCACTGATTTCATCCTGTTACGATGTTGTAGTGAGGGGATTGCTGCAATCATAGTCACACAGGAGACGGTCATACACTTCATGCCGCTCCCTCCCTCCCCCCTTCCCTCCCTTCCAAACAAACAATGAAGTCACACCTCTGGTACAGCCACTTAGTCACAGAGCAGCTGAAATAGAAACTGTTTAAACAGGCAGCAGTGTTCTCCCCGGCTCACACAGATCTGTTCCTGGCGTAAACACGCCGCAAACATTTATTATTCGACTCTCTGGAGCTCTGTTTAAAGAGGGGGTGTGCTGCTGTAACATATTTGAAACTTGGATTTAAAGTTACAAAGCTCAAACTAAATCACCCAACCACTTCAAAGCACATTGAAAGTGTGGGACTCAAACACCAAGGCTGCCTCCA